>OY978108.1:600000-989730 GCA_963854735.1 Marvania coccoides
CGCGGACAATTAAATAGGCGTTTTAAGTTGTTCAACACACTAGCTGTTGTGTTGTGTGTTTTAAATTTCTTGCGCGCTCGTTGTTAGCGGTATAAAAATAACTGTGCGACAGAGGTTGCAAGCAACTCGGCTCGCAGCAAAAAGAACGACGCCGCACAAAGAACTTTTTCAAGAAGTGCTGGTGAGGATTTGGAGGGTTTTGGAGGGGGGGAAGGCTGTCACAAGTCGCCAAGGCGACTTGGAGAACTTTCTTCCCAACTGCTCCCTCGACGATAGCGATGATAGCGACCCGCATTTCGTGTTTCCTATAGCTTTTTGAGGTGATCAGGTGTAGATCTAGCGCTGTCGACAGCACAGCTGGGCTTGGATTTTTGGGAAACAGTGAAATAACAAACATGCTTCTTGGCTTGAGGAACTTGCCTGCGGCACGCCAAGGGACCGCTGTTTCGGGAAGTGCCGCTGTCTCGCACCGTAAGTCGTCGACTCAGCATCCCACATTCTTCCATACGGCATGAATATATCTCACATTCCCGGCCACCTCTCATCTCTCATTATATTTATTTTCAGGCCCGTCCCTGCTGCGCAACGCCTCCTCTGAACGGCGGCTACGCCTGACACCTAGCGCAGCAGCCTCCGCCGGGGCCATCCCTGCCCCAGGGCAGTGGCTGGGCCCCGCCAGCAGGGGGAAATCTTCATCGCCGCAAGTCATCGATATTCCCACAGAAGCAGAGGAAGGCCTCCCTCGCTACGGCATGGAGCTCACGCCCGAAGAGTGGAACCCCCTGGGCCTGCCCCTGCAGCCCACGGTCATGGCGGCCAGCACAGGCGGCCCTGGGGGGCGGCCCTCAGGCCTCAACAGCGGCGACTCGGGCTCCGGTTTTGGCGACTTTTTGTCGGGCGATTTGCCGAAGAAACTCGGCCTGCTGCTGGCGCTGCTGGTGTTCTCGCGGCTGGGAGTGTACATCCGGCTGCCAGGCGTTGACGTGGATCGTTTCAGCGAAGCCATGGGCTCCTCGGGTCTCCTGGGCTACATTGACACCCTTTCAGGCGGCTCCATCTCCAAAGTTGGGGTGTTTTCGCTAGGAATTGTGCCTTACATCAACGCCTCCATCCTGCTGCAGCTCTTGGCCACCGCGTTCCCCTCCCTGAAGAAGCTGCAGAGGGAGGAGGGGCCGCAGGGGCGGGCCCGCTTCACGCTGTATCAAAAGCTCGCCGCGCTGGCGTTTGCGGTGGTGCAAGCGGTGGGACAGCTGTCGTACATTCGACCCTACGTGGATGACTGGTCAGTAGACTGGCTGGTGAGCGGCGTGCTGGCGTTGACTGCGGGGGCGGTGGTGCTTGTGCACATTGCAGACACCATTACTGAGCTGAAGCTGGGCAACGGCACCTCGGTGCTCATCTTTGCCAATATCGCGTCCGCGCTGCCCACCTCCGTCGGCGGCGCCATCACGCAAGTAAGTTGCTGTTTTAATTCGATTGATAAACAAGTACCGTTTCTCTTGTTGTTGCACAAAATAATGTTCCTTCAATTTTCTACTGCTCAGGCGGCGTCCAACCAGCAGGCCAACCTGGCGATCTACGCCTTTGCCTTTTTCCTCACCACCCTGGGCATTGTTTACGTTCAAGACGCAGAGCGACAGATCCCGATGACGTACGCCTCCCGCTACCGGGCAGGCTCGCTGCAGCGCCAGGCCTACCTCCCCTTCAAGGTCAACGCCACCGGCGTCATGCCCGTCATCTTCTCCTCCTCCCTGCTGGCCCTACCCTCGGCAGCAGCCAGGTTTTTCAACACGCCGGTGATGGACAAGGCGGCGGCGGCGCTGGCGCCTGGGGGCCCGTTTTACCTGCCCACCAACGTGGCGCTAATCGTGGCGTTCAACTACCTGTACACCTTCCTTCAGTTGGACCCCAAGGAGCTCAGCGAGCAGCTCAAGCGGCAGGTAGATACCGAAGATATAATATATTATATTCTTGTCCCGGCATTTTTCTTAAATTTGTTCTTCTTTCTTAAGCCAGCTTTATATACACATCATTTTCGTTCCTTGGCACGATTGTATTAAATATTTAACTTCTGCCAGAGTTGCAAATTAGACTCGGTTTCTTTATCGGCTGGAACGACTAAATTTCCTTTTCTAACCACCATTCCTCGTGTTTTCCCCCCGCTCTTTATTACAGGGAGCATCTGTCCCAGGCGTGCGCCCGGGCAGGAGCACCGCAGAGTACATCACAAAGACGCTCGACAGGATGTCGGTGCTTGGCTCCGGCTTCCTGGGGGCGCTGGCGGCGGCGCCCGCGCTGGTGGAGGCCACCACGGGGCTGCAGGCGTTCCGCGGGTTCGCGGGTACCTCTGTGCTGATTCTGGTGGGCGTTGCCACCGACACGGCGCGCAAGTTTAGGGCGGAGCTGGCCATGCAGAAGTACGGCGACATTGACAAGCTGTACGATGACTTGAAGTGAAGAAGGCAGAATGCATTGAACTGATTTGAACGAAAATAAATGTAATGCGTGAGAAAGACTGGCTTCTTGGGTGGGAGACCAAGGGAGGCGGAGGGGGGGAAACAAGGCGCAGCCTGCCCACCTCATGCTCGCATTTGCCGTCTCAGGTGTCGCTGCATGCTGCACACGCATCATATTTGAACTTCCGTGTTTTTTTTTTTTTTTTTTTTATTGCCCGAGATTTTTTAGTAGATTGATATCTTTAATATTATAGATATTGATCTTTCTATTAGCCATTTTCTGCCTCTCGCTCGCGAATTTCGCCCAAACTCGAGTTAATATGAATTATACGACCTGAAAGAACTCTCTTGCATGCTCAAACACTCCTCACAAAGCCTTCTGAGACTCCGAACTCAGTATAACGTCAAGCATTAAAAACGCGCGCAAGAACGCGACGAGGCTCCTGACACGTTTCCTGCGGCCGCAGCGTTCATCTTGCTATATTACAATCAATCTCACATTTCATACGCACTTGAATTGACGTCCCAAGCCTCCTGGGGACTCTTTTAAATTTGCTTGCCAACGTCCTTTTGGCATCCCCCCGCAACATATTTTGGCCTCCAGCTCGCTTGGTGAGTTCCCTATCCCTTCACAAACACGCCCATTGTTGGAAGTAGATACGGTGTTTTGTGCCGTTTGGCTTGCACGGCGTATTGACTGCAAGGCCACGATCGATGTTTACTAAGGCCCTAGAACGATCCTACGGGCGGCTCTCATGCTTCCTGAGTGGCCTATTTCTGGCATACACTCGATTTCCGGCCCCGCTGCATCGCCCTGGGCCCCCTTGATCCCATTTCAGTTTTCCTGATTCTCTCCTGGCTGTTGGGCCCCAAATCTTCGCCTTTGTGATTGCCTCGGTCCCTTTCGGCACCTCTTTTCCACTTTCCGACATATAAAACACCTCGTTCTCCTCTTGCACCCCCATTCAATCCTACCACTCTCCTACTCACCTTTTGCTGTACACCCCATGCCCCGCCCACTCACCAATCCCCCAATTATTTTGTCCTCCCTTTTACTTACAGGCCTTGTTTCATACGTTGCCAACACTGCAGCATCTTTAACCCTTTATCACCATGGCTATGGCCATCGAAGAGACCCACCCGCTGCCCGCGGAGCTGCAATCCAACATGGTCGGTGGTGGCAGCCACAACTCCTCCTCAACTGACGTCTCCCGGCTGGCGCTGGTTGACGGCATGGACGACCACAGCCGCACCCACCACCTGCTGAAGCACTGTCTGTCGGACGGGCAGCGCGGGGAGGCGCTGGCGCACTTTTCGTCCGACGACGTAAAGGAAGCGGCGAAAGAAATCTCCAAAATGGGGCAGCGCGACCTGCAGAGCAAGTTCAAGCTGGTGTACGGCACCGCCACGCACTCCAACAACAACGACTGGCTGCGGCGGAAGCTGTACGAGGCGATCGGAGCGGCGCCCATCAAGGCTGCCACCAAGGCCAAGCCGCGCAAAGCCTCCTCCAAGCCGCGCAAGAGCCCGCCCTCCGAGGCGCAGTTCCACGGCAGCAGCGCCGACCTCATGGAGCGCCGCAGCCGCCGCATCGCGGACGTGAAGCCTCCCCTGGATGCCCACAAGCGCAGCCGGGCCTTGGGCTCGGGTGGAAGCCTCCCTGGCTCCCCCGTGGTGGGGCGTTCGGTGCTGGACATGCACCGGTACCTCGCGCACGACGCCACTACTTCCGCTTCCGAAGACACGGATGGCACCGAGGCGTGGGAGGGCGAAGACACTGAAGAGGACGAGGCAGCGCGGCAGACAGAGGCGGCGGCGGCGATGCAGCAGCAGCAGCAGCAGCAGCCGTCCAGCGCGGAGGACAGCGAGTGGGGCGCGCAGGAGGGCAGTGGTGCTGCACGCATCGGCCCTTTCGCGGCCGCCAGCAGCAGGATACTGCCGCAGGGAGCTGCGCTGCTGTCGCGACGGGCTCACAACAACCTTTCGGGGTCGTTGTTCAGGCGGACGTCGTCCGCTGGGCTGCTGGGCATGGCCTCCATCAACCTGGACATGCTGCAGCTGCCCACCAACGACGTTTGGGGCAGCGACGCGTGGGCAGATGCTGCGCTCAAGGCGGCCGCCGCCCGCCGCGCCCCGACGGCGCTGCCGGGCATGGAAGACGACGACGTGATGCTCCTGCCCATGGACTTGTCGGCCTTTGACGAGGACGCCATGGCGCTGCTGTGAAAAATGCAGTTTGCCCGGCATTTTTGTTAATAGCTACCTACCACACGCGATAACTTTCTAAATTTGCACACCAGCCTACACTGCGCCACCTTTCCCCACTCTTCATGCACCACCCTCCTGTCTCTCTTTTCGTGTTTTCTCGCTTTTATGTACGTTGACTCCCTCCATTTCTGAATGGCGCGCGGAGTGAATGAATTCTAGGGATTTATTTCCTTCCAATGTTTTTTTTTCCCAACTTCTTTTTCTAACTGACGCTTCAAAAGGGATAAATGCAAAACGTGAGCATGTCTTTTGGTACCTTCACCCTGCAAATTGCTCTGTTTTTTCCCCCTTTGTTTCCCGACTGCATCCTCTTCTTTACCGCTTTTGTCTCCCCACATCCGTCTCTTCTCTTTGCCCTCTTTTGGTGCCCCCGGCTGTGTCGATCTGGTATGCTCCTCTCACTCCCCCATTAGTCATAATCATATCGTACATATAGTGTTTCCTTTCCTGCTCTCTGAGGGGTTCAGCGAACAGGTTTGGACCGACATTTCCTAACGCTGCTGGAAATTCCTACAAATTTGGTCACTGCCCAATGTTGATGATGCTATTATGTTATTTTTTTTGATACCCCAACGAATGCCTTCTCCTGTTTCTGACGTGGCTTGAAATGATGGCCTCTGGTGAATCCATACAAAAACAATGCATGCCGCACTTGCCACACTCCCCGAGTTTGTCTCTCCTTTTCCTCTTTTTTCCCCCTTCGATAGAAATGTGTCCTCTTTGTTTTCCATTTGTTTCGAATTTGAAATAGGTGGGCGCGCATATATTCAGCGCCTCCGATAAAAATAATTGGATGTAAATGCACTTGCATCATTTCTTTCGACCGGTGCTCTCTGTTCGTATTTTACTATTTTTGAAACGACTAAAGGTCAATGTCTCCAATGTATATCATATCATATATCGCTTCTAATGATATATTTTGCAAGTCTACATGACTTTTTTCTTTTGTAAAGTTAAGATTATTAATACTAAGATAAGGCAATGATCAGTCTAGAAATTTTTGAGGGAAACTCCAGGGAAAAGAGTGTCGAGATGGGAAGTCATCAAAGGTCAACTTTCCTTTATTGGAGGGAAACGGGCAGATACAGCGCTCTCTGTGGCTCTTGCTATTTTGAAGCTGATGGAGGATGTCCCGGAACTGTGCCAGCTCGCCATGACACTAGCCCAAGCTGGCTGGTTTCGGTGCCCCCTTCACCCTAAACCACCGCAGCCTGCTCTCCAGCATCTTTGGCGTTTTGCTCAACGGCGGTGGTGGATGAATCAGTGTTTGAGGCGGCTTAGTTCGTCGCACAGCGGCTGGTTGTCGCGCGAAATAGCAGTTTTTGGCAAATTTGAAATTAAAGAAATTTTTCATCAAGACTTTGACCACCAATCTTGTGCTCAGAAAAAAACTCGGATTTAAAAAGATTGTCTGAATATACGATATTGGTGTGCCTGCATCGAATACGTGCGCATCTGGGCCTGAAAAATACAGCAGCTGCGATGCACCGTGAAGATGTTGTCGAGCTTCGCGATTGCGGTGAGTATGCAGAGCTCAATGTATTGTATTTAACATTAATACATATTAAACCCCCCATTATTTCAACCATCCAGCCAATTGCGGCGCCACCAAAGACTTGCTCAAGTGCAGCAGATGTCACAACGCCTGGTTCTGCGGCGTGGCGTGCCAAAAGGTACGGAAAGAAGGCAATAATACGCATTATAAAAAGCCAGGATCTTAAATACAGGATTTTCAACTTGCAGGCCTACTGGCCTTTCCACAAGACGCACTGCCGCCGCAACGAATTTGCTGACCTGATTGAAGAATCGGAGCCCAAATTCGCCAGCTGGATGCGCTCCCATGGCAAGATGGCTGTGCTGAAGGACGATGAGGTCGACCGGCTGGAGCGCGCAGCGGCAGCAGTGTCGGGGCCCTCACGCGATGATGTGATGGACTCCATGTATGGCCGCCTGGAGCCCAAGCCCTCAGGTATACTGAAAAATTAACTGAATAGAATAAAATGCTAAGCATTTTGAATCATTTTCTTCCTACTTTACTTTCTGCGCTGCGCGCACGGAAAAGAACTTGTGAGTTTTTTCATATGTGAGTAAATTTCTCTTCTCTCTTAATATCACAGAGCCTTCCTACAGCGCCGAAGAGCGCGCTGCCATGCGGCGGCGCGAGGAAGAGGAGAAAACAGCCGCCCGCCGTGCTGCGCTGGCCCCTCCCTCCTTCCTGGCCATCAACGTTCCCAACGGTCTGGGCATGGACTGCGCCTCCTACAGGTGGCGCCAGACGCAGAGCCACGTCGAAATTTTCGTGCCGCTGCCTGAAGGCATGCCTGCGTCCAAGGTGGAAGTCGAAATTCGCACCACCCACCTCAGCATTTTGCTCGATGAGCGCCCGGTGCTGAAAGGGCCGCTGTGTAGGGAGGTAAAGGCGGACGAAAGCACGTGGTACATGCAGGATAGGGTACTGGAGATCGTGCTGCTGAAACGCAACAGGCGGGGGCATTACGAGAGCGGAACCACCAATGCCGACACGTTTTGGCGGTCGGTGCTGAGGGCCGGCGCAGCGGCTCAGGGGGAGCTGCTGCAGTTGGAGCAGCCCCCCACGGCGTACTATTGGGCGCCCTGCGACGAGGAAGATGCAGAGAAGCCCAGGCGGCTTCCCCCTGCGCGGAAAGCTGCAGCGCTCGAAGCTGGGCCGTCAGCCTGATTTTTTTCGTTCCATTTGATGGCAACAACGTTAAATCGTTAGATTTTAAAGCTCAAGACGTTAAATAAATGGATAAGCTGAAGATTAATGAATATATTCGACCCTCCACAACAAAATGTGGTTCGTCCCTGCAGTCACAATGGTGGTGGCCAAATTACATCTTCAAGTATTGTTTCGTGTTTTATTTATTTTCGAAAATTAAACTCCACAAAATAGAGCACAAACAAAATATATATTCATTCCCACATGGGCAATGTATCCATCTCCAAGTCAGATGAAATGCACCGCAATTTTGAATCCCACAATGATGACCACCACCAGCACCACCAGCAGCAAAAATATCAGCAGCTGGGTCTTGCAACTGCTGGCCCGGCGCATGACGTACTTGAGATTGCGCTGCGCCGCCGCCATCCGGCTGTTTGTCACGTCCAAGTCGGCATCCAATTCCTCAAGCAGCCGATTGTGGAGCGATGTTTCTTCGTTGATCTGCAGCGCCACGTGCTTGGTGGTGCTCACAGACCGCTCCAGGTCCTCCAGCTCCGTGTCCTGCTGCCGCATGACCTGGTGCTGCAGGGAAATAAGCCCTCGGTTGTCAAGTTCAGCTGTGGCGTCAGTTTCTCTTGCTGGGGCGGCTGCAGCGGCGCTGCCGTCGTCCAGCAGCGCTGATCGGGAGGCGCGCGGCTGGTCGCGCTTTAACGCCTGCAGCATCTGCTCCCGCCTGCTGCGCAGCGCTGACAGCAGGTCCCGTCGCCGATTCTTTTCATTCTCGGTACTGCAAAAAATAGTGGGTTTTGAGGGTGCCGTGCTTTAATTTCGTAGGTAGCCAACAGAGGAAATGCTTGATTTCATCGAGAGACTGAAGAAAAACAGCAAAAAATGGTTCTTTGACTTTGGGATTCAAAATAATTTGCGTGTTCACGCAACACCTACATTTTTGCAAAGTCGTTCGACTCCAGAACATTGCGAAGGTTGTCAGTGAGGGTGCCGAGGGTGCCCAGCTTGCGCCGGGCAGCCGCGGTGATCCTAGAGGCTTCGGGACCACCTCCAGGGAACTTCAAATTACGCTCCTGTGCGGAGTTTAGGGGTTGGAAAAAATCGGTTATGTACCAGGAAGCCTACACCCGCGATGCACGGCAAAACTCACTTGAATCAAGCTTAGGGTATCGTTGGCGAGCTCTTTTGCGGCTTCAAATTCCGTCACCCAAGGGTCTGCCATCTCGACCGTGACCGCTGCGCAACTTTCGAAAATATGACGTATGGCTTCTACTTTTTTTTTACGACCAGGTGGCAGCAAAGCTTGCGCGCGCTTTTCTCGAGCCAAAACAAATTTGCTTATAACTTTTCGCTCTCACATGCATGGATATTGTTTATCGCTTCATATGCTGTTATTGTCAAGACGCCTGTGGTTTGTGTGTCCTTGGGCCCTTTTCTGACACTTTTGGAATATAATCATGGAAGGAAGAGGCGGGGGACGAGTCTCCAAGCTGGATGGCGCCGCGCCTGAAAGCACAGGTGCGCGATGGATGGTTTTCATTTCGGTTTATCGCCCCACAACCCGTCACTCTGCCCCGTGCCACAAATTTTCCCGTCGGCCGACGCTCACACAGTGCACTTGCCGTTATTCTTATACTCCGCCTCGCTTCACCCCGATTCAACGCAGACTTTGCCAACTATTTTTGCACGTACGCGTACCTGTACCACCAGAAGGACATGCTGGAGGACCACAAGCGCACGGGAGCATACTACCAAGCTTGCATGCAAAACCGCGCCCAATTTGCTGGCAAAGTGGTGCTGGACGTGGGCACCGGCAGCGGCATCCTGGCAGTATTTGCCGCCAAGGCTGGCGCTCGCAAGGTGTACGCTGTAGAGGCCACAGACATGGCGCAGTTTGCGAAACGCGTGGTGGCGGCGCAGGGGCTGGGGGACGTGGTGGAGGTGATTCAGGGCGTGATCGAGTCGGTAGAGCTCCCCGAGAAGGTTGACATCATCATCTCGGAGTGGATGGGCTACTTTCTTTTGCGCGAGTCCATGCTGGATTCGGTGCTGGTGGCCAGGGATCGCTTTTTGAAGCCTGACGGCGCACTGTACCCCTCCCACGCGCGGCTCTACATGGCTCCCGTGCGCTCTCAGATCAACACGCAGCGTCGCGGCGATTTCACCAACTCCATGCACGGGTGGGCTGAGTTTTTGGACGAGATGAAGCGGTTTTACAACGTCGACCTGGGGTGCCTCTCTGACGACTTTCGCAAGGAGCAGCTGAACTACTACTCCCACACCTCGGCTTGGACCGACATCCACCCCTCGCAGATGCTGGGCCCGCCCTCGATAGTGAAATCCTACGACTTGAAAAAGATCACGCTGGAGGAGCTCAAAGCCCCTCTCAAGAGCAACTTCCAGCTGACAGTCACCGAGACGGGCCCCGTCGACGCGTTTGCCGGCTTTTTCGACACCCAGTTCCGCGGCAGCGAGGAAAACCCGACAGACTTTCCTGTCGTGCTTTCCACCGCCCCGGACCCCACTGGGGCCACGCACTGGGGGCAGCAGAGCTTCTTCCTGATGCCGCCCTTGGAGTGCCACCCTGGGGACCACATTCACTGCGACTTTGAGATGGAGCGGCGCAAGGACAACCACCGGCTGCTGGCCGTGCGCATGAAGCACACAGTGGAGGGGGCAGAGGGTGGAAAGTCCGCGGAGCGGGTGTCTACCTTCCTCATCGAGTAGATTTAGTCTATTTTTTCTATAGGTAGTTGTTGAAAACTGGTAGATTTATATTGACAGGGCCCAATTATTTTGGAGAGGTTTTGTATTAAAAGTTCAAAACTGACAGTCAATCCATTTTTTGCCGTGAGCTTAAGTCATACGTTAAGAATAAAAAAAAAAAGTACATAAATAGAAGGGGGGGATTCTCCCTTGAAAAAATAACGATAAGTACAATAAAACGATCAAGTGCTGCCGCGTTCTCTCTCCACCTCCTCCTTGCCCTTTTGAGGCGGTGATGGCGGCGGCGCGCCCGAGCGGCGATCATGCAGCACCCTTCGAATCACGTCATCCGCATTCATGCTGCCATGCGCCGGCGGCGGCGGCCTCCTGCCAGAGTGCAACGGAGAGGGGTTGCGCCTGGGCAGCTTCCCCACGTCGTCATCCTCGTTGGGGTAAAAACCCCACACCTCGTCATCTGAGGAAGAAAAGATTCTGGGGGTGAAGCGGTGAGGCACATTTGAGCGCCCTGTCCGCCCTCTGTTTGGCATCTGGGGTTTGGGAAGGAGGGACGGGTCGCCGTCTTTGGAGCTGGTGGAGGGGGGAGGGGAGTAGGTCTCCGCTGCCATCGCCCTGTCGTGCTCGCCGCGCCTCCGCTCGCCGACCTCACGCACGATATCGTTGAGGCCCATGTTCTGTAGAAAGGAAAGAAAGGAAAAGAAATGCATGAATGAAGAGTGCGTTATTGCATAGAAACTATGGTAAAAACATTTCATCATTTAGCTCGGGTATTGATGATAAAAAGTATAAACTCACTTGCAGCCGGCGCACCGCTCCCGAGGTCAATCGAATGTTGGAGCGCGCCAGCACCTGCAACAGGCTGCTGTCCACGTCGCTGACAGCGGGGTTCACCCTGGGGCTGTCATCCCGCAGCACTGGGCCGTCCTCGGCCTCATCAACGCTGCCGCCGCTGGCCTTTCTCCTCGCTGCAGAGTCTCCCCTGCCAGCTGCAGCGTCCCGCTGCCCCTCCTCCGCCCCGGGGCCAGGACCAGGCGCAAAGTTGGTGGAAAGGAGCTCCTTGGTGGCCGGGCGAAGCTCGTGAGCGAAAGATTCATCGGCCTTGGACAGCACCTGCGTGAGGTACTGCAGGCGCTCATCCCAGGACTCCATCTGGAACCACTCGTACCTGGACAAACGAAAGGTTCATTCAATTAGATGTTATGTATAATTCTTTTTCTTTTTTCGGGCTTCAACCTCCTCTCCTTGCAAAATGGATTTCCACCAAAGCGCTTTCAAAGAATCCCATGAAATTAGCTTTGGTTGTCTCTTACCAGGGGATTGACACCACGGTCCACCCCGCAGCCCGCAGCAGGCGCCGCCGAATCATCGTGTGCCCCAACGGCGTTCTGGCGTTTACAGGGAAGTGGAAAGGCCCGTCCACCTCAATCGCCACCTTGCGCCCCTGGTTGATCACCGCAATGTCGATGCTGAGCAGGTCTCTGGCCACCAGGTGCTCAATGAGGTGAGGCACGCCTAGGCGAGTCAGCCCCTCACTCACGTCCAGGTGGAAACCGCTGAGCTGAGTGGGCATCTGCTGGCTGCACCAGGCCGCCAGCGCACGGTCCACGACGGACTCGGGGAGGTCCACCTCTGGGCGCCAGGCCACCCGGCCCCCGCGCGCCTCAAACTGCGCTAGCAGCACCGCTTGCAGCACCTGAATTCCGTTGGAAATTTAGTGAAAGACGTGTGACGAGATGGGACGAGATGTATATATGATATTTCTGTTTTGGGAGGATTGTGGGACGAGCAGGAAATTGAAAATGAATAAGTGGTAACAAAAGTGACGGGAAAATTGCTCTTTGAACCCCAAAGCACAAACCTGGTTGTACTGCAGCTCGCCAAAGTTAGTGGAGGCCCCTTCCAGCGCCACGTAGCGCTGCAGCAGCCCCACAAACGCCGAGCTGTGCGTGGCCTTGAGCACCGCCAACGCCCACAGCGAATTGGTACACCCTTGACCCATAAACTCATCGATGCGCTGCTCCATGACCGCCAGGAAGGATGCCATGACGCGACCTGGGTGGTAGGCGAACCGCGCGTACGACCAGAGACAGTTGGAGAGCTCTTGAGCTGACATGTCCTGCACGATGCGCCCCGCTGCCTCGGTGATGGCAGGCAGCAGGCGCGCGGGGTACCACCGCAGCGAGGCAAAGGCCCACAGCGTGTTGGCCAGGGCCTGGGAGGTGAATTCCTGGATGCGCTCCGTTTGGATGATCTCACCGTCGGGCCCCTCCAGCTCCACTGGCCTGCATGTAAAAAATTTAAATATATTTCAACGAAAATTTCAAGGAGTTGGTGTGATGCATCTTTATTGGGAGGGGCGAAACGAATTGAATGGGTAAATGTAGAATTAAATTCAGACGCACGAGGAGAATTCCATATTCATTTATTTAATTAAGGTCACAGTAGCAAAATTTGATTCGGTGGTTTGAGCAAGAAACCGACCTGCACAGCTCGCGCTCCACCGCCTGCAGCAAGGGCGGGTGTATGATGCACCCTCTGGCGTACGCAATGAGCATGTTGCTGATCTCCTGCCCTCGAAACCGGGTCATGGTGGGGTCTTCTGCGTTGTCCATCCCCGCTGCCACCAAATCAATCCTGCGCACCACCTCGTCCGCCGCTTTACTGAACAGATCATCGGGGTAGATGCCCAGCACGCTGTACGCCCACAGCGTGTTGGCCAGGGTCTGGCTCTGGAAGGTTTCCAGCCGCGGGACGGCGCTGGCCGCCAGCATCGCCGCAAAGCGATTGTTGTGGTGGTTGAGCGTGGCGCAGGCCCAGATCATGTTGGAGAGGGCCTGGGGGACGCACTCGTCGATGCGGGAGCACGCAGAGTCCAGCACAGCCTCCACCAGCTCAGGAATGTAGACTTCAAGCGTAGCCATTGCCCAGAGGATGTTGCTCAGCTCCTGGGGCTTCAACTGGGAGGGTTCAATGGCCAGCAGGCGGCGCCCCACGCGCAGCACGATCCCTGAGTTGCGGTCGTCGCCCAGCGCTGCCATTCCCCACAGAAAATTGGCCAGCGCTCGCGGCGCCATGCCGTCCACCATCTCTTCGGCTTTGCGCAGCAGATACTGGTACTGCGGGCGAGACACTACGTGCTTGTGCAGCCCGGGGTTGTGCCCGCGAGACCGCGCCGACCGCACCAGCCGCCCCAGCCTGTGCATGGCGGTAGCGACGTTTACTCGCCCCATGTAGGCTCCGACGTCTCGTATCACCGCCAGCACGGTGCCGTACCGCCTGTTCATGCTGAGCATCTTGTTGAGGGTAAGGTGGATGTAGGTGGCGTCCATGGGGGCTACCTTTCTGTTGCCCAGCTCCGTGACGTTGCCTTCTTCGTCCACCAGCCCCGCTTCAATGAGGCGTCGAAGAAAGTGGCCATCCACGCTGGCCAGACGCTCGTCTTCCGGGGACACGCGGGGGACGGGTGGCATGCCAGGTTCAATGCTGAGGAGGAGGAGGGGGGAGAGCTCGCTGTCGCTGTCACAGCTGGACAAGGCAACGGAGGGCGATGACTCCTCTGCGGCAGCAGAGTAATCGCCGAGCGATGGAAGCGGGGGAGGAGCGGCGCCGCTGCTACCGTCGCGCTCAGGACAAGGGTTGGCGTCGCCATCTGAAGACAGCGGCGAGGTGGCGCCGTCTTGAGCCAGGCAGCGGGCGAGGTGGCAGTGAATGACACTATGTGTAAAAAGGGGGGATGCGTCTGGTAGCCGCGCGCAGCCCAGCGGGGGGTTCCTACGAACGTCATGATCCAGGTGTACTGAGTAATATGCCATTGATAGGGGGAGGAAAAGTGAATTCCAGCGCTCACCTTGGGAGGGGAGGCTGCCCAAAAGAGTGTTCGAGGGCTGCAGCGATCTGGGTGGGCCCAGTGAGGCATGCAATGCCCCACATTCCAGAAATATCAGGGAATTAAAGGAGGTTGGGTTCCGTAAATGTTCATAAGAGATCAATTCATTTCTGGTTTTATCTGTGCGCTGTTAGCATAAGCACACATCGTCGGTACGTCTATTGTGACCAAAACGAATTGAAATAGTGCAGCTAGTGAACAGACCAAGACTCTTCTTATCTTTCCATAGCTCGAGCTGCTGTGCATCAGAATTTTGGCTTTGTTGATTGCTGCCATCGCGGGCATCAAGTAGCTTAATCTTTTGTGGGTGTGGAAATTATGCAGTCGACCGTCGCCTCGAGAGTGGCTGTGGCCCGGGCCAGCGTGCGGCCTGTCGCAGTGGCACGGCCCTCTGGAGCAGCCAAGGTGCGCAATGTGGTATCGAATTCATCACAGCACATTGCCTCGCATGCGTTGTTGCGACCCTCGCCGTGAACACGCTTCCTCCGCTGTGTGCAGGTGCCCACTCGTAAATCAATTGTTTCGAAAGTGGCCATGGAGGAGGCCGGCGTTGCCAGCAACGGTGCCACCAATGCGGCACTTGATTTCGACGAGCTGACAGACTTGATCAAGTGCGTAGTGGACTGTCTTTTAACTTTTGAATTTTTTTTCATCCATTCACCCCACCATCGTGTTGCGTCTTCGATATTTTCTCTCAACCCCCCGTATAGCTGTTGATGCATACTATACGTTGTCCAACCAGCAAATCTGGATCCCGCAATCTTTAAATTTGCCTTTTTTCTGGCACCCTCACCTGCGCCCCTGCAGCTTCTTTTTTCATGACTGAACGGATGCCCTTCCTCTCTCACTGTAGGATGGTCCACGCCACCGACATCGTTGAGCTCACCCTCAACAGCAAGCGCTTCAAGCTGTCGGTGAAGAAGAAGGAGGCTCTGGAGGCCATGGAGCCGCAGATCGTGCACATGCAGGCCCCCGCCGCCTACGCCGCTGCCCCTGCTGCGCCCGCCCCCGTCGCCGCCGCACCGGCTGCAGCCGCCCCGGCCCCCGCCGCTGCCGCCCCCGCGCCGGCTGCCGCCCCGGCCACCGTTGACGGTGTGGAGATTGCCTCCCCCATGGCCGGTACTTTCTACCGCTCCCCCGCCCCTGGCGAGCCTTCCTTCGTGAACGAGGGCGACCGCGTGACCAAGGGCCAGACCATCTGTATCATCGAGGCCATGAAGCTGATGAACGAGATCGAGGCAGAGGCCAGCGGCACCGTCGTCAAGATTGTGGCGGAGAATGGCAAGCCCGTCACCCCCGGGCAGCCGCTGCTCATCATCAGGCCTTGAAGCTCCACGATAACTGCTGATGTATTCCCATTTTTGGTTAAAACGGACCGAAGAAAGGGAAGGAAAAGTATAGCATATATTAAAAAAAGTTTCGTTGCCGATGTTCGCACAAAGCAACACCACTATACCATAGCATTTATGCACAGCATTTATTTTCGCACACCCAATTATTCCTTCCCTGTCTCTTCTCTCTTTCTTTAATAGTACCTTCAACTGCTGCGGTGATGGCAGCTCTTCGTTGATACGCCCTGAGTTTTTCTTTTGCTTTTCCTTCATTCTCCCCCGTTTTTCGGACTGCAAAAATATGTAAGTACACTCAAAATTTCACCCCATTGAAACAACAGCATTAGGTGGCGGTGCTATTCCCCCCCAAACAACATAAATCTGTACCTGCGCTTTATTTCTTTCAATTTACACTCTAAATACAGCCTTATTCTATCCAGTAGCCCCATTAGAAGGCCCTGCTGCTGCTGTTCCTGCTGCTATTCTTGCTGAAGTTCCTTCAAGTGCTGCTGCTGCACCAGCACCTGCGCTCGCACCCACTGTTGCTGCAGGCATCTCCATGGCCATCAGCGCTTGGGGCGGCCTCCAATGCGGGTTCCTCTCGTACTCCTCCTTCACCGAAAACAGCCGTCCCTGCGTCCTCGTCTCCGTAATCATCGTCATAAAGTCTTGCAGATGGTCCTCCACAAACACCACATTTCTTGCGTCGCCCTCCTCCGCCATCAGCACCACCGGGGCCAGCTCCGGCAGCTTGACCAGCAGCCGCACCAGGTGTTCGCCGCCGTAGACGTCGCTGGGGGCTGCTGCCCCGCCCGCGAGCGCCTCGTCGCAGGCCGGCACCTCCTGTTGGTAGAGCAAGAACTGGCGCAGGCCGTAGTCAAAGTAGGAAAGCAGCCCAGCAGCAATTTCGTCGACTTGCGCGTTGACAGCCTCGTCTTCGCCCTGCCTGGAGGCCCGCCACTCCTCGATGGTGGCCTTCACGCTGGGGCGGGAGTGCGCGGGGCGCGGCAGCGGCAGGATGCGGCCTTCGTTGATCAGGTAGTAGTCGTCCAGCACTAATTTCTTCAACACCGCTGGCATGCGGAGTCGCAGCTGCGTGGGCACCTCCGCGAGCCGCTCCTTCAGCCGCTTGGCTTCCGCCTGCTCTTTGGCCTTCCGCAGGGCCTCGTCCGCCGCCGCAGAAGTGCCGCCTGTCAAGAGGGTGGGGTCGTATCGCAGCAGCTCGTGCTCGTCTTTTTCGCCGTCGTGCGCCTTGCTCCAGCCGCTGTAGCTGATCCAGTAGTGGTAGCTGGTCTTCCCCGTCTCTGGGTCGATGCGCTTTTGCCCCCGCAGGACCTCTGCCTCGTAGTAGACGGTCTCCTCGGTGCCGTCGTCCTTTTGCTCCAGCTGCGGCACGACGCACTTCTGGCCCTTTTTGTAGAGGGCCCGAGAGCGTGCAGGCTCTTTTTCAGCGCTCATTGTTGAGCGCAAGATGGGGGCGACTTGCCTCGTAAATTTAAAAAATGAGTTGACGAAAAAAAATATATTTTCATGAGCAGTGCAAATGTAGTTGTGTTGCTAGCAGAGGAGTGGTACTTTGTATAATTTACAGTGGACAAAGATTAAGCTTCAAAGCGGCGCTGCAGTCGCTGCAAATGTCTTGAAATCATTCATTGCATGCCTTTTTTTTCTTGTATGGATTTCAATCTCCGCGCCATCGCGTCCCCATCGCGCATTCCATTTTTATTATTAAATTTGCGCGCTCTTCCTCGATTGCTCGCGGCGAGAGCACCACCTTCGCCTAATTTCACAATCTTCATTTTCATCACCTCGTTTTGGCAGTTGAGAGTTTAAAGATGGATTTTTTTAGCCAGCTCAAACACGTTGGCGCGCGACGCCACCCGTATTATCCCATCAATCTCAGGCTTGATGGCTATCACCCCATGGTGCTGACAATGGACTACGTTTTGGCCGTGTTCACAGCTGGCACCGCTGCTGTCTTTGCGCTGACCTGGTTTTTGTCTGGTGCGTCATTTTAAACGAACAAGGAACGCCCATACAATTAGTTTTAAACATTTTGTTTTTGAATTTACTCCCTCTACTGCAGCCAAATTCAAGCGCCTGTCGACTGTGGAGCGCCTCATTTCCTGCTGGTTCGCCGTCACCGGCACCATCCACTTCGTGATCGAAGGTAACGCGCTTCAAATTCTGAATAAACTCGACGCCAACCACCCAATAATATCCAACCAAACGATGTGTGCATGCAGGCTACGTCGTCGTCACCCCTGATTTCTTCAAGGATTCTTCCGGCAGCTATCTTTCGGACGCATGTAAGCCGACGCCAGTCTCCTCTTCCTCCATGCGTCAAGCACCGCCCCCCCCCCCAAAAAAACTCAAATTTTTATGTTCTTATCCTGGGCTGCAGGGAAGGAGTACACCAAGGCTGACTCCCGCTATGCCACCCGCGACGACTTCATCATCAGCATGGAGGCCATCACTGCCTTCGTCTGGGGGCCCCTGTGCTTTCTTTTGGTTGCCGGCATTTTCACCGCCAAGTCCTGGCGGTACACCCTCATGCTCATCATTTCCCTGGGTCAGATCTACGGCGACGTGCTGTACTACGGCACCTGCTTTCTGGAAGACTTTATCCACTCCCGCCCTGAGCCGGTGTACTTTTGGGGCTTCTTTGTGTCGCTGAACGCCATTTGGATCGTCATTCCCGGCATCATGATGGCCTACGCCATGCGCCACCTCAACGCCGCCATCAGCGCTGCGTCAAAGGTGAATTGTTTGTTGGAAAAAGAGAGATTCTCTCTGCTGTAATTTATTGTGACCGGTGGTGACCATCGTATCGCTATTGATGTTGCAGGGACAGAAGCTCAAGGCCAAGTAATAATAATGATAAACAAAAAGGATTTGAAAATTGAAGAAGAAGAGCGACGTGATTTTTTTTGAATGGTGCCACTACTGCAATTTTGTTATTTTTCATTTTCCTTGACACAGCCTACTTTGTTATTACGTTTAATAATTTTACAAGAATTGTCAATATTCAAAATTCGTTTTAAACCTTTCAGTACACGATAAACTCAGTACACAAAATCATAATAAATTTAATCTAACACTCGCCCGCCAACGGCTGCCCCATGGGCAACGACGCATACTTCAGGCACAGCATCAGCTTCACCGCAGCGCATTCGGGCGTCAGCTGCGGCCCTGCTTCCACCCCCATGCGCAGCGCCATGCTGCCTGAACGATACAAGTGCGGGGCCAGCGGGCCCAGCGAGCTCTGGCTGCGCATGTACACCATCAGCCCCTTTTTAGTTTGCGCCTTCAGCCATGGCAGCCATCCATCTCGCTGGTCGGGCAAATTCCCAACGCCGAAAGCCTCCAAGATGATGCCGCGAATGCCGCGGCCGTACAGATCGCCGTACGCCGTGCGAGGGTCGCACCCAGGCACTATAGGGACGCGCATTACTCTGGGGTCGAGCTCGAAGCGTGGGCGGTAGACACCTTCAGGGTGTAGCAGGGCGCTGCGATTCCACTCAATGTCCACGCCCAGAGTGGCTAGAGCGGGATATGAGGGGGAGTCAAAAGCCTGATAGGTAGTGGTGTTGACCTGCAAGGGGCAGGAGGGAACAAAGAAGAAGTGTAACTAACACCGGTGATGCTGGGGCAACAATCCATTTATAAATCAAGAAATATTACCTTTTGTGCCCGATTGCCGCGCAGGAGGCGTCCGCCAAAGCAGATTGCGGTCTCTTGAAGATAAACGTGCGGAGGAGAAAAGCTGGCCACAGCGCATGTTAGTGAATCGATCAAATTTTGACGGGCATCGGAGCGGGGCAGGGCCAGCGGGATTTGGCTGCCTGTGATGACGATGGGCTTGCGAAAGCCGGCCAGCATGAGCGACATGGCTGCCGCAGTGAAGGCCATGGAGTCTGCGAGGAAGAAAGATGTGATTTAATACCATTATCAAAGAACATGTGCTTCATAAATAGCAACTCGCCTGTGCCATGAACAATGAGGAAAGCGTCGTATGTTTGATGGTGCTTGTCCAGCAGCCTCGCCAGCTTGACCCACTCTTTGGGCCCGACATTACTGGAGTCGCGATTGAAGGGAATCTGAAGATCCAGCTGGGCCAAGGTGCGCAGCTCCGGCACAGCGTTGAGAATGTTGGAAAGCATTGTACCGGGGCGCAGCCCTTGCTCGTACTTTCCTCCGGTTCCCTCGACCAGCGTCATGTGGCCGTCATGGTCTTGATGGTAAGAGCGCACCGGGTCCATGCCGAGAGTGCCGCCTGTGGGAGGGGGGGGGGGGGGAGTTGCGGTTATAAATAAGCAAGTGGCATGAAAAGAAAAATGAAGCCCAGCAGGTATCAATTGTTTTTTTGACTCTCGAAAAATCGATTTGATGGTTAAGGACCTGCCTGTGTGAACCAGAAGCACCCTAGGTAGTGTTTTTGTTAAGAGGATTGGGCCACCGTTTGCCATGGGGGCGTGAGGGGGTCTGGCTACACTTGTGGGCGGCCGTGGTAGCTGTGGCATCTGCCGCGGACCATTTTGGGGGTTTGGAGCTTCTTGGAAACCTGCGTTCTGCGGAAAATATGGGAAAAAAGCATCAGTGTGAGGAGTGAGGGAAGGGTCCTAATGTTGGGGGAACAAAGCTTCTTCACCTGAGCCAGAAATGGTTTACGAGTGCTGCATTTTATTTGTTTCCTAGTTTTTAAATTAGCATGATATTTTAATCGTAAGCTGCTGCAGTAGTGGTGTAAACTAAGAATCTGGGATGAAGAGCTGGTGGACAGCATTTTCAGATCCCAGACGTAGCCCAGTGTAATGTTTACTATGTCAGATATATAGAAAATAAATTAAAGAATAAAAATGACGAAGTTTGACACGGCTTTGGGGAGAAATCTCATTCTTCACTTGATTACCTATTTTATACAAAAACGTATATTTGTTGCATATATTAGATATACAAAAAATAACTATTATTGTACACCACAAGTGGCAACGCTCCTTCAACCATTTTAATCTACATTTTAGATTTTGCACAAGAGAAATTTCTCTCCGCTCATATGGGACGAGGGGAGGCGAAGCGCCATCGGCAGAATGTTGCATTGCGAGCAAAAGCAGAGAAAAAGGTGAGCGTGCTGCTTTTATGAAGCATAAATTTGGCGTGGCCTCCACAAATCTATTTATTTATATTTTTGTTTGTGTTCTCTCTCTCGTAGCGCCTGGACCCAAATGTCCTGCTGGATAAAACCAAAAAATCCAAGAATAAGCCGGCCTTGGCCGACGACCACATGTCTGCCAGCATGCGAAGGTTTATGGAACTGAAGGCCGCCGGCGACGGCAAGCGGCCTCCCCTTCCAGCAGAGCGCCCAGCGCCACAGCAGCGCAACAAGTTCAAACGGCAGGCGGTAGAGGATGGCGGCAGCCGTAGTAACCCCCCTTCTGATGCTCGTGACGCCGACAAAACTGAGCAGCCGCCATCAGGCAAAAGGAGGCGACGTGAAGATCCTCAGCAAATCAGCGGGTCTCTCAAGCAGGCCCAGCCATCTCTCAAGCCCAGGAAAAAAGAGTTTTTGCTGCGGAAGAAGCTGAAAAGGAAGGGCAAGCTTGCAGCAGGCGACGGCGAAGAAAGTGATCCGGAGGAGAGGCTGGTGGCGATTGCTGCTGCCACGAAGCCTGCATTTGGGGACCAAGCCACAGCGCCCATTGATGCCAACTTGAAGCGCCGCCACTGGAGCGAGGGACAGGACATGGCAGCTGAGCGCGTGAAGAAGATCTTCCTAAAACAAATGGAGAGCGCGAGGCGGCAGGCAGGGGGGCTGGAAGGGGCCGGCACGGGGCGGCTTGGCGGGGCAGCGGCCAGGGAGGAGGCGATTGAGGCGTACAGGGCCCAGAAGCGGGGCGGGGCCGGTCCTCCAGTGGCCACTATGAAAAGTTTGGCAGCCTTGGTGCGAAAAGATGGTTCTTCTTCCGGGAAGTAAGACGTTCGCTGTAAAGACTTTTGCTCTTGAGAGGGTATTGAAGAGGAGGAATGTACCAAGTGGCAGTTGCTGGTACGTGCATCACTCCTGTGCAGGCAATGACGCTGTACCAAAAGCACTGCGCACTACAGGTTCAGCGGGCTGCCCTACAAAGCTGCGTGGCTTCCCTACCCAAGGGGGATGTACCAGGTGGCATTCGCTGGTACATGCACTCCTGTGTGTCACTATAGCAACACTACATGCAATGAAGCTGTACCCAAAAGCAATACAGGTTCAGTGGGGTGCCGTATAAAGCTGCGTGGCTCCTTACCGGGGGAATGTACCACCGGGGGTGGCAGTTGCTGGTACACGCATCACTCCTGTGCACCATTGCAGCACTCTTGTGCACACCATGAGAAAAAAAAACACTCCTGTGTCCACAGCAGAACAACAGGCAATGGCGCTGTATACTCAAAGCACTACAGGTTCAGCGGGCTGCCCTACAAAGCTGCGTGGCTTCCCTACCGCGGCACGCAGCCAGCACAACTATATGACGTCGCCATCACTACATCTAATGAAGTAAAGAAAATAGCCACCCCACGTGAACATACACTTTTCGGGGCTTTTCTGTAAGGAATTGCTTTTTGTCAACTCGAAGCCTTTTTATTAGTCTCTGCATTTATCGGCATTTCAAACTCCAATTTCCTAAAATTTTAATTAAAATCTAAAAAAAATAAAAATGAAAGAACGTTGAATGTTGGTATATTAACTAGTGTTTGCATTAATTATGCACCATAACACTCCAACTAGCGTAAGCTCTCAACACTTAAATAAATTAGCAATGCTCCGAAGATCTCTTTGGTGGGCCCCGGTGGGTTTCGCTCTCACCGACTTTTTCACTTTACAACGAGTCTCTGACTCCGGAATAACACCTCTGAACCGGGGCGACGTACTACTAGTAGACTGCCTGTCTTTTCGTCTGTACGACTTCAGACGAGGCGACGTGGTCCTGTTCAAATCCCCGAACAACGGCAGACTCCTTCTGAAACGCGTGCTGGGGCTGGAGGGGGACTGGATTTCACTGCCTGGGTCGTCAAAAATCGAGCGCATCCCGAAAGGCCACTGTTGGGTGGAAGGTGATAGGACGAGCAGCGGCAGCAGCAGCAGCGACGATTCCAGGACAGCCTTCGGTCCCGTTCCTTTGGCTCTTTTAACTGGCAGGGCGCAATACGTGTGTTGGCCGCCAGAGCGATGGGGCAAGGTCGAGGGGCGCCTTCCACCAGGGCGCATGATAAGTATGGGGCAAGCCTCTCGATTAGGACAACGCGAGTCATGGTGGAAAAGAGTGATTGATTAGCAAAGAGATGAATGAATCATTACAAATACGCGCTGAGAGTCGACACAGATAAAATGCTCATTTATATAACAAAAATTCAAATTCAAAACCAGAGCAGAGGTGGGTGGGGTGGGCAATAATTAAAACCAGTACTAGAAAGAAAAAAAATATAACGCGGGCTAAGAAAAGGTAAAAACAAAATGGAAGAGATGAGAACGACGCAAAACATACACATTACACCCCTTCGTCATCAAGGTTCATGGTTTTCATTTGAGCCATGGCCACTGCTGCGGTGCACGGCACCTGGCGGGCCGGCGAAAATCGAGCCAGCCGCGCGCTGCGCGCCCCTCTGGCGCTGCGCTGTGAGGGCGGGCCACTGTGGGGCGACAGCGGTCCCTGGACCTCCACCATTAATTTTTCCTCTTTATCCTCTTCAAATCTGGCGCCCTTTCGCTGCGGCTGCAGCTCCTGGAAGCTGCGAGAAGAGCACATTTCTGCGCTGCGGCTGGAAGACAGCTCCTCTTCTTTCAACGCGTTCACTAGCGCCCGCCGCGAGCTGTGGTGCCGCTTTCTTCGCAACGAGGTTGGCGGGTGGTTGGGCAGCTGCAGGGGCGGCACCAGCGCGTTGCCTGACGGCGGAGGAGCAGCACCAGGAATCACGACAGCGCCGGACTCGAAGGGGCTCACAATAGGCCGCGGCGACAGGTCCTTTGACGCCACCACCACCCTCTTCTGGGAGGAAGAACCGGGAGGCCTCTCCCTGGCGCTGTTGGGCTTGGCGCCAGCAGCCGCAGCAGCAGTAATGGCATCCGCCAGTTGCATGCTGGGCATGGCGTCCAGCATGGGGAAACGCGGGATGCCGCCCCAGCTGCGGGAACTCACGTTGCCAGACAGTGGGCTGCTCTCCAACGACCGCTGTGTGAGTGCCCCCGCCCGGGCCGTCATGCTGCCATCATTCACATTGACAGGGTGGGCACGGGGGGAGGCCTTCGCCCCGCTGCCACTGCTGCCTCCGTCGCCCCATTCAGTCGAAGCGTGCATGTCCAGCGCCGCCAAAATGCCCTTTGCCCGGCGAACGATGGTCCGAGCGGTGGGGCGCGCGGTGTCGGGGAACTCCATATCGGACACGGAGCGTTCGGTGTCGCAGCTGAAGCTGCGGCGTTCAGATTCCGACGCAGACTCCATGAGCTCACTGCCTGGGGAGTCCACATCGCGCCTGCGAATACGAAAGCTGCTGGGACAGGTGTCTATCGTGCGGCCGGTGTCTGAGGCGCTGCGATGGGTATTGTTGCCCGAGGCTGGGCGCGGCGGCAGCCGCAGCGGCGGTGGGCGCGGCGCAGGCGGCCGGCAGGTCGCACCTGCTGCATTGGGGGGAGAGGGATCCGCCAGTTGTGCTGCTGCGGCCGCATTAGCTGCTGCTGCTGCTGGCGGCGTGAAACCAAGCAAACCAGATGCTGCGCCGGGCGTCAGGGCACCCTCAGAATTGAGAGGAGACAGCGAGGGCGCCCACCGCCTGACAGGCTTCACCGCCGACCCCTCCGCAGCTCCCTTTTGCTGCACTTCTTTCCCGGTAGGCGTGGTAGCTGGAACTGCTGCTGCTGCTGGGGTGCTGTCGACGTTGGAATATGCGGCAGCGTACGCAGCGATGCGCGCTGCGGTGGGCCGCGACTCCGGGTCTGTGCGCAGCATGGCTTTGATGAGGAACACCATGGGGTGAGGCACCCCCTGCATCTCCACGTCAGCAGCCTCCGCCGAGGTTTCTTTCCTTGGGAGTTTCTTCCCGGTGGCGCACTCAAACAGGGTGGCGCCAAAACTGAAAACGTCGGCAGCGGGAGAGGGCTCGCACCCCACGCGGAGCAGCTCGGGGGCCACGTAGTCCCCGTCCCCTTCCTCCCACCCTTCTCCCCAGCTGTCCCTTGCCACTGCCAGCCCAAAGTCTCCAATTCGCCAGGGCCCAGGCGTGCCGTCGGCGTTCAAATTACGGTAGATGTTGTCGGGCTTGATGTCCAGGTGGAGCACTTCGTTGGAGTGCAGGAAATCGAGGCCGCGGGCGATGTCGGCAGCCACACCCCACAGCGCATCGACCTCCAGCGGCACTGCGCCCCTGGGCGTGGGGTTGAGCAGCTGGTTGAGGCTGCCACCCTCGCAGTAGTCCATCTGGATGTAGAAGTGGCCGCCCTCTTGCCAGGCGCGGTATAATGTTACGATGTTTTCGTGCTTTTGCAGGGCGGCGACCGCCCGGATCTCCCGCATGCTGCGCTCGCGCTGCAGCTTGCTGCGGAATCGCTTGCGGGAGCGCTTGACCGCAAACTCTGCACCATTTTCTCGGTGTTTCACGTGAAAAACCTCGCTGTTCTTGGTTTTGCCGACGATGCTGAGAAATTCGAAATGGTCGTGGTATTTAAAGAGGTCTGGCTGCAGCACGCTCTCGGTACGGCGCATGTCGGTGACCATCAGCACCTGTCGAGAAGGAATCAAGCAGAGTTGAGTTAATTTGGATGTGGTTGGTTTTGCGCAGCAGTTGCGTGATCATGTCACACTTGCTGGGCGAGAATTCGACGGGGCGCACCTTTGATTCTTTGAGGGAGTCGTGCCGTATCAAGCTTTTGGTCTTTCTGCCAAGCTTTTCAACGCTGGAAGGGAGGAGACCGGGTGAATTGAATTCAGAATTCAATGGACTCTCCCGCGGGGTGTCCAACTCGGCTCCGCTGGGACACGTATGCATCCCAAATTCCTGGAGAGAGTACGCCAGCGGAAGGTCCGCGAGCGACGCCTCTCGCTCCATTGAAAATGCTTGTGGGGTGAAATTAAACAATGATGCGCGTGTAAAGCAACGGGCTTCAAACACTGCCAACAGATGTAGTCGTTTCCGATAATTAAAAATGGTTGTGTGGAGCAGCTGCACATCAAATAAATTTAAGCGAAGTCATGCGGACGTGCGGAGCTGGGCTCTAAATAAAGGGTATATCTTCGGCTTCGGTGCATGAGGAACCGCGAAGTTGTCGGCGGGGCCAGTAACCGGGGATTTGGGGCGGCGAAGAGCGGAAGGTCTCATTCTTGACAGCAGCATTTTGAAAATCCACGTGGCCCTCGATGCCAAAGGAGAGCTTCTCAAGGCAGAGCCCCGCGCAGGTGTAGCTCGCAGGCCTGGTGCGCATGGCTGCTCTGCCCCATGGCGAACAGCAGCAGCACGTGCAGCAGCGCCACATACGCCCACAGCATCTGTGACCGCCCGGGCATCGTTATCTGCCGCTGCTCACTTCCCACCCCCGCCTTCCTTTGCGTTGCTGCAGCCCGCTCCACCGACAACAGCGGCATCCGACGTAACGACTCCAGATCAAACGCCGCAAAATTAGCCCGCTGCTGATGTTGTTGTTGTGGTTGTGGTTTCTGCGGTGCCACTTCCGACGATTTCGATAAAGCTTTCCCTCCAGGCGTAGAAGAAGAAGATGCAGCCTCAGCTGCCCTGGCGCGGTCCAGCTCCACCTGGAGGTCTTTCACGCGGGCTTTGGCTGCTGCTGCTTCGGCAACAGCTGCCGCTGCCTCCTCTTGGGCGATGCTTGCTGCCACCTTGGCCGCTTCGCATTCCCTCGCTGCATCCCGCAGCTGCGCCGCCTCAAAGCGGCTGCGCTGCGCCTCCTCCTGCACGATTTGCGCCTTGCGCACCGCCGCGTCGGCAGCTGCGTTGGCTGCGTCCAGCTCTGCTCTCAGGCTCTGCGCCACCTCCTCCCACTCTGTCCGGTGCTTGTTGAGCTCCACAGCAGAGGTTTCCGAGGCCCGAGCAGCAGCTGCCACTTGGAATTTCATCCCATTCAGCACCTCTTCGTACTCGGCCACTCTCAAGCGCTCCGCATGGGCTGCAGCGGCCTGCTCCTCCGCCGCCGCTTCTGCCCGCTGCAAATCTCCCACCAGCGCCACCACCCGGCCCTCCAGCTGCTCACATGTCGCCTGCGTCTCCTCCAGCCTCGCTTCAGCCGCATCGCGCTCCGCCTCCAGCACCGTTTTGAAGCGCTCCACGTGTTTTTCCACCGCTGCTGCAAAGGACTTTTGCCGACGCTCGTTGTCCTGCCGCATCTGATCACTCATGCCCTGGGCATGCGTGCTGTGCATCTCCAGGACTGTGGCTCGCTGCTCCGCTGCGAGCGCCCTGCGTTCTGCCGCGCGCTCATTGGCTTCGGCAGCAGCCCTGGCCTTTTCAGCCTCTTCCTTGCCATCCTTAGCCAAAGTCGTTGCAGCCTCAGCCTCTTGAAATGCTGAACGCACCGCTTCCATTTCCATAGTTAGCGTAGAGAGCTTGAGCTCCCACCAGGCGGCTGTGTCAACGTCGTCTTGGCTTTTCGACTGCTCAGATGCCACTATCCGCTTGGCCAGCTCCGCACCGCGGGCCGTCTCCGCCTCCAACGCATCTTGCAGCTTGGCCGCCGACTCCTGGGCGGCAGCCAGCGTCTTTTCTCGGTCTTTCAGCTGCAAATTTGAATGAAAAAATGGGTTTCAAATTATCTTCCTGCTAAACACACCCATCCTTCTTTTATACAACTTCAATGTATCACCCACCTGCGCCGCTAATCGTTCAGATTCCGAATTAGCCATCTCCACAGCCAGCCTCGACTCTCTCAAAGCATCCTCGGTCTCCGCTTTTGCTGCAGCCAGCTCCTCCCCTCGGTTCTCCATGGTCGACAGCTTCGATTGCAGCGCCTGCAGACGAGACTCCAGTTGACTGGCCAATCCCTGCAGGCTTTTTGATTCGGCAAGCTTATGTCGCTCTGCAGTTTCTGGTCTTGCTGATGGCTTCCACCGGGGGCTATCTCCGCCATCAGCTTCCCCTTCTTCTCCCTCCTCCTCCTCCTCCTCCTCATCTTCTTCTTCTTCTTCTTCTTCACCCTCCTCAGATGACTCTCCCGCGGTATCATCTGGTGCTGCAGGAGCTTTTGCTGCGGCACGCAGCTCCGCCAGGAGCTCCCCCATTTCAGCGACTTCTTCTTGTGCGTCGGCAGCGTTCTCGCCTTGGTCCCAAGCGTCAACTTCGGTGTCTACCACCTCAAACCCACCAGTCTCCCACCCACCGACCTCCTGCGCCATTGGTCATGGATGCAGGGGTTGTAAGAATCACAAGAAAAAGAAAATAAATGGGGCAGCGGGGACTGCTTGCTTACCATGCCCGCTCCACTAGGCCGCTGTTGCCGAGATTTCGCTGCAGCGCGTGCCATGGCTTGGCCCTGAAGTAGAGGATATTGAAAAAATGGATTGATGAGAAAATCTGAATGAATTCGGTAGAGTTTGATGAGCCATCTGCAGATCTTTGGCATACCTCGCGCACAGCCTCGCGAGCCTCTTTAACCGCTTCACTGGCAAGTTCTTTGACTCCATCGCGGAGCTTGTTGCCCAGGGCACCCAGCTGTCCCTTGAACATTTAATTTAATCTTCTTTAATCCACGGTTTTCGCGTGAAATAGACAAAAAATGAGCCTATCAGCGGGGGTGAATTGCATCTCAGAAACAATGCATAACGAGTTATATTCTAAATTACATATATTATATGTAATTGCATTTAAAATGCTAAGTTCAGCAGAAGGGTGCTTCTTCCCCTCGCAAGGTCCTGTTTTAAGGAGGTAGCAATTTATCCACTGGCCTGCCTGGCAAATGCTGAAAAGTTTTAGAGAACGCCATGCTGCGCGGGGGTGGGGGGCATTTCCTTCTCACTCAGCCTTTTAATGCAAGGCAGCGCATGCCGCATGGAGCCTCAATTCACGACCGGGCACTATGGAACTCCCTCGTTTTTCGTAAGAACTCATTCTAATGTAACAACCGTTAGCAACATGCAGTAATAACCAGCCCAGTTAAATAACACGACGCCCAGTTTCTTCCCACATAGTCTCCAAATCGGCTGTGTCTCTGCTGCTCCTTCCTACCATTGTTGTTATATCTTCTTCGTAGTCATTATGTTACAAAAGAAGGGGAAAAGCATTAAAACAGAGAATGAGAGAAAAGACACGATTGTGCAAATATTACGCCAGCCCCTTCTGCTTGGCGATGTCAAACAAACTGAGCGAAGCATTCTTCAGATGCTCTGCCGAGACGTTGACATAGTGCGCTGCGGATTCTGCAAGAAACAAAAAAAAGTTGTGAAAAAGAAAAAAAATCCTCAAAAAAAAAACTCTCAAAAATGAATTTTGTTAAAAAATACCTGTGAGGAACTTAGACTCCTCGGGCTTGAGGGAGCGCAGGTGGCGGGCAGGGTTGCCGCCCCAGATCTCATTGGCTGGCACCACAGTCCCGGGTGCCACCACCGCTCCAGCGGCCACCATGCTGCCTTTCTCCACCTTTGATCCCTGCAACAGGGTTGCTCCCATACCAATCAACGCCTCGTCCTCCACCTTGCAGCCGTGCAGGCTGGCCTGGTGCCCAATGGTGACGCGAGCGCCAATGTCGGTATCAGCATTATGGTTGTCAAGAGCTGTGACGCCAGTGCTGATCACCGTGCCGTCCTGGATGTTGGTGCTATCGCCCACGGTGATCTTGCCGCCGTCCCCTGCGTGAATAACCCACGATCAGCTGCCCAACCCAACAATTCTTACGAATTTTGAGCAAATTTGTGACCCACCTCGAAGCACTGATCCATAAAACACGGATGCCTGGTTGCCCAGACGGACATCACCAACGACCACGGCGGTAGGTGCCACGAAGACGTCTTTTCCCAGCGCAGGCTGCTTGTTGAACAGGTTCATCACATTGCGAGACCTGTTCACTGCACGAAACACAAAGCACGCGATTGGTGGTGAATTCATCGAGCATGGGGAGCCCAGCCATTAATAATCCAGGTGTCTTACGCTGTTCCCTGAAAGCGAAATTCCCTTGCAACATGCAGCCCAGCCGGTCGAGAGCCACTCCGGTCTCCCTCAGAGCAAATCCCAATCTATATAGCACGCTCATTTTCTTATAAAGAAATAAAAAATAAAGATCCAGCGATTAAAAAAACATAGACCTTTCAAAATAAATCGAGCCTCTAAAAACTTGAGATTGATGCAGCAACTGGGCTTGGTTCTAACGTAAATTTTAGCAACTGCTGCTTTCATTTTATACCCTGGCGAGGACGCCTCCTGCTGCAATATAGCATGCACTTCTTCGTTGAAGTTCTCATCCTACTAGAGTTGTCGATTCGCAGCACCCCAGGCTAATTTATGCCTTGGCGTGTTTTTTTTGTTTTTTTTCCCGACTACTTGGGCCCAGTTGCTCCAGTAATTGATGCGAGATGTTTACATTTGATTTTGTTCTCAGCTCTGGTGCGGGGTGTTGCCCGCCTAGGCAAATATTTGCATCTGCGATCCCCAACGCCCCGGCAGGCGGCAGCAGCAGCAGCAGCAGCAGCAGCAGCGGCGGCCGACAACGTCGTGACTCTCGCCGCAATTTTACCGACGGCCAACCTAGAACCAACAGGCAACAAGTTGAGAGTCTGACAAATGTCTCTGAGAAATCTGGAGCGCCTTCGAGACCAAAATATGATATGGTGGTTGTGGTAGAGGGCATTAATGATATGAAAGCAGTTCGAGCAGCGGTGAATGCTGACGTACGTTTTGAGTATCTTATCTTACAAGCTCAAATTGCGACTTAAACTCGCATTTTGTTTCTTGAATTTATATTTAAACAAATAAAAATCAAAAAGTTAATTTCTTGGCTTCATTTTTTTTAAATGCGCAGGTTTTCGTTTTGGGCACAGCCACGAGGGCCGGCGACCCAGCGGTCCATGAAGAGCTGAGATCGGCGGCAGGGCATTATCGTGGGATTCTTTTGTTATTAGATCCCGACGTGGCAGGCCGCCAGGCCCGAAACCTCCTCAGCCAAGCCCTTCCAGGGTGTTGGCATGCTTTTGTGGCGGTTCCAGCTGCTCGCACCGAGGTAGCGGTACGATTTAAAGAAGCGGGGGACATCGGAGTAGAGCACGCTGCGTCAGCTGCCATCCGAGGAGCGTTGAAACGGCGAAGACAGAGCGTTGTTGGTGGAAGAGCGACATTTACTCGGGAAGGGTTGCAAAGCTTGGGCTTGATCGCAGAGATGCACGAGAGGGTGAGAAAATAGTGAAGAGCTTGCAGTTTTTAGTTGGATTTCTCATATTTCGATAATCATTTATCTATTAATGCTGCAGGGTGGCAATATCACAGAACGACGATTTTTGGTTTGTGATTTCCTGGGGATCGGAAACTGCGATGGCAAACAGCTGCTGCGGCAATTGAACTCGTATGGGTTTCAGAAATCTGATCTCTCTGAGGCTCTCGAGTGGGCTGAGCAGAAAATTGGTGTTAGCAGCGGGGAATAGAATGCAAAGAATTAGTACTACTTTAAATAAAATCGATCAAGAATGGATAAAAGAATTGAGTACAACAATCAAATGGGAAAACTGGGAAAGTCGAAACAGAGATCCACACAATAAAAATAAAATTGCAGGGGTTCACCCGCAACTGACAAAACAATAGTTTTCATTATGGGGGGAGAAAAAAAGTGATAAGGAAAAATAATAATAACGCTAATATTCGCTCTCGGTATCGTAGTAGCTGTTGGGCAGCCCCAACCAAAACTTGAATCTCTCTAGGTACACAACCCTTTCTTTTTGGGCCGCCCGCTTCTGCTTCTTCGCTGAAGACCGGACCTCTGCCGCCGCTGCGCGCTCCATCTGCCGCTTCACCAACGTCCTGTACTTTTCTTTGTCCACTTTAGCGCCGATAAGCTCCATCGAGCGCACCGCTTGCATGGCAATCCTGAACTCTCCAGTGCGCACGCAGAGGTCCACAAGCTGGTCCATCATCTGCACGTCAGGGGTGCCCCCTGCAGCGTTTAACCGCCGCACCGTCGCCACCGCTGGGGCCACCAACTTTAGCCGGGAATACCCAGACACAAGCGCGCCAAATGCTGGCACAGGGGGCGGCAACCGCGTTCGCTTGGCAAACTCGCACGCTCGCTGCAGCATCTTCTCTGCAGCATCCATCTCCCCGGCCCTTGCAAACGCGTCCACCATTGCATTGTAAGCGGTGATGTCCATGGCTGCATTTGAGTCCCTGGAGAGCGCCTCAAACACAGCCACGGCCTCCGAGACTTGCCCCAGCCGCGCATGCGTCTGCAGCAGCACCGTGTAGGTCAACCCGTCTGGCCGCAGCCCCGCCGCGCGCAGTCGCCGAAACAGCTCCACCGCCAAGCCTGGATCGTTGGCCTCCACGGCGGCAGACATCAGCGTGTTGAATGTGTCCACCGCTGGGGCCACCTCCTGGTGGCGCATATCATCCAAAAGCATGAGGGCGAGGCGCAGGGCGTCGAGTTGAGGGCTGGCTGCGTAGCTTCGCAAAAGCGAGTTGTAAGTCACCGCTGAGGGTTGTTCTCCGGCTGCAATCATCCTCTGCAGCAGCAGGCGTGCCGCCGAGAGGTCTCCCGCTCGGGCATAGCCGTCGATGAGCGTCGTATAAGTGAAATACGTCGGTTTGACTCCCAAGGCCCGCATTTCTTCAAAAATTTGCTCGGCGCCCGCGATATCGCCCGCCTGCACGCATCCTTTCATCAGCGAGGTGTAGCTCCAGGCGTCCAGCTCGATGCCAGCGGCGGTGGCGGCCTTCATGCTTGCCCGCGCCTCTTTCAAATCTCCAGATCGAACATGAGAGTCAATGAGGATGTTGTACGTCACACAAGAAGGCCTGACGTTGACCGCACGCATACGATCTATCACACCATTCAGGCTGGCGAGGTCTCCGCGCATGGCGTACCCCTTCACCAAAATGTTGTACGTCCGTACGTCCAGCACCGCGGAAGTGCTGTTTTGGGCGGCTCTCGTGGTTGCCTCCAGCAGCGACTCTGCCTCTTTGATTCTGTCCACGTCCACGCACGCCTTCATGCCCGTGCGAAGCGCAGCGGCGTCCAAAATATCGCCCGATACTGCCATCGCCGCCTGAAGCTCCTGCCAGAGCTCATAGGCCAGCTCAGAGCTCCGGGACCCCCTTCGACGCTGCTTTCCTAGCCCGCTGATGAGTCCGCAGTAGGTGACCTTGTTGGGGGCCATGCCGCCAGCCTCGAGATTGCGAAAAATTTCAATGGCGGTATCCACGTCACCCAGGGACAGGCAGGCGTTGATCAGGGCTTGAAATGTGTTGTACTGAAGGCCCTGCATACCTAGATCCATCATGTGGTAGGCCTGGCGCGCCTCTGCAAACCGCCGCTTGCCGCACAACCCTGCAACAGAGACAATAAAGAAAGGCATTCCCTCCCCTTAAAAAATACTGAATTTTGAGCTAATTATAAATAAATAAAACTTACTTGAGATGAGCTCGTCGCATATGGCATCTGGCGGCAGCCTGCCTTGCCTGGCCTGAGCAGCAAACTGCTTGAAGGCGGCGTCAACTCTCCGCTCCGCCAACAGGTCCTCCACCACGTTTAATCGCTCAAGTCTGGCGCTTTCCGGCTCGGCTACCGTCGTTGCCCATAGCTCTCTTGAATCGCCAGCAGAGCCGCGCGCACGAGCGCACAGTTCCTTGGTGGGCTGTCTTGGGACACTTGGCCGGAAGGCAAAAAGTGAAGGCAGCTTCGTATGCCTCCCGTGGGCTCTGTGGTTTAAAATGTTTGTGGAGCTTAGATTGACGCTGAGCAGGGCCAGGCGCTCGGCCCTTAGTGCGTAAGACATAAGTTAAAATCAAACACTGCGACTGAGCCCCATATGGTATGTTTTTCAAAGCGGGGCAAAAACTAAAACGATCAACTGTAAATAATTGTATCTAATAATAAAAGATTTGATATGTGCTTCGAAAATTTCCACTTGTGGTTCCTCAGCAACCCTCATTGGCCCTCCACCACAGAGGCTTTGAATTTTTCTCGACAGCTGAGGACCTGAATGTGCTCAGCCAGTCTGGCTGCACTGTAGCAGGGCATTTCACAGCAGAGCCACGGTCCATGGAGGACTGCTCTTCAATGCGCCTGGCACTTTTTCTTGCCCCGCCCGCTCTAGGGACAAATAAATAATTGGCTCAGCCACTCACAAATCTCCGATTGAAAGAAATATTAGACCGCCTTTTTTTTATCTCTCTTCCTTTTCTGCCCAAATCATCTAATTACACATTCAAAATCAAAATACCAAAAACATAACGAGAAAAAAAAATCATCAAAAAGAGAAGGCAGTACATATATATCACATGAAATAAGTATTTACATCGTCACCATTAGTTCATCAAATTTGTTTCAAACCTCATCATTAACCACTAATCCATTCCATTCTGCTCAGTGCATCGGAACTAGGCCGGTGACATCACTCCTCGCATCCTCTCTTTCAGACACATTTGAGGGTGCAGATGCCGTCGGTACCTTCACCAGCGACACTTGAAGATGGGGCGGCAGCTTGGCGTTGGCAGCTGATAGGTCCTTGTTCAAATGCGTCGCTGCCCTACCGAGGTTCTTCCCAGCACTCCGCTCAGCATACCGCCCCGAAATTCGCCTAAAATCTGCCGTGGCACACAATATCACCTGATGCAGCCCGTCGTCATCCAATAGTCCCAAATTGAAGGCTTCCACTGCCATGCCGATGTGGGAGCGGTGGAAATAAATGCGGCGCTGCTTCCACGCGCCCTCCCACGCCTCCTTGTCGCCTCCCGCAGAGCGCACCATGGAAAGGGTCGCGGCAGAAGAAACCACTCGGTGGATGAAGCTGGCGATGAGCTGGGAGGGCCGTGGGGAGGCGGCAGTGGCAGCTGCCGCCTGTGCTGCCGAAGAGTACAAAATTTCGGCGCATAGAACGTCCCCCTGCCCGTTATCCCCCACAAACACAAAGCATGCTTCGGGGTAGATGGCAGCGTACTCCCTGAACCTGCTCAGTTTTTTCGCCGCTAGTGTTTGGTAAAGCGCAGCTGTCGCGGTTTTGGGGTTTGGGCCCTGGTCTGGCAGAAGCCATCTGCCAGCTAAGAGCCGATACAGCGCCCTGGGCCCTGAATCCAGCGACCCCAGCAGCATTGTGGGCGAATTGTCGAGCTCGCCGCGTAGCACTGGCGGCTGAAAGTACTTCCGGTAGCTCTCGCTCTCGGTGTACCCCTTGTAAGACTCGGGCCGCGCCGACAAAAACACCAGGTTGGAGCCCTCTTGGTGGTGGGCAAACATCGGGGCGCAGGGCCGCAGGTTCTGCGACTCCACAGGGAGCGAGTCTGCTCGAGGAGAATAGCACTCTGGGAATTGGCTGCGCGCGGTCATCGGGGCTGAGATGTCGCCCCAAAATGAGTTGGAGGTGGTGGGGGAGAAGGGAGAGACGGGCGGCAAGCCCCCTGTGAAGGAGCTTTCTAGGGGGGGGTACGGGAAGGAACGAGTGGGGCTGGCCTCACGGCCCAGCCTCGCGCTCTGACTGCGCTCAGAGGACGGCGGCGGCGGGAGAATGGAATCTTCTTCTTGAGACTCGTCCGAGCTGTCGTCGCTGTCGATTCGGGCTGCCATCGTCTGCAGCAGTCCGGCGTGTTTTCGTGCAAAGCAGCGATCCAAGGCGGTGTACAACGCCAGTGCTCCAGGGTAGTAGCACTTGCGTGGGTACCGCGCGTCCACACCAGCTGGAAAGGAGTCTCCGGAAGAAAACACAGTGTCATCGATATCCGACAGTACTTTTAAAACGACGCCAGGTGGGGCATTGGGCCCCGAATCCTGCACCGCCGCTGCCAACGCTGCGCCTTCTTTCAGCAGATGGTCCAGCACCTGCCGTTGCGCGTCTCCCTGCAGGTCGTTGTACACTAATTTATACATCGTGTGGTAATCCCCGCCGTCATCAATATATGCTTTGAACAAGGTGAGATCCAGGCCGCGGGTCTTCAGGATGACGTCTCGAGCCCACTCCTGCCGTCGGGGGCGGTAACGCAGGCCCAGCTTCTGCAGGCCGTCCACCAATGCAGACCTGGCGACCGTGGTCAGCAGCGGCATCTTTGCGTACACCAGAAGGTTCATGGTCTCATCGCTGGCAACCTCCACGGTGGCGGCCATGTTGACGGCGCACATGATGTAGTTCAGCTCCTGCGGAGCTGAGGAATCCAAGATGGAGTGCAGCTTGCGCTGCAGCCGCTTAGTTGCCCCAGAGACGCGAGAATACAGCTGCTTGGTACCTGCCGTGTACCCTTTGCCCTGTGTTTTCAGAAGAGAAAAAAAAACGGGGTTTTAGATAAAATTGAGCCGAAAATTATAAGTCTTGATTGATTTAATTTGGAAAAGCAGCTGAAATGCAAGTGATTTATTCTATTGCTGGTCCTCTCGGTCTCCTTACCCTGGTGACTGAAGCCACAATGTCCATAATGCGCTCCGCTTTGCCTTGCGCCTCTGGGGTGCGCGCTGCCGCCCTCAGCCTCTGCGTGGCTTCAATGTTCATCGGCGTGAGCCCCGACTTTTTCACCACCTCATCTTCCACCACAGACGCTGCCAGCACCTACGAAAAAGGCATACATAGACAAAATAAAAAATAAAAAAGCCGCAGAGGATGAAAAGCAGCTTTATAATGTGTCGATTTGAGGAGGAGTGATTGGAAAAAACTCACCGCTGACAAAAACACCCACATCATGCCCACGCCCTCCACATTCTGCAGCCATTTCACCAGCCACAGCCCCACGGCACAGCTGAGGAGGTACCAAAAAGCCCGGCGAGCGGTCCGCCTGCGAGAAACAAAAGCACAGCGGTGGGTGGAAGGGTGTTCTTGTGGAGCGGGGCTGATACACCGGGCTCGGCCAAGTATCGGGGATCGTGCGAGTCCCAGGCAAAGATAAGGCAATATGTACCACAAACTCACGAGAAATGGAGGAATGTCTTTTCGGAAATGACGAACAACAGCAGGCTTCCAACAATAACAAAGGAATACATCCTCTCTGGCTTTACGATGCGCGTGAGGCCGAAGCCATAATCAGCGCATACTCGATTTACTTAACCAAAAAAAAAGTTTTCGGAAATGTGCGATCCTAGGCCGTGTTTTGCCGAGAGAGAGTTTTGGTCCACGCGCACTTTTTGGTCGAAAACGACCGAAAACAGCGTGATCTGCGCCCATGCATGCATATTTTTTGTTGGTTTAGGCCCCAGGACCTTTCGCACTACGCAGAAAAGCGCCACCATGCCCAACCCTGAGAACGAAGACGAAGCATTTGTGGAAATCAAAGATGGCGAGGTTGCGGACGGCGTTGTGGTTGCAGACCTCGAAGGCGAAGGCGAAGGTATATTTCACGTATATTTATGCCGTTAACATTGCCATTTAAATTCAAAATGCTTCCTTTTGCTTTGAAAACGGCAGGCCCCGCCAGCGACAGCGACGAAGACGGACAGAATGAAGAGGAGGACGGCAATGGCACCGCTGGGGATGGGGAAATGATGCAGGAGGACTTCGAGGACGACTCCATTCACGCATTTGAAGGCCATTCGGCTGGCGTGTACTCTGCAGCATGGAGCCCCCTTGTTAAGGACTTGGTGGCCACAGGAGGCGGCGACGACCTCGCCTTTCTGTGGCGAGCGGGCGAAGACGCCTATATGGAGACCCAGGGCGAGTTCAAGGAGCTCAAGGGGCACACCGACACGGTCAGCTCAATGGGCTTTAGCGCCGACGGCTCGCTGCTGGCCACCGGCGGCATGGATGGCTGCGTGCGGGTGTGGAACCCCACAGACGGAGCGTTCATTCAGTTGTTGGATGGTCCTGGCGATGCGGTGGAGTGGGTGCGATGGCACCCCAAGGGAAATGTCATCGTCGCCGGTTCCGCTGATTTTTCAGCGTGGATGTGGATGGCGGCGACGGGGGCGTTCATGCAGGTGTTTTCAGGGCACTCTGGTCCCGTCACCTGTGGCGGGTTCACCCCAGACGGCAAGCTGGTGGTCACCGGCGGCGGCGAGAACGACTGCTCGTTGCGGGTGTGGGACCCCCGCACTGGGGAGTGCAAGGCGGTGGTCCAAGGGGCGCACTTCCATCAGGCAGGTCTCACCTGCCTGGCGCTGCACCCCGACTCGAAAATGGTGCTCACGGGCTCAGAGGACGGCACTGCCAAATTTGTGGCGTTGGAAGGAGGCAGAGTGGTGGGGTCTTTGGTTGGTCACGAGGAGGAGGCCAGCGTGGAAGCGGTTGCGTATGTCACAGGACTGCCGTTGGCAGCTACGGCAGGGCTGGATGGCAAGCTCATTGTGTGGGACGCTGCAACTTTCACAGCGCGCACGACGTGTCAACACCCCGACGGCATCACCAGGCTGGCCTGCCACCCCAGCCAGCCGCTGTTGTTTACTGGGTGTATGGATGGCTTCGTGAGGGTGTGGGACGCGCGCACCGGGACCTGCACACACACGTTTAGAGGGCACAGAGAGGCGGTGCAAGATTTGGCGGTGAGCCCTGACGGCGGGATGGTGCTTAGCGTCAGTGAGGACGGCAGCGCCAGGGTGTTTAGCCTTGCTGCCGAGTAAATGGATTCCTGTATCTGTTTACTCCTTTTTCCTCTTTAGTGAAAGGAAATGGAGAGGAATGAGCAAATTTCATTCAAATTTCGGGATAAAATGCCAACTGGTGTGAGCACGAACTCTTGTTTTTTGCGTTGAGTAATGTGGTGCTGTATAACATGAATTTATCCCATGCCGCTAGTGCCTTTGAAGCTATTTGACCTCCATGGATAATTTCTGCGACTTTGCGGGCACCGCTTCAAGGCAAGCTAATTTTGCTGGCAGAGGAACGAAAAACTAGTGCTGGAGTTTTGAATCGCACACTGAGAGCCACTGAGAGCTCAAAACTGCGCATTTTGCTGTCGTGTAGCGGGGGGAGGGGAGGGGGAGGGGGAGGGGGAGGGGGAGGGGGAGGGGGAGGGGGAGGGGGAGGGGGAGGAGCTCAGCTTTCCACCAAGAATTTGTGTCGCTTACCTCCGCACATTTCTGCACCACACCAGGCGCTTTGCGTCCATTACTTATTATTCATACCTTCAATTCCCAAACTTGCTCACGCACCCCCCCGCCGGCTGTTTTTGGCGCACCACTCATTTTAATCGACGACACGGAGCTCTTTAAAATCAAATCGCTTCGTAGCGCTACGTCTTGGCAATGCTCAATGCTCAAGCATAATTCAGGAGGCCGAGGCTGTAGACCATCCCTTGGAGGTTCACCCTCTGTAAGTCGTATTATTTCCCTCTCGATTGAACAGATTAATGGGCCTAGGGTGCTTTCTCGTGTTCCGCGTCCCTTGCTACACACGCACGCACAGAATCATTCGTATAATATGCTATGAATAAATAAATATGTACAATGCTGGTCTCCTTTGCAGGATCTTTTGTGTCTGTCTGGCGGAGGACACTTTTGAAACAATATTTTGTCCACCAGGGCCGTGTTGAATCGCTCCGTACGCAGGAGCTTGCCATCGAATATATACGCAGCAAGAATTACCGCAGCAATAAAACTTTGTACCAATCTCAATTTTTGCTCAACACTGAACAAACCAAAAATGCCGCTGACAATCACGCGCCGCGCCACCGTGGTCTCCCTCTCCCAGCTCAATGAGCCGGAGGGCCCCACGGGCGGCATCGCCACTGGCGCCACTGTGCCCTCCCCTAACTGCCCCGTGCGTCAGATCGCCGGCTCCACCCTCCCGCTCTTCACCTTCCCAGCGGCAGACGGCTACACCGCCAAGCGCATCCGCTCCTTCGGCGACCTTTTTTCCGCCGAGCTGGGCGTGCCTGACGTGGACGACATGTCTCGTGGCTCCTCCGACGACGACGCCGTCACCCAGGGCTCAGACTCCGGCTCCAGCGCCATTCAAGTCGTGCCGCAGCGCAGCGTGCTGGACACGCTGATGCTGGCGGAGTGGGAGGAGCGCGCGGAACAGGGCCTGTTTCGCTACGACGTCACCGCCTGCCCCACCCGCATCTTGTCGGGCTCCTACGGCTTTGTTGCCCAGCTAAATGAGGGGCGGGCCTCTAAGAAACGCCCCACCGAGTTCTGCGTGGACGAGGTCAACCAGCCGTTTGACGACTCCAAGTTCAACTTTTGCAAGGCCATGCAGAAGGAGGTGCTGTTCCAGTTTGCGCCCTGCTCCAAGGGGCGGTCCGCCGCGTTCACCCCCTCGGCCTCTGTCCCTGAATCGCCCAACCTGGTGTTCATCAACGTGTCCCCCATCGAGTACGGCCACGTGCTGCTCGTGCCGCGCGTGCTGGACAATCTCAACCAGCTGGCCACTCCCGAGACGCTGATGCTGGCGCTGCAGTTCTCGCGCGAAGCCAACAACCCGTACCTGCGTGTGGGATTCAACACCCTGGGTGCGTATGCCACCATCAACCACCTGCACTTTCAAGCCTACTATCTGGCCACCCCCATGCCTCTGGAGCGCGCCCCCACTGTGCCGCTCAAGGCCGCCGGCAAACCTGCCCGCCAGGGCGGAGTGTCCATCAACCAGCTGGCGGGCTACGCGGTGCGCGGGCTGGTGTTTGAGGCCGGGGACTCCCTGGTGGAGCTGGCCAACGTGGTAGGCACCGCCTGCGAGCGTCTCACCGCCCACAACATCCCTCACAACATGATGATCGTGGATCGCGGCGCCAGGATCTTTCTGGTGCCCAACGCCTTTGCCGAGCGCAAGGCCACGGGCCAGATTCCCGAAGGTGGGAGAATAGGAAGGGAAATGCTTGGAGGAAAGGGAGAATTTTCAACCGTAATTTTTGTTTTAATTATATTTTTAATTATCATTATTTTTTAATTATATTTTGTGCCTCCTTTTTTCTGTTGCTGCAGACATCATGGCCTCCCAAGTGGACCCTGCCGTGTTCGAGATCACCGGCCATATTGTGCTGAAGCGCGAGGAGGACTACGCCGTTGCCGACCAGGAGTGGGCCTGGCGCATGCTGGAGTGTGCTTCCTACACCGTGGAAAAGTTCAAGGAGGTGGTCAAGATCTGCCTGGACTCGGAGGACATGGAGCTTTGATTCAATTTCCATTAATGCAAGTTATCTACTAGGGGTGGGATTTTTTATTATTATTATGGCGAAATTTTGGCGATGCCAGCAACGGGCCCGCGACGTGCGTGCCAATTTTGAACGATATCATTTATTCATTCATTTCTTTATTGTTTTTTTGTTTTGTTTCTCTTTTTGTCTATGTCGATTGAATCCATTGGATTGAATTCAACTAGTTCAGTGGCGAGCTCAAGTTTTTTGAGTCACCGCCTCCCGTTTTTATTGTGATTGTATCTGGTTTTACTAGTGATTCTTGTCCATTTCGGATTAATTTACATGTATCAATAACCCCCCAAAGAAGAGCCATCAGATAGAAGTGGTGGGGTGACGACATGAACTATAGCTAACTATAGGTAAAGAAAAGGAAGGAGGTGAAAGACAGCTGGGCCAATATCGGTTGCATGCATTTTGCATTTGTATCTTAAATCATTTCATCTGTTTTTAAGAGTGCAATAGTAATAAATAGCAAATAAAGGACGCAATTCTAATATGAATTTGAAGAGGCAAATTGGCAGAGGTGGGAAGATCTTCAAGAGCAAAAAGCGGCAACGAACGCGGCCTCCAGTGGACATGTCAGTGGTTAACATTGATTTGGCATATGTAGCTTAGCGCCTGATTAACTACCTTCGATTTGATTGAAACATTTTTTGCAGTGATGAGGTGCTGCGAAAGAAGACGCACGCCCAACTCAAACTTTTGCGCAAGGTAATATCGGTCACGAATTTAGGATTTATTAGAAACACCCTCAGCTCCATCATATCAATCTTTCATTTATTTTTGCAATTTTTCTCTCCCAGGCGGTGAAGAAGGCCAAACAGTTTGAAATCCAAAAGGCCATTCGGCGGTTGAAGCAGGCCAACGTAGACAAAGCCGCCGTCGACGAAGCCCCCGCGGAGGTCGGCAAGCTGGAGGCCGTGCTGGCCTCTTTGCGCTCTGCCAACGTCGAGCGCCTGGCCGACATAGCAGCAAGCTCAGTGGGAATCACCCCCACTCAGCTGGACTCTGATGAAGAAACGCATCAAGTGCAGGGCGCTGCCCACCAGGAGACAGCTCAACGCCGCATTTTGGGCTCGAAATGCGTCACAGAGCAGCTCGATGCGATGCTGACGGCACTGGAGGCCATAGAAGCTGGCGCTCAGAAGCGAAAGCAGCGGAAGGGAGTGCAGGACGTTGCGGTAGCAGATGTTGCTGAAAAGGATGAGGTGCTGGAGGAGGACGAACCTGCAGCAAAGCGGCTGCGGGAGTCGTCTGAAGAGCCCGAGCCGGATGACGAGGCTGCTGCAGCGCTGGCTAAGTTGTTGGCTGCCAGGAAAACCAGCGGCCAGGCAAGCTCTGAGGACGAAGGCAGCGATGAGGAGTCCTCTGGGGTGGTGGATAACTCTGACTTGGGCGAATTGGAGGAGGAAGAAGAGGACGGTGGCGGCACTAGCAGTGATGCAGCAGAGGCAGCAGAAGGTGCTTTTCGAGCACCTCCTGAGGCCAAAAATGGTACCGCTGGGAATGCAAAAGCGAAAAAGGAGCCAAAGAAGTCCAAGAACCGGTTGGGGCAGCGCGCCAGGAGGAAACTTGCGGAGCAGGCGCATGGCCGGGGCGCTGTGCATCTGTACGAAGAGGCTGCGAAGAAAAAGACAACGAAGGGAGGGGATGCAGGGGCAGCAGAAGGAGCGGTGGAGCACCCATCCTGGGCCGCTCGGCGGAACCAGAAAGCGAAGCAGGTCATCAACCTTGCTGCGCCCACTGGTAGGAAGACCGTGTTTGAGGAGAGCGGTAAAGCTGCTAAGGGCCCTGCTGCGGGTGGAAGCAAGGACGAAGAAGAAGGTCCCCTGCATCCCTCGTGGGTGCTGAAGAAGAAGCTGGCGGAAAAAGAACGCCACATTCAGCCGGCACAGGGCACGCGGATGGTGTTTGATAGTGACACCGACGAATGAATGCAATTTCCTTTACAAAGAATTCTCAGGTATTATGTTTTTTAATGACTGGTAATAGCAGTTATGTTCTTTTTGAGTTTCAGTTCTCTCCATTTTTCTAAGGAGTGCAAAGAAATGGAATGAGGAGGGAGTAGTAGGGAATCTTTAAGAGAAGGGTATGTAAAAAATACGAGCCAATCCGAAGGCTGTGCTTTTCAAAGCAAGGTAATTGGCAGAAAAAATGAAATATAAAAAATAATGTTATTTTGTTTTATTTTTTTCATGTATTTTTTTTCTAAGATATAATAAAATTATCCTAAAAAGGGCGCACCACAGGTGCATGTTTTTCGGTTGCCCATGCACACTCCCTCGAAAGAAGGATTCTTCTTGGCGAACGAAGCGTCAGGCGTGCTGTTCAAAAGCTGCTGCTGAATGCTCTGCCACGTTTCTGGCCGTGATTGAAGCTGCTGGTGCATGTTGAACAGCCGAATGGACTTGACCGCATCCCTGCATCGTGGAAATGTCGCTAATTATTTTGTTTCGTGCAGCACAAGTGCTCATAGGGGGGAAAACACAGCTCCTTACCCTACAGCATCATGCGCAACCGTTGTATCCCAGTTCAGAAGGACTTTCGCGAGGTGGTCCTGCCCGAAAACCGAATAGGTCTTGAATTTTGGGTTCCAAATGCGGTACAACCCTGCAAGATCCATTAGCTGCTGGAAATCCCGGCCCTCCATCAGCCCTAGCCACTGGACATCCTTGGCTATGTTTTGCCCCACGAGAATGGCGCGCTGAGGCAGGCATTGTCGCAGGTACGCAATGGCGTGCTGCAGCGGAATGCCCTGGCTGTCGAGCAGCTCCTTGGTCAGCCTATGGACGGAAAACGTGAGTGGGATGTGTGTGAGCTACACCATTATCTCAGAGTGTAGAAGAATTCTCGTTTTATATAGGGAGGAATGGCAAAGACCTGTACCTACCCAGTCAAGGGTGTCAAATAAGACACCACTGGGTGCTCTGGCTTGACATACAGGTTCAAAATGACTCGTTCATATTGATCCTGCGAGGAACATCGAAGAAGCTGTGAGTCATGCATGTGTGGCTGCTGGATGCAATCAAACGGCCACTCACAACAAGAGAAATTTGCGCGACTGAGCGGGTATTGTGATCGTTGCCCGTGGCCACACACTCCACGTCGATGCTGTAATATTGCGAGGGGTTGGTGGTGTTTTGACTTTGCATGATGATGCCTTGAAAATTTTGAGGCCCTCTCCTGCTGCTGCCTATTACCAGTGGTTGATGATCACAATTTAATATATATCAACAATAAAAAAATTGCCGAACACAATATTAAAGCCGATTTATAGTTGATGAGGGGTGTTTATTACGGATTTTGCTTTTGCTGCTTGTTTGCTCCAAGGCAAGGTGCGTAGTTCCAGTTGGTCTCAACAGACAAATTTGATGCAGCTCAAGGTCGCTGGGGAGGCCGTCTCAAAGTGCTTGTGTTTTGGAAAAGAAAATCTTGGTTCGAGATGAGTGAGCGATTAGCGGAGCTGCGGTATTTTTTTAATTAATTTTATTACCGCATGATGGCTCTGCAGTCCTCGTTGAGGGTGCCGTGCACCCTGCCCGCTCGTGCCAGGGCACACGCCCAGACATCCTACTCTGCCCGTCGCCCCTCGCTCGCCAACTTCCGCGTCAAGGCCGTGCAGGAAGAAGTTGGCAAGTTTCATTTCGACTGCACGGGTGGACGCGGGTTTGTGTTGACTTCCCACTTCTTCAAAATAATCTTACATTTTGGTTCCTTTCTGTTTCGCTGCAGATGCGTGCGATGACAACGTTAACGAATTCTGTAGCTTGGACGCCATGGGCCGCAAGCCCGTGAAGTCGATGAGCTTGGGCGAGAAAGAGCAGGCTTTCCTGGAGGCCATGTCGGTGAGGCGCTCAGTTTTAGAACCCAAGTCTCCCTTATCTTTAAGCTCCAACTTCCCGTCCCTAACCTCCTTTACAAACCATTCAACCACAGGCATTCTATTATGACGGCAAGCCAGCGCTGACCGACGAGGAGTTTGACCTTCTGAAGGACGAGCTGCTGTGGAGCGGCTCCAAGGTGGCGGTGCTCTCCAGCAACGAGAAGCGCTTCTTGGAGGCCAGCATGGCGTACAACAGGGGGAAGCCCATCATGTCGAACACTGACTACGACAAGCTCAAGGTCGCGTTGCGACAGGAGAACTCGGTGGTCACCGCGCAGGGCGCCCGCTGCAGCCTGCGCACCCGCAAGATGTACTCGGACGCGCAGGTGGATTACCCCCGGCTGGTGGCGCTTAACATCCCTGCGGCCGTGTCTGTGCTGCTGGGTCTGTTTGCCATTGACGACCTCACCGGGTTTGAGGTGACGCAGCTCATGGAGCTGCCCGACCCTTTTGGGCTGATCGTGGTGTGGGGGGTGGTGCTACCTGTGGTGTACATTCTGTCCAACGCCATCACGAATCTGGTGTTCAAGGACGCCATGGTGCTCAAGGCGCCCTGCCCCAACTGCGGCACAGAAAACTTGACCTACTTTGGCGATATCCTCACGGTGGCCGGAAACAGCGGCCAGAACGAGGTGCAGTGCACCAACTGCAAGACCAAACTGCTGTTCGACTCGGAGATGCGCCAGGTGACTGTGTCTGCGCCAGACGGCAGCGATGGCGCCCCTGCTTCGCTTCTGCAGTGAGCTGAGCAGGGAGAGAGGCGATGGGCTAGCCTGTTGCCCAAGCTCAAGAACATTTGGCCCCAGCGAGCTGATGTTCTCGCAGACGAGCGTTTGCCTGGAGGTTGGCGCACGGCAAAATGAATTTTTTTTCCAAGGGGCGGCACGAAATAGTACGCCGCGCACGACGCACCCACTACTTCTGTATAGCTTGCCGCTGGAGTTTGACTATTATTTGAGAGATGAGAGTATTGTTTTAAAGACGAAATCGGTGTAAAATAAGAAAGGCCCAAAATTGAATTCAAAAATTATGGTGGTCAATCGAGTGCTCAGAAAGCTCCTTAAAAAAGCCAATAATTTCTAAGACAGTGCATAGCATATATAAATAGTTTTCAAGCTCGGAATTTTCACAAAACTATTCTCGCTTACAAAAAAAAACGTTTAAAATAATTTTAAAATTGTTTAGGCGTTTTTTTTAATGAGCGAGCGATTTTCTTAGGAGGTGGCGCACATTAGCAGCATTATTTAAGCTCGAGCCCTAGGCATTGCGTCCCGATGGGTTCGTTGGAACCTTCGCAAAACCGCATTTTCGTTAAGCCCACCTCGGCCCAGCGCAGCGTGCCAGCGGTCACCGATGCGGACAAGAAGAGAATGGCGGTGGACCAGCTCGACGCGGCTCCCGCGGCACCCACTACCGCTGACAACGGCGACAACCGAGCAGCGGCACCGGCAGGCCTCCCATCCCACAAAAGCGGTGAGTTTTTGCTCTTGAATCTCGCTCCTGGCCCGCTGTCTGAGCTCACGACACATTGACTGACGCACCGACGTGGTTTCCACAGGCACTGACGGCGCAGAGGCTCGCGACACGCCCCGGACAACCCAGCCGTCTGGCAAGAGCAGTGGTACGTCGTTGACGCCCTGAATTCCCGTAATTGTTTATCTTTACAGCACGCTCTCATGTGGTATAACGCTGTGCAGGCAAGTCCAAGTCGAAGGGGGGCTACAAGCCCAAGAGCGGCCCAACGTGGACTTACAAAGAACACCGTTACTTCTTCGAGCACCTGCGCTACGCAGCGGACCGGTCGCGGGAGGAGATCGCCATGGGCATCGCCAACACGCTGCGCACGAAGGCGTATGATCAGGTCTGCGCCTTCTACGACAACTTGACGGAGAAGACGTTGAAAATTCGGGCGGCGTCCGACCCTCACAGCCCCGAGAAGTGCACGCACAAAATGCTGATTCACTACTGGGACACATGCTGGGTATGTTTATTTATCTTGCGCACGGTTGTTGTTAATACGAGCCTCACAAATTTAACCCTCGTCTCGTCTTTCTCTCCCGCCGCTGCAGCTGCCAAATTGGGAGGTCAAAATCAAGAAGGGCAAGCACAGCGCCAAGAGCAAGGAGGAAAATTTTGAGGACAAGAAGAGGAAAGAGGTGGGTGCATTATATTGGCTTGACCAATCCTACTTTTCTAGCTTGAAGCCCTGTCTCATTTTTTTCTTTCCTTTCCAGCCGTCCTCTGCCTGCCCAGACAGCGCGGCAAAGACTGATCGGAGCAACAAGAGGCGCGTTGCGCCCGCTCTCACCGACGAGGGACCTGCCAAGCCAGCAGCAGAGGCTGCGACCCCCAACTTGGCTGCCCAAGTCACGCCCAGCATCGCTGCTGAGGCCCCTCTCCCTGCGACCGCCCCCGCGCAGCCCAAAACCGCCGCGGCAGCAATGCGGGGGGCCATAACCCCCGACCCTGTGGTCGCTCCTGGTGCGGCGCCTGCAACTGCGGGAGCGGCAATGCTCACCGCCGACGCTGCAGCAGCAGGGCCCATCATCCCTGTGTGCTTCGTGCCGGCCTCAGAGCGGCTGTCGAACTTTCTGATGAAGGCCAACTGCCCTCCCAGGGTGAAGATGGACGTTCTAGCAGGAGACTCCCTGTCCGCTGTCCTGTCCCGTCTGCATTCAGCACTGACCGTAAGTGCGCCGGTGCTGCGCCGTGCCACGCCCGTCGTGCTGGCTGGTACCGCCTGCAACCCCGTGGGGCGTGTGCCCACGTGGGGCGGGCCTGCGCTGGACCCGAATTTCACGGTCGGAGAGATGATTGGGCACCTGCGGACAACTCCCACCTCGCCAGACAACCGCATGCCCATCCTCTACCAGTTCGAATCATCGGCATTCATTTGCGCTGCCGTTCCTGGAGCTCCTGTGTTGGCAGCGGCAGCCACTGTGCCGCTGGCACCGGCCGCTCCCACGCCGCCTTCCGCCGCTGACCTGACCCGGCGGCGGCGCACCGCCCGTAAGATCAAGGTGGCGGACCCGCTTGGCATGCTGCTCAACGCCATTCAGACATGCCCAAAGGCCAGTGTCCCGTCTGACAGGGACTCGCACGTCCCTTGGGAGGAGCACGGGCTGGGCTGGGTGCGGTCTATGCCGCCGGCGTTTGTGAACCACGTTGCACAGGTGGTAGGGGGTACTCAGCCCCCGTTTTCTGCCGCCAACATGGCAGCGGTGGTGCCTCTGCTGGCTGTCCAGCAACAGCGCCCCCTGGCTGCGGCTGCCGCACGTGCCCAGCCATCGCGGGCTATCGCAGCGCCTCAGCCTCGCCGCCCTGGCGCGCCTGCCGCCGTCTTTGGCGCGCCTGCAGCTGCGCCCGAGCAGGATCAGCACGCTCACACTGAGGCTGTGCCGACTGGTGGGGCCAAGTCCTTGGTGCAGACGCTGCTGGAGGATAGCATGGACGTGGGCGACATCGCGTTCCCGCGGGGTCCCAGCGGGGGAGGTGGCACCAATGCTGCCGAGGCAGCGGCAGAACTGCCTGCCGCCGGCCCTGCGCCTATGGACACCAGCGAGGCAGGTGCACCTGGGAATGGCGGCTTGGGCTTCACGGCTGGCGCCAGGGGACCAAAGCCCGCCGTGCTGTCTGGAAAGAGGCAGCGGCAGTCCGACGAAGAGGGCGGCCCGGCAGCAGCTGGAGCAAACATGCCTCGAGCGGAGGCAAACGCGGAGCCTGAGGCCATGCCTCCCCCCGCGCAGCGCCCCCGCAAGGCCCTGGGCCTGAAAGAGACCCTACGGCTTCATGCACTGGAGCAGCGTAAGGTAAAAGCCGCTGCGAAAGCGGCCAAGTTGCTGAAGGAAGCAGAGGACGAACGCAAAGTTGCCGCGGCGGCGTCTCGGGGCGGTACAGCGAAGGGTGCCGCAAAGGGTGGTGCCATAGCGGCACGGGCGACCACGAACAAGGCCAAGAGCTCGCGCGGCATGTCTGCTCCCATTCCCATTGCGTTCAAGGGAGCAGGGGAGCCCTTTTCGCACCCTCTCAACCTCTCTCCCCTGTGCACGCCCCCAACTGTCGCTGCTGCGCAGGAGCAGCTGCAGCCCGCGGTCGAGCTTTTCCCGTCGGCAGGCGCCGCTGCCGCTGTTGTGCCGATGGTGCCTGTGGTGGTGCTGCCCGCTGGGATGCCGCTGCCCGCCAATATGCGGCAGTATCTTTATGCTCAGCCGCCGCCGCAAGGATACGCCGCTGCTGCTCCTGCGCCCGCTGCCCAAGGAGTACAAACGGCTGCAGCGGAAGCTCAGGACAACTCTGTGGAGCTGACCGGTTCTCTGCTGGCGGAGCTGCTCGCACCCGCGCCGCAGCCCTCCCAGCATGCTCAGCAGGAGTTGCGGGAGCAGCCCGCAGCTGGGCAGGAGGCGGCGGCGCAGGGAAATGCCCCGGACGCCGAGGGAGTGAACTTTGTCACTCCACCCCCGAAGACCCGCCAGGGTGTTGGCGGAGGGGGCGTCGCCTCTTTCTGCCCCAACTCCATCCTTCGGCTCAGCTTTTCCGACGAGGACTGGGCGCCCGATGGGTTCGCGCCCGACCTGGCCCCCCAGGAAGGAGCAGCAGATGCTGCTGCTGCCGCCGGCGGTGAATATGGCGGTGGATCCCTGTTTGGCGCTGCCTCCCTGTTGAGCTTCGCCAACGGCCTGCCCAAGGCGCCGGACCCCACCCGGCCGGTGGTGAAGGAGGGCTTGGACGCCCTCCTGGGTCAGGCAGGCGATACCATCGAGGCGGTCGAAGTAGCACCCGCTGTTGCTGTCGCTGCTGAGCCCGTGGTCGACCTCGCAATGCTGGAGGGCGACGGCGGCAACAGCTGGATGGACCCCTTTGCGTCCAACGATGGCGGCGCAGGGCGGGGACAGCAGCCTCCAGCGGTGGCTCTGGGGGACCGCCCGTTCGCGGGACAGCTGCCCTTCAGCAAGCCCGCTTGAGAACAAGCTTGCCAATTCTCTCCTACCACCACACAACTGTGGCGCGTTTGGGGATCAACCATTTATTCCCAGGAGACGGCTTGAGGAGAAGTGGCTTATGGTGTATATAATCTCTCTTTACTCAAATGATGAAGAATGACATGACATAATAACACATAATAATCATTTCGATTTTCCAATTCTTGACTGACAACGAATACCTCCCTTCCCAAAAAAGACACTACCTCCAATAAAGAATAAACCCCCCATTATACTTGTCTGCTTTGACATTTCCTTATTCATATTCATGTAACATCATTTGATAACAATAAAACCAGCAGACAGCAGGCAGGCATTCCGGTGCATGAGAGAGTAAAATATACACTGATCGTACCCTGATCAGCATTTTTTTGCAGTATAGGCAAGTTCTCACTAGTCAGCATGTTTACATTCGTTGAATAAGAATAAATTCAAGTATATGAAAGTATGAAAGTATGAAAGTTATTTTAATCGCCGCCACCACCATTACCGCTGCGCAGCGCAACTTTGCAAGCACACGCCACAGTAGGGAAGTCCACATCTCTTAAACTACCCCAAAATGCGCCCATTCGCTTCGCCCAATCATTGCGAGGCATCGCTGGGCTCCCGGTTCCGCTGAGCAATCTCGCCAGCGAAAGCGGCAACAGAGCGGACCCTCCCTGCTCTTTGTTGCGCCGTGCCACCGCCTGCGCCGTCTGCAGCATAGTAGTCGGGGGAACCACTCTCAGCGGCAGCCCCTCCTGCTCCAGCGCAGCATAAGCCGCACTCTGTCCCCCGACAGCTCCGACAGCCTCCTCCTGCGCAAAATATCCATCCAGCGCCTCGCGTAGCGCCGCTTCCTGCTGCTGTTGCTCGGTGCAGACCACCGCGCTGGCCAGGCTGCGGTAGGCTGTGTCCAGGCGCGACACTTGGCACCTCAGCATGGCGTCCAACCGCGTGTGGATTTCATCAGCCAGCGCCTCCACGTCTTCCGGCTCCCGCATCACCTCAAACGCGGGGCCCTGGTCGCTGGACAGCTCAAATCCGATGAGTTTGCGGTGCGCCATGACCTGCAGCTCCTGCAGCGCTGCTCCGGGCGGTTTGCCTGCCAGGCCGGCCAGTTTGGGCGTAGACACCGAGTACAGGCCGTTGCGAGGGCGGGGGCAGGCCAAAAGGACGGCGCGCACGATAGGGTGCTCCTCCACAAGGTCCTCCGGGGCTGCCGCATAAAATGACACCTTTGCGACAGCAGAGACCTTGGGCAGCACGCGCAGGTAGGGCTCCTCGTCAGCCTCCAAGTATCCTAGCACGGACTCTATGTTCTCTTCCTGCATGTCCACCGTGGCCGCCAGCTTGCGGCAGGGCAGCACCCCAAAGGAACGCTCGCTGGTGTTTTCCTCTTCCTCATCCCGCTGCGCAGAAGAAAAGACGCTGCTGAGCACGCTGCGCACCCCTTCTTTGGCCACCACTCCAGAATATGCGAGGGAGCGCAGCGAAATGAAGTCCGCATCGCTCAAAAAGGCGTGACACTGTGCCTCTGAGCCGTCCCTCCCTGCCCGCCCAATCTGCTGCACGTACTCTTCTAGGCTGCGTGGCATGGTGGCGTGCACCACGGCATCTACCGATGAGATGTCTACGCCCATGCCGAAGGCCACGGTGGCCACCACCACCCGAAGCCGCCCAGCAGCAAATGCTGCTTCCACAGTCGCACGCTCCTTTAGGTTGCGCCCGGCATGGTAGGCCTGCGCCACGACCCCCGCAGTGACTAGCGCGCCGGCCAGGGAGTCGGCGTCGCCCTTCCAGGCGCAGTACACGACGGTGGAGCGTGCAGAGGCCAAGGGGCCCTTGAATAGCCGCACTATCTGCTGCCACCCAGTGCTGCTGGAACCGGCGCCAGAGGGAGTGCCGCCGGAGCGTCGAACGTGCAGCCGGAGATTTTGCCGGATGGCGCTGTCGCGGAGGACCTGCGGTGGCGGGATGCGAAGCACGCTGCACACTGCCGCCTCAGTCGCCTTGGTAGCTGTGGCGGTGAGAGCCAACACGCTGCGGGCAGAGATGTCACGATGCAGCACCTCACCCAGGCGGAAATAGGCTGGTCGGAAGGAGTGGCCCCACTCTGCCACGCAGTGAGCCTCGTCGATGACCACCAGGGCCAGGGGCATGCGTGGCTGCAGCGCTGCCACCAGGTAGGGGTTGCTGAGGCGCTCAGGGCTGACAAACAGCAGCCGGATGGCTCCGACCTATATCAGAGAGAAGATAAGTGCAGACGAGGACGAGTTTTAGTTAGTAGGTCACTAAAGTTGAGGAAATAGTCGCTCAAAACTCACCTCCACATTTTTCAGCACTTGGCGGGCCTCCTGCAGCGACTGCCCCGACCACATAACTGCTGGGTTGAGCTCTTTCGGCGCTGCCTTGCACTGGTCGTGCATGAGGGCGATGAGGGGGGACACCACCAGCGTCAGCCCTGGCAGTAGCAGCGCCGGCAGCTGGTAGCACAGAGACTTGCCCATGCCTGAAGCAAAAAAACGTAAATAAGAAAGAACCTTATAGATTCAAGAATCAGGTTGCATCACGAGCTACATTCAAACTCACCTGTTGGCATGATGCTGAGACAGGGCTCACCACGCAGCACCTGCTGGATGGTGGCCACCTGCAGGCCGCGGAACGCAGAGAACCCAAAGGATCTGTGCAGCTTAGACTGCAGCGCCTCGAGCTCGCAAGCCTCCTCCACGTTGATCTCTGCTGGCGCCGGCGGAATGGGCATCGAAGCTGCCAGCACCGGAGCGACCTGCCGCCTTGGCGGGCCTCCGGCGGCAATGGTAGCCTGGTTGCTGGCCTCATTTTCTTCCTCGCTCAGCTCCTCTGCTGGACCCTCCACCCCTGGGCAGTCTTTGGCCCAGTGCCCTTTTCCGCCGCACTTGAAGCAGGCGCTGCCGCCCCTGCTGTCCCACCCCTCCATGAACTCCGAGCCGTCTCCCACTTGCCGCAGCCGCTGTGTCTTCCACCTGCCCCGGCCGGGGCGCCGCCGGGTGGTGCTGTGCCGCGAAGCCCTGAACTTGGTGCTGCCACGGCCCTTCTGCTCGGTTACCCACATCAGAAGGAAATGTTTAGGAATTAGATGAAAACTATAAAGAAGACGCCTTCGAAAACTCACTTTGAGGTCTATGCGCACGAAGTTGTTGCCCCAGCCCGAGTTCGGCGCCGCCCGCGCCTTCTTCTTGACGCCTTGGTCGTCCTCCTCGCCATCGCGCTTGTGCCGCGTTCTGTACATCACCTGGAGGCCATCGTCCGTGCAGTGCGTTGCAATGCCTGAACCACCACCCCCAGTGCTGGCAGCAACCGAGGGAAGGCTGGCAGCGCGGGAGGAAGGCCCAGCGGAGGGCATCAATGGCGCTGAAATCCTCGGTGCTGCCGGTTGTGCTACACCCCCGGAGGGAGCCCCAGGCCCCGCCGAAGGCTGGCCTGTTTGTGAAGGGTCGTTTCTGACCGCTTGCGGGGCCGCAGCAGCTGGGGTGGGCCTTGAAGGGGGCAGTGGTTGGCGGCCGATGAATGCTGGGGGACCGCTGACCAAAAAGGTGCGCATGAAAGAGGGCTGCCGCAAAATTGTTGGTCCAGGCTGGAAGCCTTCCGATAGCGACCCCTGGCCAGCAGAAGAAGGCTCCGCAGCAGTTGGTGCAGCTGCTTGGGCCTCAGCAGCAGCGGAGCTGACCAAGCGGCGATGAGCAGGCCGCTGCGCTGACGTCTTCCGCATCGCGGCTGTCAAAGTAGGCTTCCTCCCAAATTGGAATCGCTGCGTTTGAGGAGCTACCTGTGGGGTGGCGTCCGCGAGCTGGTACTCGGAATGCCACACCTCGTCGTCGCTCCCAACAAAGTCTCCGCCCTCCAAGCTGTTTTGTGGAGGCTGTGAATGTCTGTGCTGACAATATTGCACGCCTTCGTCATCTGAATCGGGAATAAAATCCATTTTTCAAAAGGAAATGAAAACGAAAATCAAAATTTCAGCCACGGAGGTCGAGGCCAAACGCCTTGATTCGCATTTGGATATTTCAAGTTATAGAAAAATGCAATTAAATTAAAATAAAGAAGATTGAAATAATTCAAAAATTTGCCAGTCGCAGCGGTTTTAAAAAAACTTTGGTTTGGGCGGACCGTCCGAGCCGCGGCTCGCTTGGACACGAATACGCAAATTGCCAGACCTGTGTCATAAAATTCACGTATTTTTTTATTCTCGCTATTCTGAACGCACACGCGCATCAAAGTGAGTTGATTTGATTTGATCTCGAAACCACCCTTTTCTCCTAGCATATTAAAAGTTTTGGTTCATCCTCGATATAATTTTATCTATACCTCAACAAGGACGTGATGGTTAGAAGTAAAAGGTCGGACTTTGCACATACCCACCCTCATCCCCTTGTTGGCGGCGGTGACGGTGGATTTTATTTTGCCTTCAAACAATTTTATTGACCAGCCCCTCTGCTCTTGTTACCCCGGCGCCTGGGACATATTGTTTGACCCTTGGCCCGCGCAAGCTTGAGCACATTGTATTTTCTTCTAGGGGGTAGGCTTGAAGCTGGCAGCGAGAGCCCGCTGCCGGCACGCAAGCCCCTTGCCCCAACAGCAAAACGGAGGAGCTGATCAATTTAAATTGTTTGAGAGGCGAAATATTTTGCAAAGGAATGACGTAAAAATTTAGCTGATCCTTGTCTCATCTTCAGTAGCATAAATTTGGTATTTTTCGGGGGAGGTCGTTTGCTCCCTGACGAAGGAATCGATCTCGCATTTTTATCCTGCTGCTCGTAATTATTTCTTTTGCTAGATATCCTCATGCGGTTTGAGTATATATAGCTCCATGCTTATATGGATATGAATGTCGGTGTTTTCAATATCCCGCAGAATGGCTCAGTCTAGCCACCCTCTCAGCGCCGAGAAGGTGAAAATCAGCGTGCTTGGAGGTGGTAAGAGAAGGGTTTCGCATTACCATTATGTAGGGGTGGGCTTGCGACTTTTTCTGGCGGCAGCGGGATGGCATGATTAATGTTAGCAACACATAATAATTCCCCCTCTTTTTTCTTAAAACGATGATAACCCCGACGTTGACAGGTGCATGGGGAACGAGCCTGGGGCTGCACTGCGCGCGCAAGGGGCATGAAGTTCTGGTTTGGGCTCGGGAGCAGGAAGTGGCCGACGGCATCAACAACGAGCACGAGAACACCACTTTCTTCAAGGTTTGTATATGCTATTTCAATTAAGGTTGTCAAATGCGGCGCAGCTTTGTAATAATATTCTTATTTTCGTTTTTAACGAACTCGCGCGTTGTCCTATTGCAGGGCTACAAGCTTCCCGAAAACATGAAAGCCAGTACGGATCTGAAGGAGGTATACTAATACAGAGTTTTTCCCCTCAGAATTCGCTGCCTGAAAGTTTGTTCTTCTAAAGAGTAGCGGGTAATTGATTTTGAACGCAGGTAGCGTCGTACGGTGAAGTTCTGCTCATGGTCATTCCGACACCTTTCGTGGAGAGGGTAATGGAAGGGCTGGTCGATGTTATCACCGAGGAACAGGTAAATTGTTATGAAGGTGGAAATCATTGTTGGGAGCTGCTTCCTGCGGGACGGTAGAAAGCGCTCATGAATCAGGTTTTTTCATTCGATTCATTCGTTCGCGTATAAACAATACGTGTTTGTTTTTATGCAGATCATCTGCAGCTGCACAAAGGGCATTCTGAACGAGGTGAGCATTGCGCATTTTATGTTGTTCTATCTACTCTCTTATATTTTGAGTATATGCACGCAATATTCGATTCCATCTTTCTTTGCCCATTGAAGACTTTGGAGACGCCCGATGACATCCTGAAGCGCGTCCTTCCTGCGCGCCTGCATTCAAGGTTGGTTGACCTTACTACCCCCAGTTCATTGTGTCAATAGTCTCCTTACGATTCGTATCGATCGATTCCTGCAGGCTTGCTTTCCTCAGCGGCCCCTCTTTCGCTGCCGAGGTATGTAGAGCTTCTAACTTACTATGTTCGTTACAAATGCCAATTACTTGTGCTCGTTCGATCGTTCTTCTTAGGTCGCTAAAGAGCACCCAACCGCTGTGACAATCGCCAGCGAGAATGAGGCGGTAGCCATCAGGGTTCAGGAGCTGCTCTCCACCCCCAGGTTCGTAAATTACTTGCTGGGGAAGGATGTGCCTCCCGAGGAGGTTGTTTTTCTCTGGCTATTCACGACAGGCACAAGAAATGACATTATTATCTGAATTAACTCTTTAATATCTGTCCATTAATCCTTCCTTCAGGTTCCGTTGCTACACCACGCACGATGTGAAAGGTGTTGAGCTGGGAGGAGCTTTGAAGAACGTGCTGGCCATCGCTTGCGGCATTTCAGACGGGCTTGGCTTCGGCTCCAATGCGCGCGCAGCTCTGATCACAAGGGGTCTGGACGAGCTGTGCCGGTTGGCAGGTACCGTGATCGCCTATAATTTCTGACAATCTTCCGCATAGTAATACTAAATCGGTTCTCTTGCTTTATGCAGTTCGGTGCGGAGCCAGTCCCTTCACGTTGTCCGGTCTCTCGGGAGTGGGCGACTTGATTTTGACATGCACGGGAGACCTTTCTAGGAACCGCACTGTTGGGATTCGGCTTGGCAAAGGCGAGAGCCTCGATGAAGTCATGAAGAGCATGTCCGCTGTGGCTGAAGGCGTCCTCACTTCGCGGAGTGCGTTCCACCTCGCTGAGAAAGAGGGAGTCGATTGCCCGGTTATTGCGGGAATTTACAGGGTAAGTAGATCAATAGCATACGAAATAGAAATATATAGCAGCGTTTTATCTACTGGCTTGCGATTTGCACATGCAGGTAATTCATGAAGGCGCAGATCCGTTGGTGGTGGTCACAGAGAACATGAGCCGGCCTCTGAAGCCGGAGGTCAATTACCTTGTTGCCGAGGCGGTTCAGCATGGTGGTCCGGTTTGATGTCCCGCCGAATGCGTTGTTTGTTAATATTGTGAATAAAGATCAATAATTTCTTTTTGTTGAATAAAACTTTTTTTTGAGAACCATATAGCATGAGAATGTTCTTAGTTGGTCTGTCACCCTCATCCGAATATTGTCCTTAGCATGTTCAAACGCTGGCCAGAAACTCTGGGCATTCAGTTTTCCCTTGAAGGAGGGCCCTTCCCTTGAAGGATTGGCACGGCCATTGGCACGGCTTCTCCGATAAAATTAAGCAACTATTGTCTCCACAGTCTTAAAAAATAAATTGAGTGAATTGTGCATATCTGAGCTCTACTACTAAAAAGGAGGAAAAATAATAATAATGACGATTTTTCATATGCCATATCTCTGTGAATGAAGCTCCAATAGGAAGGTATGAAAGGAGGGAAGGGGGAGTCCATGCCATGAGAGCAAATGAGAAGATAAAAATATCATTATTTCAGCCAGACATATTGGACATTTATAGTAATAATGAACCTCGGTTGCAATCCCAGGTGCTTTATACAATGTTAAAGTAATGAACCTATCGCCCTTGATTTCCCTCCCATGCTGTCTGCAGACTTTCGTCAACTGCAATCGGACTGCGACTCGCATATATTCATTCACAGATCGATGTGTTGACACTTAATACTATTTCGCAGGGCCGAATTATAAATTATCTCTGCGACTATTTGGTTAACAAAAAGGATAAAGAGTATGAAATAAATGTGCAAATCAAACGCCGAGCGTATTCAGAATATAATTTAGCGATCAAGAATTACGGGAGGCCCATTACTTTAGGACAAGTATTAAAATTTTCACCCTGAGAATTAAAAAGCCAGGGTCTGGCGTTTCTCGTAGCATGAAGAAACTAGAACTGGCCAGTAATTGAAAGAGAGAAAAGAAAATACGTAGTGTTTTTCCCGAATTATTTCCTCTTTACATAATTAGTCGTAATTAGAAGTGCATTGGGACGGGGGGAAGGAGACAATAATTATACCAGGCCCGGCCAGGGCAACTATTAAAATCCTCAAGCACACCACCTACAACAAGAACAAGAACAAATATTTCAAGACTTTAAGAATTTAAATCTCTCTACTTTACTCTAGAATAATTCATTTTCAAGGCGATAACGCAGTTTCTTTATAACTGTTAATTAAAAAGATGTGAAATTTGATTTTAGTTTGCTTTCCCAGGCTCGACGAGCACATACCTACACTTCGCGGTTGCAGAGTTGCATGAAATATAAATGTTAGCCGTGTTGCACCAGATACCTTTCAAATCGTGCTCCACGCGACGGGCATATGAATCCACGCGACGTAGAAACTGTGACGCAGGAACAAAATGAATTGCCGATATCATCCTTGCATTTCATGTTAATTTTTTCTATGCCCGATCGATACATGTATCTCCGAGCACATACCAAAAGCATACAAAATAAAACAAAAACATATTCGAGTGTTTAAACTCCGCACAGAGACGGCAACAAAGGCCACACAGCAGAGAGGCAGACTGGGTCCTAACAATTAAGCCAGGAGCCTGCCGCCGCATGGAATGGCTTTAATTAGATCCCCAAACTCTCGCATTGTACAGCTGTCCTACCGGTCCCTAGCATTAAAAACACCTCATTATAGCAGCCCCCACTATACATGAGCAGAAAATCTGGTAGGGTCAATATCCCGTTTGTAGGATAGCGAGATTTTGCGGCAATATGCCCTTAGACGGAGCCTAACGATCCTAATGCAGAACTTAATCTATATCTATCCAAGCCCCGTGTATATTGCCCCACCGAAGTAAAGGAATGGATATTTACAATACTCTCAGAGTAATCTTCGTTTGTGGCTAGCCCATGCACAGTTTTATATTTAAAAATTGTACGTGACAAAATCCATCCAGAAGATTGTGCCGAATTTGCAGATGTATTATTTGAACTCTGACTGTGTGAAATGATGTATCAAATAAAAAAGTAAAATAATTAGTAAATTTCCAAATCACTCATTATTACTTCCTGCAAGATCATCGTCGATCGATCTCTGTAGAATTGCAAAGTAGCTAAATATCGAATGGTATCAGATCAATCAAAGCTAATGATGCCCTGACCGCTGCCTAGTTTTTGGTGTGCTGCGCCTCTTGGTACAGTGTAAAATGGTTTTAATTAAAAAATAATTGTGTCCTACATCAAATTATTCTATGAAAATTTGAAAAATTTGTTTCTAAATTTGAATTGATTTTTCTATTATCCGCCGGTAGACGGAAAACGTTCAAAGAACGTTTCATTAGAAGAACCAGAACAAACTCATTCTTCAGATGTATTTCTTTTGCGTGGGGTGGGGGTGTGGGTGGGTTAGTGGGTGGGTGGGTGTGGGGGGGGGGGGGGGGGGGGGGCATTAAATAAAAAATTCATTTCAGAGATGATGTCGGAGAAGGTGGCTGTCGCAGCAAAAGGCTGTTGGTCACGACGATGATGCTGCTGCAGGCCATCATCCCAGCTGCCACGGTCGGGCTTAGCGCAATCCCGTACTCAGGCAATAAAATGCCTGCAGCAACAGGGATGCCGAGAACGTTGTAGATCACAGCAAGCCCCAAGTTCTGCTTGATCTTGCTCAGAGTTGCTTGGCCGAGCTTCACCGCCTCAACCACCTGGCCCAGGCGATCTCCCATCAGCACAACATCTGCAGCAGCCCCTGCAGCATCAGTGCCATCACCCATCGCGACACCTACGTCGGCAGCGCTCAGTGCGATCGCATCGTTAACTCCATCACCGATCATCGCCACGCAGGCCCCGTTCTTTCGCAACTCGGACACGAACGCAGCCTTGCCTTCCGGCTTCACGCCACCGAAAACGTTCGAGAGGGGAATGCCAGCTTCAGCTGCAGCAGCCTTCGCCACTATCTCGTCGTCCCCAGACAGCACCATCACGTGCATGCCAGATCCGGTCAAATCTGCCACAACCTCCTGAGCATCAGCACGCAGGGTGTCGCTGAACTCTAGCATCCCTACGATGCCCTGCGATGCTAGGCCCAGCCAAACAGTTGTGCCCGAGGTTCTTTTGGCGGTAGATGACATCGGTAGGGCAGCCCCTTCGCCTAGCTTCGTTTCGACCCACGATCGTCGCCCGAGGAAGACTTGAGAGCCGTCCACGAAGCCCGAAACGCCCTCGCCAGGCTCAGTGAAGGACTGGAGAGCAGCAGGAATCTTGATGCCTGCGAAAAAAATTAAGTAAAACTATTTTCATTATTATTCAATATTGCGGTTTCTACTCGAAAGGACACCGAAATCACTTGCCTTCGGCAGCAGCAGCTTCTTTCACTGCCAGAGCGAGGGGGTGGGTTGTCAGATTCTCGATGGCAGCAGCGAGCAGCAAGACATCAGCCCTGCTGTACCCCAGGAAAGTATCGACATTCCTCAAGCGGAGCTTGCCTTCTGTCAGCGTGCCAGTTTTGTCGAGCACGATTGTGTCCACCTTGGCTAACCGCTCCAAAATATCACCACCCCTGATAAGCAAGCCTCGCCGCGCTCCTACAAGGATGGAAAATGAGATTAAGAAAAACTAAGATAAGAGATAATCGACATTATTATTATTATTAATAATAAGAAATATGGCATGGCATTCAAGGATGCAAGTTTATTTTAAATTAATCAACCTGCTGATGAAGCGACGAGAACAGCGGTTGGAGTGGCTAATCCCAGTGCGCATGGGCAGGCTACGACAAGAACATCGATAGCCAGCTTCACGCTGAGCAACAGCGGCGCGGTTGGTCCAACTACTTCCACTACGTCCAGCGCCTGGGGGAACAGGTCGCTTCCTGCGAATTATTGCTCAGAAAAGAAATTGTAATACTGATGAAAGATTATGATGGAGAGTGTTGACGCTGATTAATAATAGAAAACCTTGCCCAGGTATTGGTGCTATGATTTTCTTCAACCTGCTCACCAAATGAGTACCAGAAGGCAAACGTTGCTGCTGATGCGCTCATCACGCCGTAGCAGAACCAGCCCGCCACGGTGTCTGCCAGGCGCTGCACAGGCGCCTCCCGTGACTGGGCGTCAGTGACCAACCTGATCAAAATACGAAAAATGGCACTAACATAAATTTTAGCTCGATTTAAACACGAAATTTGATTGAATTTCGCCACTACCTTCCAATTCCGGCAAGGGTCGACGAAGAACCAGTCGAGGTTGCCCGTACAGTGATCGGTGCTTCGTAGGCCACGGTGCCCCCCGTCACAGCATCTTCAGGCTCTTTTACAATCAGCCTGCGCATGATTGGGTGATTAATGTCAGCTTTATAAAATAAACTAGATGTAAAACGCAGTTTACTTCTCCGATGGCTTATTTTCTCACCTTGACTCTCCGGTAAGCATGGACTCATCCACGCAGCACTTTCCATCGAGAACCACCCCATCCACGGGAATTCGCTCTCCCGGGAGAACACAAATGACGTCTCCTGTCTGCACGCTCGTCGTAGGCACCATCATGGTCTCCACAGGGCCTGGGGCAGCGTTGGCACCAGGTTTGGCTCCGGCATCCAGCAGCAGACGTGTGGTGCCAGGGATGAGCTGAGCCAAGGCAGCGAGGTCCACTGCAAATAAGAAAATAGTCACTTATGATAGATTAGTAAAATTGCCACATGTAAAGGTTTATCATTTGAAAGCAGAAAAATGGTTCTAAAACTGAACCAGCAACACACATGATGCCCTGGCGCGAGCCCTGGCCTCCAGCGAGCGACCCAGAAGGACGAAGGCCAGCAGCATGACCGGCTCTTCCAGGAAGGATGGGTCGATGGTGAGCCCAGGCACTGTGGCTGACAGCAATCCAGCGGTGAACGACGTGGTGGCTCCGAGAGCAATCAGGGAGTTCATGTTGGGCGCACCCCTGCAGCAATTTCGAGTATTAGTTTATTTAACAATATTTACATCATACAAAAAGGTTTAAAAATTTGTAAGATAAGGCTGCCTGATTAAATTGCCATCATAGAAACGGAAACGGTTCAGAAATGACAAATAGGGTCATCAAATTGCCGAAATACCTGAACAGGGAGATCGCTCCATCTGCCAACAGCTGCCTGCCAGGCCCCAGAATCGCTGCCGCCCCAATGACACCGCCTGCGACGGGGTTTCCCAGCACGTTCATGAACCCAGAGTGAGCGTACTCGTGCAGGCCCAGCGCGTGCAAAAAGTGACCCAGGTGGTGGCCGTAGCAAGCCAGCGCCAGCGTCCAAGCCAAGGCCAGATTTTGATTTCTGAACAACAGTAGGGAAAAACAGTGAATTGGCCATTCGATCAAATTGGCCCAGCAAAAAAAAATACATGCCGAAAAATGTGCTGACAGAAAATCAAGGTGTGGCTCACGTCTCTTTGAGCTCCTGGGCTTTGCGCTCATTGACAGTGGCCGCGGCATTGGAAAGGCCGTCGTCCTCCGGTTGCCGCAGCTTGGCAGGGAAGCCCTTGCCCCCCAGCACGCCCGCTGCTGCCTCTGCCGCCTCTTCTGGCGAATCAGAGACCACCTGGATGACCGCAGTCTCGGTGAGAAGGTTGACAGCGGCACCAACCACCTGCGGCTGCTGTAGCAGCATGCGTTTCACGGCTGCGCTGCACCCTCCGCACTTCATGTTGCTCACAGTGAGGACCATCGTGGTCGAAGAAGAACCGCCCTCCTCTGCAGCTGGCGCAGCAGCTTCGCCAGCAGCTGTCAAGGGATCAGGAGAGGCGACTGCGTAGTGCCGCGTGAACAGCCGGTGAGCGGTGTCGAGCTGGCCAAGGCGGGGAGACTTGAAGGTGCATGAAGACGGAAAGGGCCAGGCGTCCCTGGAGCTTCCGGAAAGCGTCCCAAGGACTGGCGCGCAACGTGTGGGGAGCCTGAATGAACGGCTGCGGGCTGCAAAGGCAGCCTGAGAAGAAGAGCTGCCCAAAGATTTTTGCATAGCTACCAAGTTTTTATAAAAATTGGGGCCAAGCCGCATACTAGCGCGCCATGCCTAGATCGACTGGGTGTCAGAAATGTCGAGACAGTAAAAATTATGCGATTTGTGAGATCGACGAAAATTTGGCCGAAATATCCATTTCTCGCGCGCCATTTCTGGCTTGCTCATTTCTAACAGTTACTTCATTTTTAAGTATTAAATCTATAATTGGTTGTTCACGACGAGTGCAAGAGCTGGAAGCGCCGCAAAGAGAGAAAAATAACATTATTTGGCATCACCCAAAATGCAGGGTGTAAGGACACTTTTAAGACGCACAGGGCAAACCGATGTGGTCCCAGCGATCTACGAGACCATTATGGCATTAAACGATCGCGCTGCGGCAAGGGGCGGTCGGCTCTTTCATTCGATGGAAAAATTGGCAGTGGTCGAAGGTGAGAAGCAGGCTGGATTCTCGGACACGCAACCTTCGGTTATACTCAAATTCTGACGATGAGTCGCCCCTCATTTTCAACTTGCAGCTCCGAGTGCGACGCCCCATGGGTTGCAAGCGGTCGCCCTTGCGCGGCTTCTTCAACAGGCATCTTCCCTTCAGCAGCATTTGATCGAGAGGAGGAACGCGACAGCAGTAATGGAGGCCGCAGCTGGCCAAACATGGCAGCCCAAGCCCCATTCTTTCGCATCCTTAGCGGTGCCGCAGCGCGTTGAACCATTTTTTGAAGAGCAGCGCAGTTATGTTGAAGAGAAGGAGAGCGGCGCGCCTGGGTGGCAGGCAGATTCCGTGCGGCGGAAACGAAAGCGCAAAATGAACAAGCACAAGCATTCCAAGCGGAGGAAACTTAACCGCCACCGCCGATAATTGAAGAAATAAAAATCATTATTACAAGGCTATGTAGTCATACATGTAAAATGCGCAGCTTTTCCGCCATTATTTAGTCATACCCAGCTTCTTTTCCATGACGGTGTGCATCTCTGGCGGCGCCATCTCTGAGTTTTCAGGCAGGTTGAGGTAGGAGCCGAACGAAAAGTCGTCCAGGTTGCCTGTGAGGGAGTCCAGGCCCAGCTTGGAAGACGGAAGACCAGGGAGCCGCTCAACCCTGTAGAAATTTGAATAACGGAGGGTTTGAACATTTTGAATAAAGAAAAAGAGATGAGAGTGCCAAAAATTGAGACTTGCGGTGTGCTTCGTCGCATTCAGCCTCGGAATCTATGCAGCAAGGTTCGTAAAAATAATATCTGTCCACAGCCGCCAACCGCACCTGTCCAAAAGCTGCCTCTCGATTTGCAAGCGGGCTGTGAAGGCTCCGCCATAGACGTTTTGCAGCATCTCCATTTTCGCCGCCTGGTTGGACTTCATGGAGTCCTGAATCACCTCCACCGGGTGGCTGGCCTGCGCACCGTCTTTCAAAGTGATGAGTCCGTCTTTCAGCGGCTCCCGCGGGTTTGTGAGGAAGGGGAGGCTCGGAGTTTCCTGGTGTGATCAGAAGGAGAAAAAGGTGTTAAATATGGGCCAGGTAAGGCGAGTGAGCAAAAGCGCAAGGCAAGAGGTAGCTTCGTATCCATTGGACACGCACCATTGTAGAGATATGCTTCGCAGCAGTCAAAAGGCAATTTTAGTTTGATCAAGCCTTGCAAAATGAGGGTATGCGCGAGGCAAGCAGTTGTGCTATGGATTGGGAAAGGTTTTTAGAGTTAGATACTATTATATTGTGGCGGAACGAGCTGAACGCTGCAGGAAAGGCTCTTGTTTTTTTTTCTTCGAGCGGAAAGCTGAAATCTCTGGATGTAAATGCATATGAATTTGAATTTTTAATACCTAAAATTTGCATCAGGCTCGGTTTGAACGCATCGACAGGGGCGGAGTAACTTCTCGACGATACACAAGAAAAAATAAAAAATAAAAAAATTGCTGCCCTCTTCAACACCATGGAACCAATGGACGAGGACGCTGCCCCTAGCGGAGAAGGCGACATTCGATATGGCGAGATCAACCCCTTGAACACCAGCGAGATGGTGCAGGCTGGGATTCAGGCCGGCAACATTTTCCGAGCGTCGGCGGCTGAGGCAGAGGTCTTAGATCTCCCAGAGGCAAGAATTTGGAGGGCTTTTTGGTGCGTTTTTTAGTACCATGAATTTACTTTCCTCCTTTTTGTCGCAGGCCAGCAAGCAGCATCGTGAAAAGGACATGGCCAAGGTGGAGGAGCTGGAGCTGCGACGCACGATGAAGAATTTGGTGGTTCCTGTCATCGACACTGAGGTTCGAGCTCTGCTGAGGCAGCTGAGAGAGCCCATTACTTTGTTTGGAGAGGATAAGGTGAGAATTCCGATAACAATAGCAGCGCTGCATTTGCTCCAGGAGTTTTTGAGAGTAGCATCGAGTATTCTTCTATTCGATGATGGTTGCAGTTGGAGCGAAGAGAACGCCTGCGCAAGATTTTGGCCACCATGTCTGAGGACCAAGCCCAAGCTTTTGGTAAGGAGAAAATGGGGTGTTGGGTGTTGTTATCTCTACGAAATGAATATGCGGGTTGAAATCAATGTAATGCTCATGATGTGCTTTCTCCCCCACCCATGCAGCTGAAGCTCAGCTCCCGGAAGCCATGGTGACGATGGTAGCTCCCAAAGAGTTGTTTTATACCGAGGGCTCTGAAGAGCTCAAGGCTGCCAGGATTGAGGTACGGACTCCCGCTGTTTAAAAATATAATAAAATAAATGCACGCTTCTTTCTGTCTATGTTTCAAACATATTCTCTATTTCGACCTGCTTCAGATTGCACAGTGGTCGTTGCAGCGTGCCAGCGCCAGAATAGGAGCGCAGAAGCAACGCCACGAAGCAGCAGACGTGGAGGAGGACAAACAAGCAGCAACGCGACTAGGTGAGCTTTTCGTTTTCCACCCTGGCATAGCTATATCGCATTTTTTTTTCTCACGGCTTTCATTCAATTTTCTTCCCGTTCATAAAATTATGTTTCTTGCAGAAGAGCGGCTGCAGTCTGTGGCAAATTCCACTTCAGAGGTGGCCGACGAGCGACCAGTGGTGGGCTGCCATTTCTCCAGCGATGGCGCCTTGCTGGCAACTGGGGCATGGAGCGGCACTGTCAAGGTGTGGAACATGCCTGCATGCACCCCCAGATCCAGCTTCACTGCCCATGGGGATCGAATCACAGGTGTAGCATGGCACCCCGCTGCCGGAGCTGCCACCGCCATGGAAGGCGGAGTGGCGCTGGCCACAGGGTCCACAGATCGCACCGCGCGGCTGTGGTCTTGCGACGGCAAGCTGCTGCGCTCTTTGGAGGGTCACTCGGATCGGTTGGGGCGCATCAGTTTCCACCCCATGGGGCGGCATCTAGGGACCGCAAGCTTTGACCTGACATGGCGGATGTGGGACGTGGAGACAGGGGCGTGTTTGCTGGAGCAAGAGGGCCACAGCAGGGCGGTTTACTCTGTCTCATTCCAGTGCGACGGTGCCTTGGCGGTGTCAGGTGGCATGGACGCGTATGGGCGCGTTTGGGATGTGCGAACCGGCCGCAGCATCATGCTGCTGGAAGGCCACGTCAAGGGGGTGCTAGCCGTGGATTTCAGTCCCAATGGGTATCTTGTGGCAACGGGGAGTGAAGACCACACGTGCCGGGTGTTTGACCTGCGGAAAAGGGGGACGCTGGTGGTGCTGCCTGGCCACAACTCGCTGGTTTCACAGGTCAGATTTGAGCCTGGCGCAGGGCGGTATCTGCTGACCAGCGGGTATGACAACGTCAGCAAGCTGTGGTGTAGCAAAAAGTTCAAGCTGACGAAGACGCTGGCGGGGCATGAGGGCAAGGTGATGGGCAGCGACATCAGCCCTGTTTCTGCAGATGATGGGCTGGTACTGGCCAGTGTGGGGTATGACAGGACACTGAAGCTGTGGCAGCCCTAAAATGAAACTGTCCAGACCATGCATTTGTAATGTGACTTCGAAAACTCAAATTCAATCAATTTGGTCAGTGTCTCTCGTAAAATAATAATTGAATTGTAAAGAAAAGATTCGCTCGCCCAAGCCTCGACTTGCGACCATGTCTTTGGCAACAACTTCTCATTCACTGAGCTACGCAGTCAGTGCGCAGCAGCCTCGCTGCTCGCTGGCTCTCACGCAAGGAAACGGAATTCAGCGGCAGCCTGCGCTTCAGCCTTCGAGGTGGTCACTTCTCCGTGGCCCCTACAAAAAACAAGCTTCGCCGTTCATCCAAGGTCCGGCTTTGTCTCTGCTGCGCTGGGAGACTGGGGTCTGCAGAGCCGCTGCAGAGGAGGATGGAGCGGAGGACCCTTCGGCATCAGGCATGGGCGACATCGAGAAAGAGCGGGCAAGGCTTTCAAAGATGATGGCCACGCCCTCCATCACCGGTACGGAACTCAGAGAACTGATTTTGAGCAAATGGATGGATTTTGAGCAAACGGCAGTACGACTGCAGGCTGACGAAGCGTGGGAAGACAGTTTATTTCCAAGTTTTTTGGCTGGGGCAAAAGTCGTTTCCGCTCACCGAGGAAGAATATCAGATGCAGCTGGATGCCGTGGCCGAGTATTTGACAATGTGGGGAGTATCTGACGTCGTACGGGCTGGAATTGCTGCAGCAAAGTGGGCCCCTGGCCTCACGATCGGTAGGTTGGGTTTTGGTTTTCCAGTTTTCCCCTTTTCATCACTTGACCAAAACGCTGCCTTTTCAACCACCCCTCATTTAGGTGGCGGTGCACGAGCTTACACCATCAACTTGGGCGTTGACGTGGGGGCTGGGCGCAGCGGCGAATGGAATAGTTTCTGACGAAAATGGTCAACAAATTTTTACATCACTAGTAATTTGTAACGAAGACCATTCAAGGCCTTAAGCTGCTTCTAATACAATGAATTGTGGGGTTTTATGGGGTGTAATAGCACTACTGTGCCTCATCATGCCAGGTATTCTCGTGGGTCAGTCACAAAGCCGGTGAGGGCCGATGCCGCCGCGGTGTAAGGGCTGGCCAGGTAGATCTGCAAGAAAGGGAAAGAAGGCATCAGATAGACATTTCCATTTTCGCCTACTTTGCTCTGCTGTAAAAACTAAATACTCCAAGACACACCTGTCCCTCCTTGTGTCCCATGCGGCCGGGGAAGTTGCGGTTGGTGGTGGACACGCACACCTGGGGCTCGTTCATGCGGGCAAAGGTGTCACGGGGGCCACCCAGGCAAGCCGCGCACGAAGGTGCCGCGGGGGTCACGCAGCCGGCAGCCTCAAAGATCTGCGCCGCGGTCTTGCCGCCGCAGCCAGGCACGGGCAGGGTGTACACATCCGCCCACACCTTTTGGGTGGCAGGCACCAGGTAGGTGGGCACCTTCACCTCGGCGCCAGCCTGGTGCAGCAGCTTGGCGGCGGCCTGGAAGTCCTCGGTCTTGCCGCCAGTGCAGGATCCAATGTACACGCGGTCGATCTTCACGTCCCTGCACTCCCGCGCGAGCTTGCGGTTGTCAGGGGAATGGGGCGCCGCCACCACCGGCTCCAGCTTGGTGACATCGAACTTGTAGTCTGCGATGTAGTTGGCCAGGGCGTCAGCGTAGACGGGCTCAAAGGGGTCGCTGGTGCGCGCGGTGACGTAGTCAAAGGTGGTCTGGTCGGGCGGGCACATGCCGTTTTTACCTCCCGCCTCTACCACCATGTTGCAGATCGTCATGCGCTCCTCCATGCTCATCCCATCGATCGCGCTGCCACAAAACTCCATCGCCTTGTATGTGCCGCCGCTCACCGTGATCTCGCCGATGATGTGCAGAATGAGGTCCTTGGCCAGCAGGTAGTTGGGCATCTGGCCTTCCATCAGGAACCGCATGGTGGGCGGCACCTTGATGAGCAGCTTGCCGGTGCCCAGGATGAACCCGGCGTCGGTGTTGCCCACCCCCGTCGCGAACTGGCCGAAAGCGCCGGCATTGCAGGTGTGCGAGTCAGTGCCGAACAGCACCTCTCCGGGCTTGCAGTGGCCCTCCTGCGCCAGCGCCACATGGCAGACGCCCTTGTAGTCGGGGTTGGCCTTGAAGTTGCTGAGATCAGTGATGTCGTAAAAGTATTTAATGTTGTACTGCTTCGCCATATCCCGCAGGATGTCCACGTTGCGGTTGGCGCGGGGGTCGGAGGTGAAGATGTAGTGGTCGGGGATAATGACCACTTTTTCGTTGTCCCACACCTGTGCGTTGGGGCCAAATTCCTTCTGGAAGATGCCAAAGGTGCCTGGTCCACAAACATCATGCGTCATAAGCTTCGAGACCTCGGTCCAAATGTTTTGGCCCGGCACGACAGCAGAGTTGCTAGAGTGCTTGGCGAGGATCTTTTCGGTCATGGTCATGGCCGTCTTGACCTGCAGACAAGGTAAAGGAAACGTGAATACCGAGATATCCCCCCCTTCAAAATGCCAAAACTTCACGGAAATAATTAAAAAGGATTTCAAAAAAAAAAAAAAAGGGGCATATTTTTGGCATGTCCACATGTCGAGTGGTAGGAAATTCAGTGATGAGTGCAAAACCGCTGCCCCACAAGTTTACCTGTCCAGTGGACGCCGGTGAGCGAGGAGAGGGCGACGCGGCAATGCTCTGCACCTTGAGAGAACTGCACTGCTTCCTCTGGACACGGCTGGTGGTGGCCTGAGCTTTCATCTTCAGCGCTCCACTCATCATGTTTTCCAGTATTTTTTCAAAAATTCAAAAACGAACGAGCCGGCAGGCGCCTTGTCTTTCTCGTGAAAAAATAAATGATTTGCTAAAAATTCTTACAAGCTTCACACAAGCAACTTGGAAGCGGCACAAGACAGAACTCGCGTTTATTAAAAAACAATTGGACCGACATGCAGGTTAGAGCAGAGAAAAGCCGCAAATTTGCGAGTGATGAGGTTGCTAGCTGACTTTCTTTCCAGCCGCCATCATGGCAAACGTCTTGCGAGAGCAGAACATTACAACGCCGTAAAATCATGCAGGTCTCGGCCGCTTTTCTTCCCTCTCGCCACCGCTGCCATTCTCTTCCTCCTTGACCTCATTATGGTGTTGGAGGGCTGCAGGGTCATGGTAGTGCACCACCTGGCTGACAAACCGCCACTCCCGCTCTCCCTTCTCCACCGCCTTTGCCGCGTCGTCGTGCACTAGGGCCACCCTGCTGCTGCTGGCCCCTGCTGTTGCCATGTCCAGCTCCAGCTCGATGGACACCAGGCAGTCTTCGTGGGAGTCCACTCGCCGATGTGCCTCAAACGGCGGCTCTGTTCGCAGTACAGGTCGATCGTCGCCTTTGAAGCGGAAACTCGCAGAGCGTAGAATGGGCAGCGCGCATTCCGGCCCATGCCGGCTGTGGACCTCCACCTTGAGCGTGCCCAGCCCTCCTGCACCATCGCCGCTCTCCTTATCCAACAACTTATGCCGCACAATGACGACGTCCTCGCGCTTGTAAGGCGGCACAGGGGTCTCCAGCTTGGCCATCAGCCGCCGCATGACGTCGTCCGCCTTGGCCCGGATGACCAGCCCGCCGGAAGCTTCCGCCTTTTTATCGTGCTGCGTTTTTTGCAGGTTTATTATGACCAGCGTACCAGCTGCATGAACAGGTGGGAAAGCTTGGGGGAGAAAATATAAACGAACTGTTGTGATGAGGAATAAATGGAGTGTCGTCTAATATTATGTTGAGCTACCTGTGGGTTTGTTCTTGTACTTGCGGATGGTTTTGAGCGGCAGATTGCAGGCGGGCGTAATCTGGAGGCTCGTACCCAAGCAGATGGCCAGGTCTGCCTCTTTCGCGTGCGTCTCTGACTCCTCCAGCTCGTCCTCCGGCAGCGCATCCTCCCAGTCGAGAATGTGGTCGTGCAGCGCGCCGCCGCACCGCCGCTTGGTGCAGCGCCGCCCGGTTTTCTTGAAGCCCACTGTCTCGATTTCAAAGTCGCGAATGTACTCGGTGTTGCACTTGGAGCACCGCTCCGAGAAGCAGTTGCCGTGCAGCTCAGCGATGCGGTGGCGTGGAATGCCAGAGCGTAGGTGAAGGCCATCAACATTCTGAGAGACGACGTAGGTTAGTTTGCCGCTGTCCATCAGGCTCACAAGCGCGGCGTGCGCGAATGACGGTCTTGCGACGGTAAAGCTGACTTTGGGGCGAGGCAGTGGCTTGCCCTGCCGCTGCAACGTCCAAATGCCCGACGGTCCTCGGAAATCTGGAATTCCGCAGGAGGTGGAGATGCCCGCCCCTGTGAAGGCTACAATCCTTTTGGAGTTTTGTACGAGCTCCGCCAGCCGGGTGATCTTGGCGTCGAGCTCCTCTGGGGAGTCGAAATGCTCAGGTGCACCCAGCTGGCCCCCCAGGTCCTCTCTATACGACAGCTTCTCGGCGTAGCCCAGGCTCATTTCGAAAGATAATTTTCGATGGGTTCTTAAATGACCAAAGTTAAATTCTTTCCCTATGTGATTGCATCTAAACTAAGCATCCTCGTTCTCTATGCGTTCTTAAAATTTGACATTTTTTACAAGAAGCAACAATGAAGTGAACAACTATAAAAAACATCTTCAACCTAAAAGACAGTTGGGAAAAAAACTCTAAAGCCGGAGCTGGGTGGTCATCACTTGGGCCACCTCTTGCGAGGCCCCCGGCAGGATGTCGTCCTGGATGTGTTGCTCTACCTGCGCCACCTGGACGTGGTACTCCCGCATGAAAGACCGCAGGCTGGCCACCACGTAGTCACGCAGCGCGGTGTGCTCGCTAGAATCGGCGTCCAAAGCACCGCCACCGTCCTCCATCTCATCAGCTGATGGACCAGCGAACCCGCCAGACGACAGCGCCTGCACAAAGAGCTTGAGCACCTGCAGCACCGCGCCCTGCTGCTGCCCAGTGGTCTCTGCAAAATAGGCCTCCTTCTCGGGCAGCGCCCCCAGCGCCATGTCCAGCTGCTCGGGCAGCGCGTGGCCCGCTTCCACTGCCGCCTCCATCGCCGCCACCGCCGCCCGGCCGATGGCCAGGTCGTCAACGGCATCCTGCACGCGCGCAATCGTCTTGCTCACCGCGCGCCGCAGCATCTCCCACGCCATTCCGCTGCGCGACTGGTCCGACAGCCGCTGCACCCCCTCTGGGCCAAACACCCAAGACACGATGGCCTCCGCCGACACTAGCCGCAGCGTCATGAGGCGGTCCACCGCCATCACCGCGCGCTGGGGATTCAGCGCCCAGGTGTCTGCCGCCGTGGACACCACCGCCACCTGGCCCTCCAGCCCGGTGTCTTTTGCCAGCAGCGCCAGAGGGCCGTAGTACCGCTCCAGGGCCACTATCATGTGGGAATACGATTTGGCGCCCGCCACCAACAAGCACCGGATCAGCATGCGTAGCACCCCGATCTTCCCTCCCAGCACGCTCTCCAGCTTGTTTTCAGTCACCCACGCGTCCAGAGTGTCGGCGGGCGCCTTTTTTTTCACCAGCTGCTCCAGCGCTCGAGCGGCCCACACCCCCTCCAGGTCCATCCCCACCGCGTCTTGGCTGCCGGCCGGCGGGAGCCCTGCTACAAGGGGCTTGGGCGGCAGCAGTTCGGCAAACTCGTTGGGGATGACGCTCCGCACGTGTTCCCAGTAACACAGGCGCACCATGCGGTTCATGACGGCGACACAGAAGCGGCGCTGGCCGTCGTAGGCGGGCGCAGCCAGAACGTGCTCCCACTTGGACCACGGCCACACGTACTCAAAGTTTGAGAGGTGGTAGGCCAGCCACTCTGCCATGCGCTCCCGCAGCGCAGGGTCCATGACGTTCATGCGCGCAAAGTTCTCTCGCACGCAGGCACTCATGGCGCGGGGGAACAGCTTCAGCAGCTTGCAGAGCTCCACCATGAGGGAGGAGTACATGATGGGCTTGAACTCGGGGGCCGGCAGGCGCAGCATCTGGCTGAACAGCACCTCGCACAGCAGCGGCTCAAACGAATAGGGCAGGGGCAGAGAACGCGCCAACTGCTTGGCGCACTCCACCCGGTCGCCCTCAAACCACGCAATGGTGTCGGTGAAGTAGTCCTGGGCCACCAGGCGCTCCGCCAGGGAGCGGTCCCCCAGGGTGTGCTGCGGGTCCAGGAACCGCACGATGCCGCGGGGAGGGAACGCCTGAAGCACCAGCGCCCCCACCAAGGTGGTTGGCGTGCCCTCAGGCACCTCCACGGGGGGGCTGGAGGGCACAGCGGGGGCAGGGACGGTGTGGCTTTGTGGGGCGGCAGCCAGCGTCGTCTCCAGCCCTGCGTGCACGCGAGGGATGCCCTGCAGTGTCCATACCTTTTTATCCACCATATCGCCCACCGCCTGCACCACCTCTGTCAGGAAAGAAGCGCCGCCGTTGTCGGTTTCTGCCACAGGGTCGTCTTCTTTGATTGCAGAGGCAAAGGGCCGCAGTCCCGGCTGCTGGGAGCGCGGCCGCTCCTCCAGGTACTGTTGCGCAGTGGCCATGAGGGCATCCACGCCCTCGGGCTCGGCTTCAGCCAGCTCTGAGCCGCCAAAAGGCAGCGCCATCAGCGCCATGTACACCAAATGGTCTGTATAGGGCTGCCACGAGCGGCCGTCGTCGCCTTCTGGGGCGGATGTAGAGGCCTGTAGCGCGGCACTCACCAGGGTCTGTAGCGCCGCCAGCACGGAGGCAGGCTGCAGCACGCCGGGCACCACGAGCGCCGCCAGCAGGCGCAGCAGCAGGCGGGCCTTGCGGTAGGCCTCCGGGTGCTGCAGCGCGCTGCCCAGCTCCTTTGAGATCTGGAAGAGCAGCTCCGCCACGAACGCGGGCTCCTCCGCATTAATCACCCCTATATTATATAAAGGAAAAACGGAGAAGAAAATTTTAACGGTGGCATTCTAGACCTGCAAAAATGCACTCCGCAACTCACCGATGATGAGGCTGTACAGCGGAACTTTGTGAGGCAGTTGAACCGCGCAGTCGATGAGCATGGCATGCACTGCGCTGGGGTTCGACCTTGCCTCCCTCTTGACGTTCTTGGCGATGGACACAATGGACTCTGGGTCCATCTGCAGGGACTGCATACAGGAAAACGAGACAATGGGTGAGAAGACAAATTGTAACCATCAAACGTGAAAAACACCAGTGAAACTGCTGTAGAGGTAGCACACCGGCATGGCCTTGTCGCCGACCGCCATCAGCGTGGAGAGCAGCAGGCGGACGGGGTCCAGGGGCTCCTCCTCCCTCTGCCGCTTAAATCCGCTACGGAATCCTCTTCCCTTGCCCCGGAACCCTTCTCCCGCGTCGTCCATGGCGGCCGAGATGAGAGATTGTATTATAGGAATTGCCTGATGAGAATAATTTTAACGCGCTGTGCCAAGATCGCCGCTTCCTTGCGTCCTTCCCGGTATTATGGATATCGGTAACAATTAAACAAACAACGCAGTTCGGCAGGAGAATCAGAAATAAAAAGAAACTAGATTTTTTTGAAAGCGTTCAGCACGGACAACGATGCATTTAATTTATGCACTGGAAACAACGCCCATAAGGAGAGCTGAGAGAGGGCCTGGATTTGAAATAAAATAATAAAGGCAGTTTATAGTTAAAAAAACATGGCGGAAGAGGACTCCAGCGTGACGCTGCCTCCCGTGATGTCCCCTGAATGGGTCAATAACGTGCAGGCAAAAATGAACAAGTCGACATGGAAGGGCGTGAGGGGCTTGAGAGAAGTGTTGCCCAAGCAGGTGGCCATCTCCATCTTGGAACGCACAGAGCGCCTTGTCGCGAGGGAGAAGACGGTCGTGGAGGTGAGGCCGCGTTAAAAATGAAGCAGTGCTCCTTGCACATTCCAACGATAACGATTTGGCTCCTCTTGGGATGCAGGTTGTGCCGGCGTCGCCCGAAATGTCGGTGGTGGTGGTTGGGGACACCCACGGCCAGTTCCACGACGTCTGCAGAATGTAAGTCTTCTCGAGTATTACTATAGACGGTTCAAAAGCTCATCACTTTGTAATTTCTCCCCAAACAACAACAAAACAGGCTGGAGGTGGCGGGCCCACCGTCGCAGCACAAAATCTACATCTTCAACGGTGATTTTGTGGACCGCGGCGCCTGGGGCATGGAGACTCTCATCCTGCTGTGCTGCTGGAAGCTGGCGCTGCCCAACAACGTCTTCATGCTGCGTGGCAACCACGAAACTGCGACCTGCTCCATTCTGTACGGGTTCAAGGGCGAGCTGGAGGCCAAGTACGGCAAATCCGCGTGGAAGGGGGTGTTTGCGGCGTGCAAGAAGATGTTTGCGGCGCTCCCTCTGGCGGCAGTGGTCAACCGGCGCACGCTGGTGCTGCACGGTGGGCTGTTTCGCCGCCCGCCCACGCGGTCCACCGGTAAGACAAAGCGCAAGAAGCTGGACAGCGGGGAGGTGGGCAGCCTGGAGGACCTGCAGAGGGCTTCAAAGGGGGGTCTTGACCCAGGGGGGTTGGGTGCCTCTCGTGTGGCCACCGACATTTTGTGGTCCGACCCCACCAAGACGCCAGGGTTTAAAGAGAATGACGCGCGCGGCATCGGCATGACCTTTGGGCCCGAGATCACCGAGCAATTTCTGCGGGAGAACAACCTGAAGCTGATTCTGCGGTCGCACGAAGGCCCCGACGCCCGGGAAGACAGGGAGGACATGGGCAGCATGCTGGAGGGGTGGACTGAAGACCATGTCACTCCAGGTAAGCAAGAACAATTTCATTTAAAAAAACTGTGCGCGGTTTTCTTCAAAATATAACCCCACCCACCTTTTTTATTAAATAAAATGCAGCTGGGCGGCTGGTGACGGTGTTCAGCGCGCCAGACTACCCGCAGTTCATGGCAGCGGGGGCTTCTCGCTACTCCAACAAGGCGGCGGTGGCGGTGCTGACCAGCCCCGACTACGACAACCCCTCCATGACGCAGTACGAGGCGGTACACCCCCGCCCTGAAGCCAAGCCGTACTATGACCTGGCAGTGAACGACAGCGATGAAGAACTGGAGCCCGTGGCGCCGACAGCCAGCGGCATGACTGATGTGCGCGAGGAAAAGAGCGTGGCAGACGGCGCGGCAGAAGCCTCTAGCGCGCCAGGAGAAGAGGAACGAGAGGAGGAAGCGCAAAACGGTGGCGAAGCGGTTGCAGTTGTGGCAGCGAAAGAGGAGGAGAAAGAGGCAGCAGCAGCAGCAGCAGCAGAACCTGGCAGCAGCCCTGTGGTGGCTCTTTGCGTGCCGAAAGTAGAGAAAGGAGGAGAGCAGCGGCCTGGCAGCCCTGCGGTGTCGCCAAAAGCGCACAGCCGAGGCACCAGCCCCACGCGGTGGCACCCGCATGTGCCATCAGCCTAGGCGATCGATTTGTCATCTATCTATGCTCCTCCTTGTAAAAAATATGGCCGTTTCCAGATTCGGCATTTTTTGCGGTGCCGAGCGCTTTGCGCCTCAAGAGGGGCGACCAGCACAAAAAAAGGTCCAAAATGTATTTTCATTGGATGAAAATATACTTGCAACTTCTTTTCACGAGTGTATCCATTAAGCAGCAATACGGGCCGCCCGCGAGAGCAGCCCTTTTTCACAAATAAAACTGAGCATCATAAAACTGAGCATCACTCTCCTTCGTTGAGATATATCACGGTTATCACACAAGCTCGCCTATTTGCGGTCGATCAATTGCATTCCTCGCGTTCGCGAGGACCAGACCCAGAGGGTAAGTCGCATTTTTGGGGGGCTTCAATTTTTAATTTTAATTTTTTGCTCTACGAATGGGGAGTGGGCATTGCCTCATCACACAACAAGAGTATAATCATTACACGCGATTTACCATGTTTGCAGGTCCGCAGCAGCGGGCGATGAGCGGTGTTGACAAATCAAGGGGTGCATCTCAAGAAAGAACTCGATTCGCCGCCGAGCCAGCTGTAGGAGCAGGAAACGGCAGCAGCGGCGCCCTCGACACCAGCAGCAGGTCCGCAGACCCCCCAGCTGCAGAGCCGGGTTCTACCTCTGGCCTGACTAACGGCGGCGATGACCACAACCACGACGCCGCTGCTGCCAAACTCGACAACAAGCCCAAGCTCCCGCGCCCTACCGCCATCCAGCCCTGCCCCCGATGCGGCAGCACAGAGACTAAATTCTGCTATTACAACAACTACAACATCAAGCAGCCGAGGTATTACTGCAAGGGGTGCCAGCGCTACTGGACCGCCGGGGGGACGCTGCGGGAGGTCCCGGTCGGCGCAGGGCGGCGCAAGAGCAAGATCATGCGGTCTTACGACGGCGGGGACACGCTGTCTGCAGGTACAATGTCCGCAGGGTCGATTCCCGTGGCCATCACCCCCGACCCCGCTGCGCTGAGCATGGCTGCCGTGGGAATGGTGGGTGGCGCACAAGCGATTGCCCCACTCATCCCTGGCATGCTTCCCGCAGCCATCCCGCTCCCTGCAGCAGTGGTGGCCTCCCTTCCTTTTCCGGTCGGGGACGTCACGATGCTGTCTTCTGGTGGCGGCGCTAGAGCTGTTGGAAATGCAGCGCCAGCGCAGCCCAAGGGCTCTCTGACCAAAGCAACGGCCAACGCGCTGTTTTCTGACCCCGTGCTGCCCCCCAACGTGTACAAAAGTGCCTCAAGGGCCGCGGCCACGGCAAGCCAGCACACGCGAAGGAGCGGAGCCACCACCGAGGACACCAACAACAAGGATGCGAGCGATTCGGATGAAGAGGACGGGCGGCAAACGAAGAGAAAGCGAGAGGACGCGCCGGCAAACAGCCAGGGCATGCGATTGATAGCGGCAACAGGAGCAGGGGGTTACCCGATGGCGTCAGCAGAGTGGTACCCGGTGGAGTGGTTTCGAGGGGCGCAGCACGTGCAGCAAGCTCCACAGCATGCCGCAGCAGCGATGCAGATGCAGTATCAGGCGGCGGCAGCGGCAGGGTATGCAGCCCAGCAAGGGATTGCGATGCCTGGCATGTGGCCGATGCCGCAGCAAATGGCAGGCGGCTGGCCCATGCCCAGGTTCCCCATGCCTTTTAATCCCATGCAGCAGCCTGGAGGAGGAAAGGGAGAGGGAAACGAGAGGGAAAGGCAGCAACAGCAGCCGCCGCAGCAGCAGCCGGCGATGTCTTGGCCCCCGCATGGAGCGCCCTGGGGCCCGATGATGATGCCGTATGGGGGGATGCCGCCGATGCCGATGCCTGGTATGATGATGCCGCCGCAACCTGGTGGGCAGCAGATGCAGCAGCAGATGCAGCAGCAGCAGCAGCAGCAGCAGATGCAGCAGATGCGCATGAATGGATTCAGCATGATGCTGCCGCCGCAGCCACAGATGCAGCCGCCTCCCAGTATGCCACCACCGCCGAGCAGCAGCACCCATCCAAACTAGTGGGCAGCAGACCCATCCAAACAACAAATGAGTAGAGCTATACTATTTTTCTTTGATCGACCAGTGATGAAAAAAATACATTTCATGTTTTTCATGTTTTCTTTTCACTTCCTCATTTCATGCTTCCCTTAAGTGTTACATGTACTTTAGTTTGTCTTTCGCGTTCTTCAATCTGCTTTCATTTGTTTTTTTGTTTTTTACTTTAGAAATTTCGACCTTGAAATCAATCATTCTCTTAGAAGCGTAAACGCTGCTACACCTAATTTCAAAGCACGAACGACAATTTAAGGTGGATTCCATTCCTGGGGGTGAGGGACCTGGAATTCCTGAGGGGGCGAGGTGTCAGGGATCTCAGGCACCTGGAATGGCGGGGCCTCGAGCGGAACTGCAGGAATTGGCGCTTCGGGGGGAGACTGCAGCGGCGTGTAATCTGGCTCAGTGGGAATGGGGATCTCAACGGGCTGATCAGGGTGTCTTGGTTCTTCCTGTTGAAAAGAAATGATGGCCAGATGGCCGAGAACAATTGCCAATTTATTAACTATTCCCGAAAAGCACCCCCGGAAAAATCATGAGGAACCCACGAGTTGTAACCTAAATCTAGTTAAATTGTGGTGTCCGAACGATTGTGGCTCCTTCGAAGAGTATCGTAAGCAAATCAATGAAGATGTCAAATCCTTCTTGTCATTTTTGTTCACCTACTTTGGCAGGGTGGTTGCTCGGTAGGTCGCTGGGGAGAGGGTTTTCGGGCTCGGGAATGGAGCTGGGCTGCGGCTGGGGAGTTTCTCTTTCTTCTTCCACCGATGGCAACTCAGGAAAAGGAATTTCCTGTTCAGGTTCGCCACCGCGGCCGCCGGAAGCAAATGCGGCCATGCAGCGAACAGGGAGCACTCTCTGTCGCCCACTTGAAAGCATGCTGAGTCTAGAAGCCTCAAATTTGGGCAGAACAGAACGCATCGAGGCATTAGCTTCAAGAGAAGCACATTTCCGTAGAGGCAAACGGCTGAGGAGGCAGGGCCTTATAAGAGATGCCATCGTGCGCTATGGCCTTTAAACGTTTCCGAGAGTTATTAGGGTCGTGACCTTTATTGGGTGGTGATCTTTTTTTTAATTGTGGACTGGTGACGTGGCTAATGTTTGTAGTTTCGGATTGGGGCTGGAATAATAAAAATAACATATATTATTGTTATTAAAGCTGATTGTATAATTCGTATAGTGAGCTCTACGTCAGCTTTATTTTCCAACCTTTTTTAATTTCAATTTAGCCCAGGCCTTTCGCTTTCGCTCACCACTACTTACGAAATATCTCGGTTGATTTAGACTAGGCATGCGAATTGCCCAAGGCAATGCTTTGTCTTCGAAAGAATCCAAGGTGAGAATCAAATTTGCCAGTGCCAAGGCTCCCCATGTAAAATGTATTTACTTTGTTTTTGTCTTGTCGCCAGGATCTCTGCCATGCCTCTCATGCTCGCTGCTGCAGCAAGCATTCATGCCCGATGCATGAGCAGGCGCATCCCTGACACGTGGCCTGGAAGGCAGCCCGACTTGAATCCTCCCATGCCAGGCAAGCTCGCATTTCCGCATCTCCCGCTCGTCACTCCAAATTTCGCATTTAAAGTCCGTTTTTGAAAGAACGAATTCCATGCTTAGACCCCAGGCATACTCCTTCCCATCCCGATCTCTACCCCCCGCTGCCTCCCGACGTGGACCGCATTAAGCGCGACAATAACCCAGACATTTTCCCGCCGCACTTCCCTTCGCCCGACCTCCCTGACGACGATAACTCCACTCCTGATGATTCGCCTGAGCCTAAGTACCCGCCGCGTTGACGTGCCAAAAGTTAAACACGATGTAGAGCCAAGAATTATCTCAAAGAAATGATGGGTACAAAAAAAAACGTACTTTTTGGTAATGTTGGTTATTGGTTACGTCAGCATGCAATATACAATCGTGTTGTGTTCACAGAAGAAGGTTTAAAAAAAAAAAAAAAACATTGTTAGTTAAACGCCGCCCTCATCGTCGCTTTCCGCCTTCCCTTCACCTGCTGCTGTCCGAGTGGTGGAAGACGCTCTGCGCTTTGCACTCCGCGGCGTGCGCAGCGGGTGGCCTCCTCCCAACTCCACGTCTCGCTGCATGTCACCGATTTTCTGCAAAAAAGGGGTGCCCACGAGAGCATCCCCTGCACGCGGCGACGTCTTGGCCTTGCCACTCGGAGTACGTAGGTGGATGCTCAGCGTGCCAGGGGGCATCGCCCCTCGGCTCTCGGCCCTGCCAGGTATCAATGCCGCCGACTGAAGATTGAAGATCGCCTGGCTCGCCTCCGCCAGCCTGCTCAGCCCAGGGAGCGGAGGCTTCACGTATCCCTCCCGCTCTAGCGACGTGGGGCTGATGCTGGTTAGCAGCTCCTCGCTTTCCGATCCCTGCTGCTCTGCCATCGCAGTCAGATCGCTCACGCTGGCGCCGGCTTCCTCTGCTTTTTGAATGGCTTTCCGCACCATGACAGATACAAAGATTGCGCCCACAATGCACATGAATATCGACACCCCCAGCATCACCCACTGAATCGCCTTTGGCGTGCCCTGACCTTGGGCGATGGAAGAGATTGAGTCGGCCATGGTGCCCAGGTAGGTAAATACGGCGCACTCAAACACGATGCCTATGGCAGAGACCACGGTGAAAGACCAAAAATGGATACTTGTGGTGGCCATGGCGATGTTGAGTAGGTTGTACGGGATGATCGGCTGCACGAATAATAAATGGTGATAAAGAATGCCTGCAAGATTAAAAACCTAAAAGAAATTCCTACTTAACTTACCGACAGTCGCAGCACCAGCACCAGCTTCCACCCCTCGTGCTCTATCGCTGCGTCGATGTACTTCCATTTCTTCCATTTGCTCCGCACGAAACTCTCCACCCAGTCTTGCAGCAAATACCGCGCCAGAAGGAAAGCCAGCGCCTGGCCTACGGCCCCGCCTATCCAGACTGCCAGCAATCCACGCCACATACCGAAAATGTACCCTGCTCCCGTAATGAATATGACGCCAGGAATGAAAAGTGCCACAATGCAGGTGTAGAAACCGATGAAGACGCCCCATCCACCCCAGCCGTTGCGCCGCTTGAACCAGCCCAAAATGGTGCCGAACACGGAGAAGCCCTGCAGCAAGAAACAGCGTTCAGAAAAGCAGGCCAAGTGTTGACGTTGGAAAGGTGAAAGAAAAAGCAATGGCAAGCAGCAATGCTTACGAAAATGGAAACCAGGACAATCATGGTGATGATCTGCAGGATAAAGAAAACCATAGTTAAAAAGTACGTTCCAAGTAGCTAGCTAGGATTCAGCTTACCAGTCCCAGCACGACAAACTTGTACCAGTTGGCCAGAAAAAATCCTAGAATGTAGGAGCCGCTGTGATGCTTGGGTTTCCGTGCCTGCATAGAGGAAGGAAACTAGTTGGTTTCAGACTGAATGAACAGCAGTTGGTCGCTCATCAACTCCCACGCACGTTGTTGTTGAGCAACGGCTGGGCGCGGCCATCATCTGATATGGCGGCCCCGTCCAGCAGCAATACGTTCTCAGCATCGTCCTCCAGTCCCCTGGCGCTGTCCACAGTTGTGGCGATGCTCGATGAGGTTGGGGGCCTCTCCCTCTCGGCGGCAGACATTCTCTCAAGCTCGATGGGTGCACTCATTGGAGAGAGATTTTCAGATCGGGAGCAGAGGCGCAGGGAAACCGCACCAAACACAAGTTAAAAAAATATTCAAATTAACATGTTTTCTCTCTTGACTATGCGCAGCTGCGCACCGGCGCATCAATTGCAGAATCTTCTTCTTCTGTAAAAGTGATTTTATTATTTTAATTAAGAGCCCGAGGCTTGGCAATTTTTGTTTTGCCTTTCTTCGAGCGTCAGCAAGCCTTTGGCCGCCCATTGCTATTTTCAAGCTTGTTCACGCTGCACTGTAATTATTTCAGCCTTAAAAACATTCACAGGACACCGGCTGAATTGAAAAACTTCAGAAAAGAGTGATAACCAAGTTGATTTGATTGAAAAACCAGGCAAGAATGCCTGTCAGTCAGGCATTAAAGCAGCGTTTGGTACAGCAATTCCAGCAGAAAAAGGAGACAGAGACCCTCGCCGCGCAGGCCTCCCGGGCGGCTGCTCACAGTGACGACCAGCCGCGCAGCAGCGGGAGCAAGCCCCCTGGTGCCCACCCTGCAGAAGAACGCCCCAGCACAGGGCGGGCGACTCCTGCCACCGCCCGCGACACCCCAGCCTCCGCTGCAGCGGCCGTGAAAGCTGGGGAAGCCTCGGGAGCTCGCCCTTCGCCCGACGTCGCGTGAGTTTTTTTTTTAAATCCTAATGAGCTAGATTTGGGAGTTCTCTTCTTCTAATGACCCTACATAATGTGAACGTGCAGGAGCCACCCAAAACAGCAGCATCTGACGCGATCTCATACCCCGCAGCACCCCCCTCACATGGGCATTGCGGTGAAGCGGGAGCAGCATGCCCGCGAGCAGGGTGCGGAGAGCCAGCGCCGCAGCAATCAGCAGTCCGCGGCCCCAAAGACCGTTGCTGTACAGCAGCAGCGTCCAGCCGACCTGAAAACCATGAAAAGCTCGAGCTGGCGCAGCTCCAAGGAGGCTTCGCTGAAAAGAAAGGAATCAGAGGTGTCTACAACGCCGCTGGAGATCCTCCGCAACCCCGGGGACGAACCGCAAGCGATAGGTGAGGTACCGGCGACCACCTGCACCTCTTACTCTGACCTCTGGACGGCAGTGGGGCAGGTCTGCGGGGACCACGTGAATCGGGCGACAGCACGGCTGGTGTACCAAGATAAGGAAGGGGACTGGATGGCGCTGCTGCCTGGCATCCCATTTTCGTCATTCAGTCGCTCGATCAAGCGCCTGCTGGTGATATGCACCAAGGAGACAGCTCGCGAAAATTCTTGAGCGGCAGCCAGAACGCATAACGCATGGCTGTGTTTACTTGAGCTAGGCCTGGATTAGCGGTGTTTTTCCTTCTTTTCTCTATTTGACTGCTTTATGACTTTAACGAATGAAAATAATAAAAAATAAAGCGTTTTTCCTGTGTTAATTTTTTTTTGTTATCCTTCTTGTCATGGTTTTAAGCGCTTTCTTTCATAGCTCAAAAACCAAACTCGTCGTCTAGACCAGCGAAAAGGTCATCGGCAGCATCAGCGGTAGTATTTTGGTTAAGAGGAGACTGCTGCTGCTGACTTTGGTGGTGGTGCAGCAGCGATGGCATCTGCTGCTGCTGCTGCTGCTGCAAACTCCCAGCTGTGGAAGAAGAAAGATGCACTCTGGGGGTTGGCGCGAGGCTTCCAGCACCCATCTGGAATGATGCGTTTGGCGGCATGCTCCCCCCCACCGAGCAAACTCTCTCTTCCCTCGTTAAAGGTCTTATCGCAGCGCGAGGCGGGGGCGGCCGCATCAGGGGGTTTGGCATCGTTGCAGCGGCATTTCCCCTAGCCTGCGTTGTTGTGCTTGCTTGCCTGCCGTCGCCGAGGAGCAAATTGTGAGAGCCTCCACTCCGGTCCATCATCTGCGCCTCCCGCGCTGCAAATGTCGCCGGCAGAGAGGGCAGAGACCGCACTGCTCCCCCTTGCTGCTGCCTGGGCGCCACTCGCAGCACGTTGTCCGCTGCGATGCACAAATGGCGCACCGAATGCGGGGCTGGAGTCTTCAGCACTGCGACCCTTTCCAGGTAGATGACTGTACCTCGCGTAATTCCGGGGTGCTTAGAGAGCACGTCCTCGCACAGCGTTGCGCCTATCGACCCTGAAGGGTCACGAAGCTTCGCAAACGCTTCGCCGTTGTAGCCATGGCGCATGCTGACGACGTACGCCAGCAGCCTCTCCATCGTGCCAGAGCTCTGCGCGTTCGCTGCCGCCAGCACAGTGTTGCCAGCGCCAAATCCCTCTGCATCAAAGCAAAAATATAGCGTCAGTACTCTAATATTGGTTGTGATAACGATGGGCAAAGAATAAGCTCGAGAAGACAGAAGAATACCTACCTTCCGATATATTGAGCATATGGAGCGCGGCGTGCCACTCATCGTAAGGGAAATCAGCTGATAAGCTGCCAGGAGGTCCGCCGCTGCCGCCATTGGGCGACACAGGGGCATTGGGGCGGCCCGCGGGGCCTGGCAGACGAGTGTTTCTAGCCTGCTTGGCAGCACCATCAAGGGTGGTTAAATGGGACTATTTTTGAAAAGGAATCAAGCAGGCAAATAATATAAAACTCGCCTCGACATGGTGTTGGATCATTTGCTGCTGCTGTTGGCTGGAAGGAGGAATAGGGACCACGGCGTTCCATATCCCTGCAAGTTGGTTAGTACTGTTGGTTGCTGCTGGTTTTAACAATTGGCGCTGAATATTTGGTTGAATTGAATTTCTTGCGAGTGGCAGATCAAATTCGCTCTCATCGAGCTCCAGCTCGTCTACACCATGATCAGCCATGATGTTTTAATAAAATTATATAATTAATGCTTAGAATAAAACTAACCCCTAATTCAACAGGTGAGCTAAATTTCAAAATTTTCAAGCTGGCTATGGTGTGGCCTCTGAGGCAGAGAGCCCGTGCGTTACAATCCCCATACGCCCAGTGTCGCTACTAAGAAGAGGCGGGGAAGAGGCGTGCTCTTCTCTGCCCTCCTTTGTCTGCCTCCCAGTTGGTTTTCGCTCCACCGTCGAGAGTAAACTTTACAGAGCGAAAAATATAATAATAGTCAATCGAAGCAGGAAAGGGAAGCATTAAAAAAGTAATAAAGAAACCATATTTCAGTTCCATCAAATCGCGTCCAGCCTCCTCGTCAAGAAGGTAAAACTGGGGGCATCCCGCAGCTGCTCCGGCACCGACGTTTCTGCCAGCAGATCCTTCCCGTCCAGCAAGCCAGCGATGTCGTCCTGCGCAAACGGAATGGTGGAGTCGTCGTCCAGCAGGAACGAGTGCCCAGCTGCCGACGACGCGCCCTCCACCATGAGCTGCTTCATGCGGGACAGCACCTCATGCGATACCGTTTCAGTACCGTATCGGTCATCCCAGTACATGGTACTGATGCGGTACAGCTGCTGCACTGACAGCACCGGGCACAGGTCCTGCGTGATCTCCTGCAGGCTCTTCTTGGCCTTCTGGTGAATGACCAGGAAGGACACCGCCTGCCGAATGTGGGCCAGTTGGTCCCACGCGTCTCCCAGCCACTCCTTGCCGGCGCGCCCCACCCACATCTCCACCTCGGCCAGACCCGTCTTGACGTACTCCCCGTTGGTGAAGGAGCAGCACTCGCGGCGCAGCAGCAGCTGGTTAAACAGCTGCACGTTGACGAACGAAAACAGCTGCTCAAAGAGCTTGCGCACCAGGAAGGGCGGCACGTTGTTGGACTGCATGGTGGACAGCAGCGACCCGAACGCATCGAGAATGTGCCTCCAGGAGTCTGCGATGGCGGCGTCCACTGAGCGGGGCTCTGCTGCCGCCGCCGCCTCGGCAGCGGTGGGGGTTCCGCGCCGCCCGCCGCCGCGCCCTCCGTGCGCCGCGCGCGGCGCGTGGATGCACGAGCTGAGGTAGGGCGTGATCTCCTTCTTCACGTTGTCCCTCAGCATGGGGAAGATGCGCTGCACAAAGGCGTCCAGCTGCTGCTTGAACAGCAGCGCAGGGTACTTGGCCTCCACCTGGCTGAGACCCCCCGCAGCGCCGCCATGGATCGACGCCTCGTCGCCAGGCGACGTGCCGCCCACCGCCCGCCCCAGCACAGCGCTCAGGCTCTTGCCGGCAGAGCCAAACAGCCCGCGCGCCGCCTGCTGCCCTGATTGCCGCAGCCGAGCACCGTAGCCACCTCCAGGTGCAGCCTTGACGTACGTCTGCATGAGGTACAGCAGCGCCACAGTGTTGGACAGCCAGTAGGCCAGCCGCCCGTTGTTTTCCTGCAGCGTCTCCACCTGCTCGCCCATTGCCTGGTTAATGCGGTCAAACAGCGGGGTGCGGTCCGCCTGGAACGCCTTCCACTGCAAGCAGCACCGGAACACCAGCACTGCAGCCACGGGCCGCCCATTGGCGAACCCAAGGTCGGTGCGCAGCGCTGCCAGCAGGCGTTCCTGGTCTGCAGTGCGCTGCTCCCGCAGGAGCTGCTGCTGCTTCGCGTACAGCTCCCGCTGCCGGCGGTCCATCTCGGACAGGGCCTCCGCGCCGCCAGCCTCGTAGGCGCGCCCGCCAGGCACCGGCGTTGCGTTTTCTCTGCCGCCAGGCGACATCGATGCGTACATGCGGTGCACGCGATCCAGCATGCTGGCAGAGGGTGGAGTAGCAGCGGATGCACCGGTGCCAGCGTGGGATGCACCGCCTGCGCCACTGGGCATGGGCACGGGCACAACCACCGGCTGCTGCGTCTTTGCTACCGCAAGTTCCTCCGTCACCTGTTTCAGCTTGGCGGTGGTCATCAGCGCCTCTTCCCGCGCCTGGTTACGCTGACAGACAGCGTTATTCAGCCGGTTCATCAGGTCCTCCACCTTGCCTCGAGCAGCGTTCTGCAACACAGAGCAGCATAGGGGGAAAATATATCAATGCAATGCATCCGTGAAGTAAAAATTCTGAAAACAAAGAAATATTCGCATTCGGCTTACCTCGGTCTCCTTGCATCGCCGCTCCAAGGCTGCCACCTTGGACTGCAGCCCCTCGCTCTCCGAGGCCAGGCGCTCCCGCTCTGTAGCCAATCCAGCCTTGGCCGTCGACGCCTCTTCTCGCAGGGCAGCCATTTCCGCGGCCAGCGCCTCGCGCGCGGCACGCTCCTTCACCAGCTCCGCCGCTGCGGCTGCCCCCACCGCGGCCTCCCTCGCTGCTGCACCTGACCTGCTCTCTTCCACCTCCTTCTCGGCAGCTTCCCTCGCCGCCTTCTCCTCACGCAGCTGCTGCCGCAGCTCGTTGCGCTGGTTCTGGAGGTTCTCCAGCACGTTTTGCACCTCTTTGAGCTTGGCCTCCAGGTTCTGCTTGTCCTGCATGAGCTTTCCGCTCTCGCGTGCCTCTGCCCGCCGCCGCCGCACCTCCCGCTTGGCCAGCTTGCAACGCCACGCGCACTGCGCCTTGACCACCGCGCTGCGGAACCGCACAAACTCCGTCTGCGCCTGGTACCGCCGCCAGTGGGACTGCACTACCAATGCGGCGTGCTTCCGCTCCTCCGCAGCCTCCGCCTGGTGCCGCTGGTACCTTCGGAACGCGGCCTGGATGGCGACAGCCGCGCTGACGGCGGCATGGAACCGCTGCCTCGCCTGGTGCCGCCGCACCGCCTTCTGAATGGCGACCGCTGCGTTCTCCCGGCGCAAGTTTTGGGCCACCTGGCGGGCCAGCATGCCGCGCACAAACGCCTGCAGCTTGATGACTGCTGCTTTGGTGCGCGCGTACTCGATGCGCGCCAGCCACCCACGCGCATGGCGCTGGATGGTGGTGGCCGCAGAGTTGAGCACCTCGGTGCGGCGCTTGTCCAGAATCGCAAGCCGCCCCGCGCGCAAAAACACGCGCGTTTTGCCGAACTGGCTATCCTCGTCGCCCAGCGCCCCGCGCACGATCTGCTGCGTCAGCGCCTTGTCGTCCAGGTCCATCGAGTTCACCGCCAGCGGCCAAAAGTGGTCGACAAACTCAGCGTAGCGGGGCTTGGTGGGGTAGCCAGCGCAGGAGATGCGCACGGCTTCCAGCACGCCGCCGCACCGCAGCTGGTGCAGCACATTGCCGTTCTCGAACTCGTTGGGGCGGTTAAAAGAGTTGGGCTTGATGCAGCGAATGTAGTGGGGCTCCATCGTGTGCAGGGTCTCCATGAGCTCAGCCAGCTGGCGCTTGAACTGACTGCCCACGGAGCTGAACTTGTAGGCGGACATGCCGCCCGTCTTCTTGGGCCCGTTGAAGTTTTCCACCGCCGCCGCGGGCTCCTCGGGGAACAGCCCCCGAACGAAGCCCTGGGAAGAGCCAGCCAGCAACGCCTGGTGCTCCGCCACCACAAAGTCGCTGTTCTTCACCAGGAAGTTGTGGGTGCTGTAGGTCACCTCCCCCGCGTAGTGGCTGATGGTGAAGTCTGACTGTGCCAGGCGGGGCTTCGAGAAGCGCGTGGAGGCGGACACGCTGGGCGCAGAGTACAGCTTCTGGGCGTAGTCCTCGTGGGTGGCCTTGGGGAAGCGGCAGGTCTCGTCCAAGAGGTCCAGCACCCCCATTTTGGCCTCCAGCACGTCGAGGACGTCTTGGTTGTCCACAAACTCGATGTACGACCACTCGATCTCCTCCCGCTCGTACTCCGCCTGCTCCACCTTGAACACGTGCTGGTTGAAGTGCTGCTGCAGCTTCTCGTTGGCCAGATTGATGCACAGCTGCTCAAAGTCGTTCTGCTGGAACTGCTCAAAGCCGTAGATGTCGAGAACGCCAATCAGGGAGGCGGCGGAGGCATCCTGCCCGATGGAGCGGTTGACGCAGTCCACCAGCCAGTCGAACATGCGGCTGTACAGCGTCTTGGACAGGGAGTCGCGGTTGTCAGCGGCAGCCTGGACGTTGATGGGGCTCACGATGGGGCCTGCGAAGGGTAGAGAGAAAAGGGGAACAACATGTTGAGAACGTAGTTTGATAATGCTAATAATAATACATTCAAGCTGAAAACAATGCAATAGAAGGTAATTTGAATTCCAATGCAAGGTGGGTGTAAGAAGGGGGAAAAAAGGAAAAAAAGGAAAAAAAACCCGAATATAGTCTTAATTAATTCAATTTCAATATCAGTAACATGAAAACTACGAATGGCTCACCATCGGGGGTCTGACGGGTCCTGGTGGTGAGGATGCGGCGCAGGCCCTCAACGTCCACGCCCAACAGGTCAGCAGCAGCAACCAGTGCCGCCTCTCCACTGTCAGCCACCACCTTGGCCTCGTCGTCACCGCCGTCCTGGAACACGATGTTTCCCAGGTGCAGCACAGCAGCCACAGCACGGAACACCCCGTCCTGGACGTCCTCGGGCATGCCCACCAGGGTCATCGCGCGGCGGGTGCGCTGTGGGCAAGAAATAGAAAAAAAAGAAGGGCGAGTGAAATGAGGAAGATTAACAAAAAGATGTAACAAAGAGGGTGAGAGACAAATGAAAAAGGCACTGCTCAAGTATAGACAGGTTTGCGTCACTCTCTATACTCACCGCGTACTCCTCTGCGTTGCTGCACCCCTTCAGCTCGAAGCACGACGATTTGTTGAGGTAGCGGAACTCTGAAGCCGGCAGCAGGTGCAGCGCCTCGCGCTCCTGGGGGCTGGCGCCATCGCACAGCTGGTAGAAAATGTGGTAATTGCGCTCGGGGTTGTTCACCTGCACCACTCGCGACCGCTCCAGCAGGTAGGTGCGAATGGCTGCACCCGAAATACGGCCGTCCTTGTTGAACTGAATTTCGGTGAACTTGCCGAAGCGCGACGAGTTGTCGTTGCGCACGGTCTTCGCGTTACCAAATGCCTCCAGCAGGGGGTTGGATTCCAGCACCTGCTGCTCCACCGTGCGCCCGCTGCCGTTTACGCCAGCGCTGGGGTTGTCGCCCAGGTACCCACCCATCCAAGCCAGGTACTGCATCAGCAGCTTGCTAGTCTCCGTCTTACCAGCGCCAGACTCGCCGCTCACCTGCGCAGTTTTTGTTGAATTAAAGACCCAATTCAATTGAGAGCGGGGAAAATGAGGAGCAACGAGGGCATTCATTGAACAATGTGCACAGTTTTCAGCTTCCGAAATCTCCTGATCGTGGAGTCAAAATGAAAGATGTTTTGAGTCAATGACAATGCTTTAAAACTGACCAGGATGGACTGGCTCTTGTTGTCCTTGCGCATTTGGCAAAAGGCGGTGTCGGCGATGGCGTACACGTGGGGAGAGATCTCGCCCAGGGGCACGCCGCGGTACTGCTCCATCATGTGCGCGCCGTACAGGTGGGACATGGAGGCGAAGGGGTTGACGGCAATGAGGATGGAGCCGGTGTAGGTGTAAATGTCATCCTGTTGGTAACGGACTTTGAGGTTCCACAGCACGCCAGGCTCGTTGAGGTAGTTCAGTGTGGTCATGTCCTGCAGTCAAATGCGCGGCGTACTCGTTTAGAACGCCATCACTCTCTTTGTGGGCAGGCAAGCCTCAAGGCAAAATCCCAATCCTCACCTCCACGCCTCGCACGCCCGGGTTCTGCAGCGGGATCTCATCCTGGCTGCAAATCCGCTCCTTGCCGTCCTCCATCCGCACCGTCAGCTTCGAAGGATCATCAATTTTCACCACTTCTCCCTTGGCCCACCCCTGATCAGGGTCAGCGAGCCACACGCGGCTGCCCACAGAGTGGAGCGCCGGGGCAGCGCTTTCTCCTTTGCCCATGCTGCAATCTGTTGAGCTATTCAGCCATTAAACACGGTAAAATCAAAAGTAAACTTCAGAGAGTGGCCGCAGAAAACTGTGATAAAATGACAATCGTTTTTTTATTGACAAGAACAAACAACAAGTCTAAACTTGTATAATTAAAAAAAAACGGTTTGTTCGCACATGAAAGGCCATTTTGGAAGAAGAAGAAAAGGTTGTTGCCTCCCTGCATGCAGCAGGCCGTCAAACAACGCTTACTAGTATAAACATTCGATTGAACAGGCACAGGCGCGCATGCCTGACCGTGCCCTTCAACCGCAACAACAATAATGACGGACCGCGATGATAAATACGCGCATCTGCTGCAGCCGATCCGTGACTTGGCGTCTAATTGGAACATTAACATCGCCAATGAGCTGGAGGAATACCTGGTGCGAACGGACGTGCTTCACTCTTCGTTCATCCCTCTGCAAACTCGCCAACTGCCAGTTTGTTTTTTTGCAGGAAGCGCTGGAGAGCGTCACATTTTCGTTCCAGGGAGGCCAATCCTTGAATTTTGCGGAAGGCAAGCATGCTTGTTCGTTTGTGCACGGCCCCTGAATGTTTTTTGCTCTCTCAGCGGTAGACTGACGCCCCTGCTTATTGCATGTTGTCTGCAGCTGCACTGGTCATTCAGGGATCCGCCTGCGTGTACAGCAAGAAAGTGGAGTACCTGCACAGCCTCGTGTTTCAGGCGTTGGAGTACGTGGCTGAGCGCAAGGTCAAGGCGGTCCGCAGCAAGGGAGGGGAGGGGGAGGCCGAGGACGACGATGAGTTCGACGATGAGGAGCGCTTCCTCAGCCTGGATGATGTCTTGGAAGGTATTGTGACTTGGACGGATATTTGAAAAATTTGAAGGGGTTTTTTGTGTGTTCGAGTTTGAGGTAAAAACTACTTAATGCAGAGGCGGGCGACATCGATTTGGAGGATGAATGCGAGGTCGCCGCTGAGGTCGGACCCATCCGCCTGCCTGCGACGCTGCTGGCCCTCGAAGCCGCCGTGCTGCCTGAGACGAAGGGTGATGGCGCAGCCGGCAACTATAGGGTGAGTTTTCCACCACTGGCTGCTCGATTTCCTACATGATTTCCTGATAGATATAATATATGCGTTGCAGATCGCTTCCTGCGCTGTCCACCATTCGGGAGCGCTGCTGCTGGAGGCTCGGGATGGCCTGCTGCTGGACGAGCAGCTGCGGCCGCTGTCCTCCCTGGTGCCCATTCTGAGGGGCCCTGCCGCAGGAGAGGAGGCGGCACCTCCATACCAGTCGATGGCAGCAGATGACGATGACCATGATTGTGGAGGGGAGGACGGAGGCTTCTATGGCGACGATGACGACGTCCCCATGAATGACGTTCCTGCGGCTGACTACGGCAGGTCCCCATGGCAAGGGCGCGCCGGGGACGCAGCAGGAGGCGCAGCAGCAGGCCCGGCAGACTTTAAAGAGGAAGAGGAAGCCATTTTTGACCCCTACAAGCCGCTTGACCCTAGCGATGCTGGCAGCCAGGCGTCAAAGCCCTTCAAAAGGATGTCAAAGCACGTGCGGCGGCCTCGAGGGCGGCCCACTGCCGCTGCCGCTGGACCTGCGCTTGTCGACGGTCTCTTGGCGCTCCCTGCCCCCGCCACTGGCCTCCTCTTCCCTGAGTTTGGGTATGCGCTGCAGCATGCGCAGCAGGAGGAGTCCAAGAAGGTACGTCGCGCCGGGAAAGGTGCAGCAGCGCAGCTGGGCAGCGTGTTCACCCTGCAGGAGGCTGAAGCCCTGGCCCAGGATGGCGGTGCCGCCGAAGCCCCTGACGACTACTTTGCGGACCCTGTTGACCAGTACTTTGACGACGGTGGCAATGAAGACGTGTTTAATGCGGGGGCAGGCGCGGAGGACGATGATTTTGGGGACCTGGCAGCGGCTATTGAGCAAAACCCGTGGGCCCGGCACCAGGCAGCCCTGGCGGACGCTGCAGCAGAAGCTGGCGAAGACACCTACGTAGAGCTGCTCAACGCGCACGTGCAGGCATTTATCAAGGCGGCAGCAGACGCGGAAGTGCAGTCCGAGCTGGCGGCGCGCGTTTCCACTTGGCGCTCCAAAATGGCGCCTGCGCTGCAGGAGGAGGACGCCAGGCCTGAGTTTGACATCCACATCTACGGGGGGCGCATTCTGGACGGGCTGGCAGGGCTGAAGCTCGACGGTGAAGAGGAAGAGGCTGGCGTATCCGCTCCTCCTGTTGTGCAGTTTGGCGACGTTGTGGCTGGCACCAGGGTGGAGCGGGAGTACGACGTGCCGCGCGTGTTTTCTTCCATGCTGCAGCTGGTGAACAACGGCAACCTTCACATCGAGAAGAATGGGGACGAGAGCACCGACTTCTCCATCGTGCTGCTCACCACTGCACCCGCGCACGAGCGCATCGGCGACTACCCCGCGCCCAGCTCCGTGGATGTGGAAGGGGAGAGAGAGGAAGCTATATTGGGGGACAACAACCGGCGCAAGAACTCTGACGCGGCTGCTGAGAAGGAGAAGCCTGCTGCTGGTGCGGTTGTTGGAGGAAAGAAGAAAAACAGCAAGCGGCAGAAATCTTAGCATATATACCACACACTAGCGACTGTATTCCTTGGTTCCTGAACCATAAATTTATTTAACTATTCTTTTTACTGACGATAATGTGTTTTTGTGTTTTCTTGACAAGGTATCAGCAATTCACGTAAACATGGTTCAGCAGTCAGCAATCTCACTCTTTCAGGGGTCAATACTATCTTTATTCTATCCTACAAGTCATGCCATAATCACGCCCTCGCCTTCAACGATCTCGCCCATCACAAATGCGCCAACGCCAGCAGCCAGCGCCTTCTCCACATCTGCTTTTGGCACCACTGCCACGAGACCCACTCCCATGTTGAAAGTGCGGAACATTTCGGCGTCGGGCACGCCCCCTGCCTCTTGCACCCACTGGAAAAGGGCGGGAATCTCCCACGAAGATCGGAAGACCTTGGTGGCCAGGCCCTTGGGCACAACGCGGGGGATGTTCTCGGGGAAGCCTCCTCCAGTGATGTGGACCAGACCCTGCAGAGAAATGAGATTTAAATAAGGTCGATAGGCACTTGGAACGAGTCGAGGTTTGCAAAGAAATAGAATCCACTGCTCACCCTGACGTCTACTGTGTCGATCAGCTTGAGGGTGTCCCTGACGTAGAGCACGGTGGGCGTGAGGAGGGTGAGGCCGAAGCTCTGGCCACTCCACGGGGCAGTGTCGTGGAGGGAGTTGCCAGACACCTCCAGCACCTTGCGAACGAGGCTGAAGCCGTTGGAGTGGACGCCGCTGGAGGCGATGCCCAGCACGACGTCCCCTGCCGCGATGCGCGACCCGTCGATCACCTTGTCCTTCTTCACTGAGCCCACAGCAAAGCCGGCGAGGTCGTACTCGCCCTCTGCGTAGAATCCAGGCATCTCTGCGGTCTGCAGGAGCAATAGAATTGCGAGAACAGTGAGCTAAATGTCACAACATGTGAAGGAAAAGGTGCTGGGGGCATTTTGGGGGGTTGAAAGAAAGCTAACCTCTCCACCGAGCAGCTGGCAGTCTGATTGCCTGCAGCCGTCCACAATCCCCTTGACGACCTGGAAAAAAATGCGGATAATTGTGTAAGAATACGATGTATATAATACATAATGGGGTGAGGATGTCGTGAGGGGATCATTCCATGCAGCCACTGATAAAGACTGAACGGTAATCAGTAGCCTCGCTTGTGCTGTAGCGTAGTGATAAGACCGTGAACCGTAGGGTTGTTGAGGCACACGGTTTGGATCACTCGCAACTTTTTATACATATTTGAAGAAAATGAAAGTTGACAATATCTTTTTTCTTTCTTACTTGCTCTGCTGTGTCCACGTCCAGCTTTCCGGTGGCAAAATAATCGAGGAAAAACAGGGGCTTGGCGCCAGAGGTGATGATGTCGTTCACGCTCATGGCCACCAAGTCGATGCCCACGGTGTCGTGTTTATTCATGTCGAAGGCCAGCTTCAGCTTGGTGCCAACACCGTCTGTGCCGGCAACCAAAAATGAATCGCCTGAAAAGCAAAAGGGGTCGCAGAGAGAACCGGCGATGTGAGAGGATGCTTAATTTACAAGGTATAGGCTGATTGATGGCAGTTGAGATGCCCAATAGCTCACCAAAGGGTACCATCCCACTGAAGCCGCCGATGCTGGGATTGAGCTTCTGGATGCGCCGCACCAGCTCGTTGCCGGCGTCGATGTCCACGCCTGCATCTTTATAGCTTAGACCCTTCCCCGCGGCCTTGCACATGCGCGGCATCGGCCGGTTTCCGCTCGGAACTCGAACAGGCATGCACTCCATCGAGGAGTGCGCGTGCAGACCGGAGAGTGATGCTTTCATTCTTCAAAATGAGCAAACACCCGGCTATGCAATTGGCGTATTGAATTGAACAGGGGTTTGTTTGTTTTTTTGTTTTTGTTTTTCAATCAATCAATTTTATTAAATAGTACACGCGAAAATGGAAGACCCGCGGCGTGTGGCTGGCGACTTTCAGATGGATGTATTGATTACCAATAAGTTTATAATGCATGCAGCTTGCTTGCGGGGAAGGCTTTTAAATTTTTCGAGCGCTTGGCCGCCTTGCAATTGCCGAGCTGGCCATGGCCTGTTTTCGATTTAAAAAAAAACAGAAAAACATAAAAATAAGGAAAACCGTATGTTTTCCTTCTACATTTTCCCTTACGAATGTGTTTTTCCTCTATGTTTTTCCTGATATACGTTTTCTCCCACTCCTATGTATTTCCTATGTTTTTCCTTATTACTATATCTACTCTCCAGCAAGTTGATCTCTCATATTTAAACAGAAGTGAAGGCACACACTCATCACACACAAGTTTTGAAAATTTTCTCTCTCTGGTTTCTCTCGTTCTCAAATTCCGTAGCCGCGCAGCACGTAGCGAATGAAAAAGTAAACGCACGCCCCTGTGAACAGGTAGCTGTCCATCCTGTCCAACAGCCCTCCATGTCCCGGAATCAGATTGCTGGCATCCTTGAGCCCCGCGTCCCTTTTGATCACTGACTCGATGAGATCGCCAAACAGGCTGCTGAAAAAGATGACAGTGCCCATGCCCGCCGCGCTGATGGGGCTGTTAGGCCACGCGAACAGCTTGCACAGCGCCAGCGCCACGCCTATGCTGGAAATCAGCCCTCCGATGGCTCCCTCCACGGTCTTTTTTGGACTGATGCTGATGAGCTTTGTGCGGCCCAGCGACTTGCCGCAGAAGTAGGCGCCCGTGTCTGCCGCGATGATGCACGCGACCGTCATGAAGGTGGCCACAACGCCGACGGTGGCTTGGCTCACGCCGCCTATGGACGACTGCCACGACTGCATGATAGTGCTGTGCACGGCGGGGACGGCGAGAAGTCGCAGTTTGATCCAGAAGCTGGGCAGATAGCCTGTACAAAATGAAATAAGTTAATTAAAGAATGAGGGGGAGGGGGGGGAGAGTTGAAATATACGTGAATTAAAAAAAAAATGAAAAGTGCCTCTTACCGCAGTACATTAGTCCAAACACTGCCGAGGTGAGCTGCGCGAAGCGCGGCTTGTGGGTGGCCAGCAGCTGCAGCGAGAGCACGACAAAGGACGCCACCGCCATCGCCGACGCAGTTTTTCCACCGGAGATGTAGGCCCAGGCGTTGAGCACGACGCACAGCAGGCTGATGATGGAGGAGATGACGGGGGGCGGGGGTTTCATGCCCGCAGATATGCCCTTGGCGTTGACTAGGCCGATGAACTCTTTGCTGCATTGGTAGGCTATCAAGCAGGCTGCTGCCGCGTACAGCCAGCCCCCCAGCAGGATGACCACCGCGCCGCCCAGGCCCAGGATGGTGCCGAACACGGCGCGCTTGCCCAGGCTGCTGCCCTTCTTGGCTGCGGGGGCGGGAACTTCGGCCGAGGAGTCTGGGCCGCTGCTGGTGCTGGGCATCGCGTCGCCGTCTGCTGCTGCCGCTGCCGCCGCTGCCACGATCAGGGGGCGCACGGCGCGTTGGCCGACCCGCTGTTGTGCTGCCATCATCCTGAGTGGGTGAGAGGTGGAACAAGGATCCAAGGAATGAGTCGCTGGGGCCCGCGATTCCAGATCTTGCCGCCGGACATGACAATTCGAGTGTCCTGCAACCACGCTGTGGCTCGCTCCGACACGATGCCCCTGCAAGCTGCCTAGCTTGAACATTTTGAGTGAATTTATTTTTAAAATATGAATCAGAGGCTGGTGCCACACGCGCGGGGAGCGAATTAAATGTCAAAATTGGATGCCAGTTTAAAATTGGTACTGCCAGTCCACTGGAGCTCGAGTTTCAGGCATTGTCTTTTCAGGCTGAAGAAACCGGGGAACAGCGAGCCCTGGGCGCTCGCTGGAAATCGCCCAAAAGCGGCCTCCAGCACCAAAATCGCCCTCTTTGAACCATTTTGGAACTAGGGGCAGCGAGAACAGATACAGGATGCCCAAGTTTATGAAGGCGAGTTTCATTTGGCGGCTTCACATGAAATCAAGGAAAACGGCGCTCTGTTTGGTGCAGCGGCGCCGTAAACAATGATAATAAAATACGCAACACCGGATGTGGGAGGACTTGTTGCCTCAGCGGCTGTGGTTCTCACTTTGATGTTTCGATTAAATTTTGCAGGCGGGCAAGGTGGTCATCCTGCTCAGCGGCAGGTATGCCGGCAAGAAGGCGGTGATTGTGAAGAACTACGATGATGGAACCAGCGGGCGGGCGTACGGCCACGCCGTGGTGTGCGGCCTCAGCAAGGAGCCTCGCAAGGTGAGGCGTATTTTTGGGAGAAGTGGAGGGCACTTGGGGGCCGTGCACGGCTGCTAGTTGATGGCGAAAAGGAATTTAAAATCAACCCGCCCCCCTTTTCTCGCGATTCGCAGGTGATCAAGAAGTCGTCGCTGAAGAAGCAGGCCCGCCGCTCCAGCGTCAAGACCTTCATCAAGACCGTGAACTACCAGCACTTGATGCCCACCCGTTACACCCTGGACGTCGACCTGAAGGGCGTTGTGGCCGCTGACGCTCTGGAGAACAGCTCGAAGAAGGTGGAGGCGAAGAAGGAGGCGAAGAAGCTGCTGGAGGAGAAGTTCAAGAGCGGAAAGAACAGGTGGTTCTTCAGCAAGCTCCGCTTCTAAATCATGGGTCTTGAATAATTCATGAATGTAATTTTAGAGATACAAAATCAACGGGTTTTCTTTATTTATTTGATGAGGAATGGAGAAGAGAGCGAGACAGAGTCTCTGGGGCCCGGGTTGGGACGTGCATGGACAAAAGCCGCTTGGGCGGGGTATCCGCAATACAATACAAGGGACAGAAAGCCTGGGTAGGAATTTTATACCATCCACGTCCCAACGCGTCGGCAGCAAAGTACATTATATTCTGTACATATTTCACACAGCAGCGAGCGACTATGCGTGATTCTTCAGCTTCTGGGGTAGGGAAGGGGACTGTGCTGTGCGGAAGGGGGCAGCATGCTAATCTCCAGACTTGCAGTCAAAGACACCGTAAATTTTGCAGAGATAATTTTGCCTGCTCAAACGAAGACCGCCCTGCCCTACCCTATCCTCTCTCCATTTCCCTCTTTTTCAACCCAATATCTCTCCGAATACAAAAAATGACAGGCTTATGTTACAGGGGAGTATGTATTTTTATAATTTTTTTCTTCCATTTTTTTCATTTTTTTTTCAGCTGCGCTCAGGCCTCCAGAACAGTCACGCCCTTGTTCTTTGTCTCCTGGCTCTCCGCAAGCGTTACCAGAGAGTACATCTCCTCGCTGTCCTCATCGTCCTCGTTCCTCCGCCTGGAGATCACCACGCGAATCTTGTTGGGCACGTTGCGAATTCCCTGCAAGCAGAAATCAAAGGGAGAGTAAGTAAAAGGGCTCAAATCCAATACATAGGGTAGGAATTAAGCCATTGATGATCAATAAGCTGCCCAGCTCCAGCAGAGAAACCCACAGCAGCAGCGGTGGCATAGTTCCAACACTCCAAGGACACGTGCACAGCCGTTTCTCTCCCAAATACGCTTCTTTCCTCGCCGTTTATCAATTCGTACCTGGCTCCACACCGCCTTGTTCAGCTTCACGTCCACACGCACATCCTTGGTTTTCATCATCTTCAAGGCGAATTTCTTGATCTCCACAATGGCGCGGGGGGCCTTCTTCTTGAAAGTCATGCCATGCAACTTCTTGTGGAGGTTGATGGTGTACTCCCGGGTCGCCGGCACGTTCCGCTTGGCAGGATTCTTCACCATCTGCAATGGAAAAGCCCGAGGAGGGGGGCAGCCGTTAGCAAATTGCATATTAAAAATAGCAATTTATGGGGACCTCGTAGCCGTGCCCCCTATTTGAAATAGCCGCTCAGAGCCGATGCGTTCGCATTTATTAAAATTAAGCAACAATTTGAGGACGGCGGCTCGGCGCTCACCTTGCTCGTTTCACCACAAGAATGGATGTAAAGCAAAAGAGGATTGGATAGCTTGCTTGCGTTGCTTTTGGGGCCGCCAAAATAGAAAACCAAATGGAGAATGTCCGGGGTAAGATGCTCGAAAAACAGGTCTCCACAGCGGCCCCTGCATGCTGTTAAACTTGCTATTTTTCTAGCCAACGCCTTCAAAGCCATCTATACTGCAGATGCATAGCTTGATGGGGGCTGGATTCTCTGTAAAAGAGCAGCAGCGGCGGGCGGTGGCTATCACCGCCGACGTCAATGCTTCTAGGAGGCTGGTAAATGACTATGCCCAATACGCAATACTCAAAATACGCATGTTGATTCATTCAAGATGTCCCCAGGTGGGCGCGCGGCGCCAAGCAGTTTTTCATTCCCATTCCAGAAATCACCTGCCGACAAGAAGGGTTCTTCTTTTCTTTCTATTAAAAAAACCAGATCAGAGGCTTTACATCACAAATTTTGCGAGTCCCGCCGATGCCAGGATGTCCGGCATGTGCTTATACGCCAAAAAATGGCCCAAACCCTGCACCGTGTGCAGCTCCGCCTGGGGCAGCTCTTCAGCGTAAAACTTGGCCATCGCCATGGGGGTGGTCTTGTCCAGCGCACCGCACCACACGTTCGCCGGGCAGGCCACGCTCCGCAGCAACTCCGTGGGCAGCGGCACCGCAGCCATCAGGTGCAGGTCTCTGAAGGAGCCGGCAATGCCTACACAATAATTGGAAAGGAAAATGTCGGTTCATTGAGAGTTAGTTTGAATTCATGCAAACTGCAAAACAAAAGAGGAAAAGGGGGGGGGGGGGGGACTACCTGGCCTGGTACCCTCTCGGGAGGCCATTTTGATGTTCTTCCCCTTCTCAGGGTACGCCTTCTGAGTTTCTATGTCTATCTGTGCAAATCCTCCGATCCTCAGCAGAATATGCTTATTCATGGGAATGCGCTGCACGATGCGGGACACGTGCAGCAGAAATTTCGTCTTCAGGGGGCTGGTGCGGGCGCCGAAGATGATGCGCTGGCTGGAGCGGCTCATCTCGGCCATCAGCTCTTCTCGCCCGGCCACAGGAACGAATGGAACGTTCAGCAGCAGCCTACTGGCGCGGTTAGACAGCTTGGAGGCGCACATGACGGCGTACGGGGCTCCACCTGTGGTACATTGAAAGGAAGGTTTGTGGCCAGAGTGATCGAAAATTTCCAGACACACCGCCTTCTCTAAAGACTAAGTTGCCTACCGTTTGGCCTACAATGCCACGGTCGGGTTTGTTTTTGTGGAAATAAAAAGGGCTGAATCAGCAGCAACTCTTAAACGGTTCAAGTCTAATTCAGTACCTGAGGCGCCCATGAAAATGACCTTCTCGTTTGGCTGAAGCAGCGTATCCAGGAGGTGCCTGCAGTCCTCAGCCATCGTTTCCAGGGTGCGCAGCGGGTCATGCGTGGATCCTCCGTAGCCAGGACGGTCGGGCGCAATGAATTTGACGCCCAACGTCAAGGCTAGCGCCTCCAGCCCAGCAGGCTCGAGTCTGGAGCTCATGAACCCGTGAAAGTAGAGGATGGTGGTTGATGGGGTTGGGCAGCCGTACACGGCGTAGCACAGGGTGCGCCCGCTGGGAAGAGAGAGGCAATTGTGGGTGGTGGACTCCATTTTGGGGTCTGATCGCGTGTTGGATGCAAATATTAGGCTTAAAAAGCAGCGTTCAATGTCTAAAAAAGCGGAACTAGCGCCCCTGCGCTGCAACGTAGTGCGCTTTGATGTCGTAAATGTTTTTGAAGATTTTTATGAAAAGATGGAGCCGCAGGGGCGAATTTTGCAGAAATTCAAATGATGTTTATTATATTTGTAAAATGTAAAAATAAATTTCCAAATTCGCGGCGGTTTCATGCTGAGAGCTGGCAAAAAGTGGTTGAATTTCAGCTGGGTAGAAAAACGGGAGCAGTTCAGAAGCAGCAGCTGCTGACCCTTGGTTGGTGTTGGCTGTATTCGTCAGGAAGGTAGCCATCATTTTAGGTTTACAAAGGTTGGCATGCCGAGCGTCGAGTTGCCAACTGCATCGGCGGCAGGTCAGCTCTGGGAATTCTCAATTGCATCAATGATTTATCCACAAAGTAGACAGCCGCTAGCAAATACTAGATCCTGGCCGTCTTTTCTTCTATCAGTTCTCGTTTAAACTAAAATTGTTGTAGCATATAGGTAGCAACTATTCATTTCTCCAACTTCTGACCGGCGAGGGAACGTAATGAATGAAAATATATCTGAAAAAAAGGAGTAAGTTTATGGACAAAGACGGAGATAGAAAAAGAAGAGGCGAAAAAATCCGCAAAGGTAACAACAACAATAGTGTGTCAAAAAGGGCTCGTATTTGTTAAATTTAATGTGCAAATTTCTTGTCCGTCAAAAGAAATTATTAATCACTGCTGCTGACTAGGTGGAGGAGGCAGGCCAGGCTGCAATTTGCTGTCCCACTCCCTCACCGAGTCAATCGCTCCGTTGCTGCCCTCCTCTCCGCCACTGGGAGAGTCAAGTCCCGCAGTCACAGAGTCGCTGCTGGCGTCAGCATTGCTGGGCTGCACCGCGCCAGCTTTGCTGTGCACCCTTCGCAGGGGCACCGGCGAGCTGGACTCTCCTCGCTCCATCATCGCCACCTCGTGCACCCGCTTCGCCTTGCTCCTGCTTCTCGAACTGCTGGGCAGCGTGCCCAGCGCCTGCAGCCGCTTGCGGGAGGGCCCCGACACCTCCGACATCAGGTCCTCGCCCCGCGCTTCTGCCAGCGACTCTTTTTCTCTCAGAATCATGGCGTCGTGCGGGCGGAACACCCAGTCGGCGGTGCGCTCGGCGTAGCGCGAGCCAAAGGTGATGACGTAGCACACCAGGATGATGAACCAGAAGGAGGGGGCGGGGAGGACGTGGGCGGGGACGCCGAAGTTGGCGGGGTCGTAGAATTTCAGCGCAATTTCGATCCAAGGAAAGATCAGCATGTAGGGGTACACCAGGAAGTACGATAGCATGGTGACCCAGAAGAAGACCCACGTCCAGTACCGCGCAACCAGCCCCACCTCGATGGTCACAGTGCCCAGCAGCGCTACAAAGGTGACCCGGCCCAGGGAGTACACGTCGTTGATGGTGTACTTGCCGGGCCCGGTGATGCCGTAGTAGGGGATAAAGAAGGCCACAGCGCCGTGCAGCACGCCCTGCAGCACCCCCGACTTCCAAAACGAGGCGGTGGTCAGCGACTTGCTGCGCCGCTTGTCGTACAGCTGCGGGTACCGAATGAAGGCGTGGAGGTCGCCCACCGGGCGATCCAGCACCGACAGCAGCAGGATGGGCAGCGAGGTGAACACCACGTTGAACACTGCTGCGGTGATGGAGTCCACCAGCGCCTGCCCCGAGAACCCGTTGTAAAACTGGTAGTAAAACATGACAAAGGCGAAAGTGATGTTTTTGTAGAACGAGTACTTGATGAGGCGCGCCAGGCGGTAGTAGGACAGCGAGCCGTGCACCAGGAGCAGCGGCACCAGGAAGCGGAACTGCGAAAAGGCATAGTCGGAGTTGTTGACAGCCTGCCGGCCCTCTTTGCCCATGATGCCCACGCCCACGTCGGCGGTCTGGATCATGGCCACGTCATTGGCGCCGTCCCCAATGGCAAGCATTTTGCCACGGAGGCGCTGGCGGTACCGGCGGTACCACCGCATGAAGCCCCTGCTATTGCCTGCCGCCATGTCCATCTCGTACTCCGCCATGTTGCGCACGATGGCGGCCTTCTGGCTGGGGCTGGAGCGGCTGACCACCACCCCGCTGCAGCGCGCCGCCAGCTGCGCCAGCTTCCTGCGCAACACCTCGTCTGCCAGGATGAAGTGCAGGGTGGGGCCGTCCACCGCGAGCTCCCCCTCTCTCCAGGTATCTGGGATGGCGTCGATGGAGGTGATCTTGGTGCCTGTGGCTGCCGTGAAGCGGGCGCACAGTATGGTAGTGCACTTATCCAGCAGCTGCGCTGTTTGCTGGGCAGCGTCTGGAAATTTTATGTAAAAAGAATAAGGAATAGGGTGAGAGCAAAGTAAAAATGGTAGAGGAGAAGGAGGTGGTGGGGGAAAAAGTGGGGTGGAAGTTGAGCAGGGGGGGGGGTCCGTAAGGTGATGTGTTTTATATTAAAAATGGAAAAGCTTTGAATAAAACGCCCCCCAAATAAAAATAAAAACGCCTCTCTAATAATATCTTACCCTCCGCCTTTTCGTCGACGTTGACCATCATCACGTCATCCACGTTGCGCACCAGGTCGCACGACACCGCGATGTTCACCGCCGTCTCCTGCTTGTCTCCCGTGATCATCCACACCCGAATGTTGGCATCCAGCAGCGTCTTGATGGCCTCAGGCACCCCCACCTGCAGCTTGTCCTCAATTGCGGTCACCCCGATCAGCTCCAGGTCCAGCTCAATCTCGTTGCCGAGAGCGTCCATGGCAGCGTCCCGCCCTTCAAACGTGCGAGAAGCCTCCTGGTACCGCGCGTCCCAGTCGGAGTACACCTCCTCGGGGATGACCTTGGAAGCCAGCACCAGCGTGCGCAGCCCCGCTTTGGCAAAGGTGTGCAGGTCCGACTCGGTCCTGGCAGTCAGATCGTGTTCGGTGCCAGCCCGGATCTTCTTCATCACCTTGCTGTCCGCGCCTTTGCAGAACAGCCGCACGGTGCCTGCAGGAAGGTCATGAAAGGAGGGGGGGGAGAAGGAAGGGTAAAAAAGAGTTAAATAGATATTTTTGAAAGTATTACGTCTTTCAAACACATTTCAGGGGACTAACATGCAACATATTGACAAACAAATGATTCAAGCTGTGTCTCACCGTCTGGCGAGCGCGCAATGACGCTCATGCACCCCCTCTCGCTGGAGTACTCCATCACGTTGAGCACCTCGTACGTCACTTCCTTGCCCAGCACGCTCAGAGTCACGCTGGCCTGCGCCCGGTTCTTAAACTCAAAGCCCATCTGTCGCGCCGCGTCCACCAGCGCCACTTCGTCGGGGGAGGGGCCCTGGTACACCGGGTCGCCCCCTTCTGGGTCTGGCTCTAAAATGAGGGAGTGACACAGGCAGATGTTGGTGTAAAAGTCCACCATGTGGTGGCCCAGCGTCAGCGCGGACCGCACAGCTGCGGCGCGCTCCGTGGCGGTGGCGGGGGGCGAGCTGTCGTCTCCGCCTGCCGCTGCTGGCGACACCTCTCCTCCTGCCGCTGCCGCTGTCTCATCCTCTTCGGCGATGCTGGGGTCGAAATCCTCCAGCGTGAGCTGCTTGTGCGACAGCCCCAGCGTGTCTGCAGTGCCAGTGGATGGGTTGGAGTGGTGGTAGGCCATCACCTTTTGCTGGCTGCCGCCGCCCGCCACCAGGCTGGACCAGGCGGGGGACGCTTGCACAGCACGTGCCGCACGTGCCAACCGCCCATCAAACCGCCGCAGCGCCGGCAGCCCCTTGAGAGTGGGGTGGTCCTCCAACCTGAAGTCTGCCGTCCCCAGAATTTGGCCCTTGATCGATACCTGCCGCAGCTGCATCTCGTTCGAGGTCAGCGTGCCCGTCTTGTCGCTGAACACGTACTCCACCTTGCCCAGGTCCTCGTTCAGGTTGGAGTTGCGGCAGCGCGCGTATTCTCCCGTCACTGGGTCCCTCATGTCCTTGTCCAGGTTCATGAACACGAAGCCCTGCCAGAACTTGACGATCTCCAGCGTGACAAACAGCGAGATGGGCACCAGGTAGGACAGCAGGATCCAGAAGGTGAGGAAGTTGATGACGATCTGGACAAAGCCGTTTTCGTAGACGCCCTCCACGGTGTAGGTGAGCGCCAGGTAGGGGTGGTTGATGCCCGCGTTTTGCACCCAGATGTAGTTGGCAACGGCGCAGAAGAGGCACATGGCCAGCTGCATGATGATGACCAGCGTGATCTGGAAGTTGAGGAAGCGGTCAAAGGAGCCTGGGGTGAAAGAGGAGCGGCGGGCGGTTAGCATTTTGGGAGCAAAGGCATGTAGGCGAAGAGGAAGAGGAAAGCAGCATGTAGGCTACGACGGTCAAGTTGAAGAATGAAATTTATAAATTATAAATTGAGCGTACAAGAAACAATAAGGTGAAAAGCAAATTTTTGCTAATGGGGGAGTGACAGTATCATTCATGAGAAGCTTTGGTAGACAAACCAAGCAAATTAACGGGATTAAAAAATCAAAAGAAGCAAGGTACTCTCAAAGCTCAAAGAATAAAAATAATTGCGCAACCTACCGATTTTGAGGGGGGATTTGGTGGCGTTCATCTGAATGCGGGTCTCCTTGCCGGTGTACACCACCAGCCCCACAATCTCCCCGCTGTTCTTCAGCGTGCACCCACGCAGCAGCATCTCATTCATCGTCACCGCCACCTCCACGCACGGCACAGGCCCCACAGCGGCAGCAGCAGCGCGCCGAATGCTGGCGTCGCCGCTCTCCTGCCCCTCCTCCAGCGTCGCCAGCCCCGCCTGCGACGCCGCAGGCGACAGCATGTCCCTGAACATCTCGCTGCGCACCACCGCCGCCCCCTTGAACTTGTGCAAATTTTTGTTGGGCTGCTCCGCTTTGAGCGTCAAATCCAGCGTGGTGACGTCCGCGTTGGCGTCCAGCTGCAGCCCCTTGACGTCCAGCGGCTTGCGGATCTTCAGGTTGGTCTCTCCGTCCAGGTTTGTGGTGCGAATGAAGCAGACGTTGTCCGGCAGCGCCGAACGCAAGCACAGCAAATCTGCGGGGAAGTTCTCGCCGTCCCGCACCACAATCGCATCTCCCACCTTCACATCTGTCCACGGAATATCCTCCACGGTGCCGTCGTCGTTCAGCCGGTGCGTCACGCTGGTGTTCATGCGCTGGTCCTCTTGGTGGCGCTTCATGTCCTCCCAAATAGCCTTCACCGCCGCCACAGCGAGCACAAACAGCAGCGCGGCGGTGGAGCCGATGCCGCTGTAGGGGGACACCACGCTCCACCACGACAGCCCCGCCTGAATGAGGAAATACAGGTAGGCGACGCGAGAGAACATTTCAAATAGGAAAATTGGGAGGAAGGTGACCACGTTGTACTTTGAGGTGACAACTTTGTTGGTCTCCAGGATGGTGGAGGGCACGGGCGCGGCCGGGCAGTACTGGATCACGCGGATGCCCTCTGTGGAGGCCGCCGTCAGCTTGACGCTCGAGGCGCTGGGGCTCAGCTCGGCCTGTGGTGGGATGAAAAAATATGTAGGATGCAAGAAGGTCAGGGATTGATAGTGGTAGCGCGCGTCGAGCATAAATTCAGTCATGGTGATGGCCAATAAAACCCAATGAATGGTGTGAAATAAAGGGTACAACTGACTGACCTGTCGCAAAAACTCGCTGGTGCGGTACTGAGCGTCTTCTGCGGCTCGCCGGGTGGGCTCCACGCTGGTGCGGCTCTTGGCGAAGGAGCGCTGGCTCTGGGTTTGCGCCCTAGACCCGCCCATGCCCCCCAGCAGCTTGCCGGTGAAGCTGGCGGTCTTCTCCATGATGACTGACGGGCTCTGCAGCACCTTGCCCCACTTGCTACCGCCGCTGCTGGTGCTGAGGTCTTCACTGTGCTGCGGCGCCACGCCGGCGTCCTCAGGCGGCACCTCCACCTTGAGGTCTGGCTTGGAAGAGGAACCAGACATGGGGGTTGTTGATCCCAAGCAAGGGGAACAAGAGCGAGTGGAACCACTTCCGCCGTCGGCGCTGGGATGATCAAGAACAAGGTGTCACAGTTAATGGCCGGTTATCGCGCTCGCTTCATCGCGGATCCGAGTGAAATAACAAACTATTTATTAGGAGAGCACACGAGTTATGTGCGTGAGCCGGGCGCTGTGTCGCGGGAACGCACCAGCCTGTGAATATAGTGTTGTCAAACAGAATAAACGGCGATTAGCAGGGGGTGAGAGGGCCAATCCCACGAAATAGATTTGATTTGGAAGTAGTTAATTTTTGCCTGCTGGTTATTATCTTTGATTTGGAAGTATACGCATTAGGGCGTGTTCTTTTGATTGCTATAGGCTGTGGACAGATAGAGGGAGCAGCGCAGAAACCTCGTCAACACGTGTCTCAAAGAAAACGACAGTTCATTCGTTATCAACATACATAGGTTTTCTGGATGTCTTTGCAGATCAATCATTAATTAAAAATTATGGCGCCCAAGCAGCTTCCCGCAGCAGCACAATCGCCGCTGGACAGCGTGGTCGATGTAATGGCGAAAACATGGGCCGCGGTGTCCCCCTTGGCGAAGACGGCGGTGCACTGGGGCTTCATCCCGACCATCATCGTGCTGGGCATGACGTGCACAGAGCCCCGGCCTTCGCTGGCGCAGCTGCTGGGTCCCATGTAAATCTTTTGTTTGTTTTTTTCCTTTCAAATATTTTCATGCTCCCCATTTTTCTTGTTGATAACGAATGAATTAATCACCCCTATACTAATGTAAGGTCTGTTTCGCAAATTGTTTATAAATACGAGGAGATTAGACATTTTTTTTGGAGGGGGGTCGGTTTGGTGGCGGCAGCGTTTGCAGCAAAAACCTTTTCCACTTCAGCATCCCTGGTTCTTCAGCACCTCTTGGCCACGAGTTCAGCTTATATCGCATTCTGCATGAAGGGTTGGTTCGGTTCATCGACTACTTTTCCAAAAAAGTCTCCACTTCAGCCCCTCCTCATCAGTGCACTGCGCAGCTCCCCGCCTTTAATCTATTCAAATGTTACAAGAACCAGTTTGATTCAGAACATATTATTTTTGGGGGGTCGTTATCGCTGCCGCTGCAGCCTCTTTGCCAACACCGACCGACCGCCCTTCTTCAAAAGACTTGTTCAATTTCAGCCCTTCGAAGCCTTATAGAAAAAAAATGTATGGTGGGGGCTTTATTCAATAATTACAAAACGATTATCCATCAGATCACATTTCGCCGCCCACTTGGCATGGGTTCAATGCGACCTGCAGCCGGGCCAACGCCTTCTCGACCCGCCCCTTCAGCCCCTCATCAGCGCACTGCACCGCCCCGCTCTTGGCGTTCACGATCACGTGCTTGCCATCCACGTCCACGAAAATTATGCCCTGCTCCTCGTCCACCTGCGCTGGCCCGAACTGCGCCCCCAGCAGCGCCGCCGTCAGCCCTGCTTCTGCAACCGCTGCAGCCTCGACGTCGCCTGAAACCCCAAAACAGACGGTTTGGGAAGAAAAATGAGGAATCAGCTATAATAGTATAATAATATATCGTAAAAAAACACAATTCTTTCATTGTCGTAAAAATATGAGAAATCGAAAAGTCTCACCAGCTTGCAAGGCATTGTGGCGCGCGACCTCGGCGTCGCTGATGCCCACGGGCTGCCCCGCTGCTTGCAGCGCCACGGCCACCGCCGCATCAGCCACCATGTCTGCCTCCACGCCGCCAGTCCACTCTACCACCATTCTCTTTGCTTGCGGGTCGTGCGTCACAGTGACCGCGTCCCCAATGCGCAGCACCTGGCCCCCGCCTGACGCGGTGACCGCCGCCAGGTCCCCCGTGCCTTGCACCCCCTCAAACATCAGCTCCAGCGCCAGCCGCACCTCGGAGAAGGGGCGGCTCAGCGCCAGCGACTGCCGCTGCACCACTGTGCCTGGGTGCAGCTTGGTGAAGCGCGGCAAGTCGTCGTGGTGCATCACCGTGTGCGCGCCCCCTCGTTTCACCAGCAGCCCCCGCAATGGCGCCCCGGCAGAACGCTTTTTCTCGGCAGCCAGGCGCCCCACCACGCGCGCGGCGCGCAGCGGCTTGTGCGGCACCAGCACCGGCTGGGTGAGCTTGGGCATGTACACTGCCCGCGGGATGCCCAGCGCCGCCGCGTGTTGCTCCAGCGCCTTTTTCAAGCGCCCCATTTCTGTTGCTTCGCCGTGCACCAACACCACGTGCGGAGGGCGCAGCGCGTCCAAGAACTCTGAGGTTTGCGGGAAGTCGGCGTGCGCGGAGAAGGAAATGGCGTCCACCTGGCACCGCAGCGGCACTTTTTGCCCCGCCCTGGTGATGATGTCGGGCGGGTTGGTCAAGATGTCCCTCGCCAGCGTCCCCTGCACCGCAAAATCCGCAATGATCACGCAGTTGCGCTCGTCCTCGCACCACGCGTCAAACAGCTCCCGCGACACCCCGCTCTGCAGCATGGAGGGCGTGGCCATCACCACGCACGGACCAACATCGTCGAACTGCGCCGCCGACTTCAAGTGCGTCACGTGCTTGAACTGGAAGGGGTTGGCCACCGCAAACGCGGCGCGAATGTCGTCGTTCATCATCTCGATGTACGAGCGGTACACGCTCATAGCCCGCCGCGCCAACCCGCTTGCCTGGTAAATCGGCACGTTGCGCAGCTCAGGATGCCGCTCCCAGTACTCTTCCAGCACCAGCAGCAGCTCCTGCGCGCGCCCCAGCGCCACCACGGGCAGCAGCACCCGCCCCCCGCGCGCCACGGCCGTGTGCACGCGTTCCAAAAAGCGCTGCTCACGCTCTGCTCTGGGCAGGTGCCTGGACACCCCGTAGGTGGACTCCACCACCACAATGTGGGGCTTGAGCGCGGGGAGGTCTGCGGGGGGCATGTGGCGGTCTGCCACGCGCGAATAGTCCCCGGTGTACAGCAGCCTCATGCCCGCCACCTCCACCATAAACATCGCCGCTCCCAGCACGTGCCCAGCTCGGTAGGGCGTGATGCGAATGCCGTCCACGTCCACAGTTTGATGGAAGTCGATCACCTCGGTGCGCGCGGTGGCCGCCTCCAGGTCTTTGTCCGAGTAAAGGCCGGACTCGGGGCCGCCGCTGCCGCGGCTCACCTTGACAAAGTCCTTGAGCAGTGTGTGGACTATCGCCTTGGTGGGGTGCGTCATGAAGATGCGCCCCCGGAAGTTGGTGTGGCCCACCACGAAGGGCACCGCAGCGCAGTGGTCGAGGTGGAAGTGGGTGACCAGCATGACGTCGACGGAGGACAGGTCGACCTCGTCTAAAAAGGGCAGGGACGCGAGCCCTGCGAAACCGGGGTGGATGCCGCAGTCCAGCATGATGGTCTTGCCCTGGTAGCGCACGATGATGCAGGAGCGGCCCACCTCCTGGCCGGCGCCCAGCGGGATGACCTGAACTACGTCCTCGTCGGGGGGTGGTCGGTCTATGGAGCTGCCGGCCGGCTTTTTGGTCACGCCGTCATCAGGCTTTGAAGAGGTGCCGGCTTTTTCCATTTTTTTTATTTTATAAATCTGTTTTTTTTTTAAGATGCTTGCGATCGCTTGAAGCACCAAAGTTGTTTATGTTCGCTTCAAGGTTCATGAAGCGCGGTTTAGTGCATTTGTCATTAATCGAATACAGTTATAATTATTTTTGTTTAGCGAGCAGGGTTTGGATTTGCTTTTTCTTTTCTTTCTGTTGGCGGTGACAGTCTTGCATCTTTCATGGCTACTTGTTACACATTTAAAAAGGATGACGCAAATGCAGAAGGGTGGCTTTCCAAATCCTAGTGAGGAAACGCCCAGGGCCACCAGGGAGGACAAGGTGGTTGGCAACACCGCTTTGCACCACGCTGCGAGGAGCCCGGACGCTGGGCCTTGACGCTGGGAGCACTTGGACAGTGCTGCTGGATGCTGGGGCTTCCCCAAAGGCGGTGGACAACCACCGCCTGACCCCACTGCATATTGCAGTGATGGGAGGCAAAAGCTGCAAGAGCTGGGTGATATAGGGGTGATCGCCGCCACTTGCCATCAGATATAATACTCAGAGATAAAAAAATAGCTTAGTAGAAAACGATGTTTCAGCACGACATGATGATGACATATATATCCAGATCCTGGACCCACACGGTGTACCCAATGGTGTGTGGACATGCATGAAAGCCCCAGAAATGGCCAGGTGTATAACGTGAGTGGCCACATCCTCCTTGTACTAATGACTGTGTATGCTGATTTGTAACCACTCTGCGTACTACACTCCATTTATAACCCGGGTTATGGCAATCCCGGTGGCTGTTGTGCGTGGAGATCGCCTTGTGGTGCCCGAGATGGCAGCGCTTCCGGTTCCGGGGTTCTCTGACGGTGATCGGCGAACGCACGCACCATCTGTGGCGTCGTAAGCTGCGCTGATGAGGCGGTGCTGGGCGCTAGACCCCTCCGCACGACCGACATTTTCAGACATTGCCAAGCTGCGAGCCGCATCCAGCTGAGCTGTTATAGTTTCTGCTGAACTCTTTACTTTTATGCAAGTATTTGAAATTGTGGCAGTCACCTTTTTTAAAAAGAAAAAAGGACATGTAATGGAAATTTGAATATATTTTGTTCCCTCAAGAGAGATAAAGGGTAAAAAAATCCGCAAGTCATGCCGAATGAAGCGCCTCCTTGCAAAATTGAATCTCTCTTCTCATGAAGAACAACACGTCTAGAGACAAGCCTGCTTCCGAGAAGCCGCTTTTGTAGTGAATGCCGTCCGCCATGTAGACCACACCGGGCACCTGCCCCAGCTCGTACGTTGGAATCACACGAAGGTTGGGCCGGTCCTCCAACAGCTCAAGAGAATGCTCTCGGTATGTAGAAATTGACACGTTGGTGACATGGGAACGAACTTTTGGCGTATTGTAGATGTAGTTGATGGTGTGGTACAAGTACAGCGTGGACGGCAACATCTTCATACTGTCAAAAAGGGACTGCATGTTGGCTGGCGTGATATTTTTCTTCCGAAACACCTGGTGCAGCCCAGCATTGAAAATGACCATGGACGGCTTGTACTGCTGCGAGCTCAGCTCTTTCAACGATTTGGCGACCTCCACGAACAACGGCCTCCAGTGCCACGACACGCAGTACGATGCCGGGTGGTGCAGCGCCCGTTGGGAGGCACCCCAAGTATCATATGTATCGTCTTTGTCGCTGCGAGTTACGATGTATTCGGGTCACGTATCGGGGTCACGGGCGTTGGTGCAGCACATCAATTTGTCCTTGTGCTTCGTTTCGTCTGTCCACTCCCGCTGTTCGACCAGCCATTGGCTGCCCCGCAGCTCATTCACAAACTCGGTGAAAACGCCCCGCGTGATGGAGTCGCCCATGTAGGTGATCCACGTGCGATTGGGCGCGTGATTGCCAAAGTAATCGGAGATGCGCGGCATGTCATGGTCTTCAAGCCGATAGCACCCAGTGATGTGGGGACAACGGCGAGGCGACGGCAAACACGCGCTGGAAGAAGAATCCAAGGAGGAAAAAGAAGAGGAAGAATGGAAACTGCGTTGATTGACTGCAGCGATACCACGCTGATGCGACCGAACAGCGTAAATCACGTGGGTGCATATGCACATGGTGGCAACACCAAGGAAAAACGCCTTCACAAATGAGGCCTTGCCGTACGGGTTTTCTTCGAGCATTTTTGCTTGTGCTTATGATTTTTCAGGACAATGGACCTCTGGACCTTCACTTTAAATACTTTTAAAAAAATCAACCGATCAGGAAATGAAACAAACTTGGATTGGACCGCAGAGTATGAAGTGAGTTTTGGTGGGGCAGGGCTCCAGCTTAGATAACTCCAGTATAGATATGGGTTTAATGGGTTTAATGGGTTTACATCTGGTTGTTACGTCTCCTACAGAAGGTGCTCTTATAGAGACCTGCAAGGCGACGTGCCACTTCCCGCCACAGTAAGGCGGGTACCCCCTTCCATCCGCTGGGATCGACCCCCGGTACGGTGAACGTACGGATACTGCCACTACGCCGGTGACCGCTCCGCCGCCCACAGTTAAGGCTCTGGCCCCCGCCTTCCGGAGTCCCCCAGCGGCGCGACCGACTAAAATTAAGGGAAAAGCAGGGTTCTCCTGACGGCAACGGCCCGTCAGGTTTGGGGTTCGCTCTTGGGCAATGCTGGCCCGCCCAGCACCCCTCCCATCTACAGCGGTCACTCAACCCCTGGCTAAAGGGTTTTTGATGTAGTACCCGGTGTGCTCACTGAAATAAGTGGCACCCGCCTTTTGTACCCGTCCATTAGAGACTGCGATAAGCCAATGTCTTTTTATATTAATAATTACTAATATACGCGGGGGCTGAGTAATATATCTACTATCAAAACAATCCACTCCGGTTCGGAAAGAAGGCCTGGGAAGGCCTTGAACAGCACTTCGAAACAAAAGTAAAATTACAGTGGACAAGTAGCGGTGGCCTCAAAAAAGGCTACCCACCCACCCCACCCCTTATTCTCACCTGCTCTATCAAAGAGGCTTCCCAAAGGAAAAATTGCCCGTTAAGGCGGATGGCGAGCGGAGCGAGCAGGAGAATTAGCTCAAAGAGGTGGCAGACGAGGGAGGGGGGGAAATGAGTTTGTCCCGCGCGGCGCATGGGGGTGGGGTGGGGTGGGCCAAATAGTTAATTCTCCCGGTTGTATGTGCAGTGGTGTACCCCTGAAAATGTCCTCCAAATTTTCTCCTCATGGGGATAAAATCGCTGCAATCAAGATTTTTATCGATGAAAAAGCGACATTTTCGATTTTTGGAAGCCAGCAGCGCAGATTTTCACCTCATTTTGAGGAAATGTCCGACGCAATCACAAAAAAAAGTCAAGTTATGTTCTAATTATACGAGAGCGCTGTAGCATATATTCCATGCTAAGATGTTTTAATGTGATTTATGCAGACCCCCCTCATCAACGGAGGTGCGGGGAGTCGACACCTCTGGCTCCACGCCGGCCGGGTGAGCCTTCTTGTGCGGCTCAAATATCAGGTCCGTGAGCGGTCCTACACGCTCCAGCATGTAATCAGCTGCCATCCGGGCGCGCGTCACTTGGTTGGCACCCTGATTCTCTGGAAGCCTGTTGTTGAGTGCGCGGTAGAGCGCAAGTTATTTCATCACCTCGATGGCGTCGATGGAGGCTTCCGCCTGCAGGCTGGCCGCGCTGAAAGCATGCGCTATTTCGGCCAGTGTGTTGGCCTCCTTGCTGCGCTGTCCCATCTTTTGAAAAAACTGAAGATTTTTTTAGTTTGAAGACTATATTCGTTGGTCGGCGAAAGGCCTCTAGCACCACCTTCCCAGTAGCAGTTTATCTAGAATACTGAATGAAATTATTTAAAAATGCTGAACGGGGCGGAGACGGCTTCATGGCACGCTGGGAAGATTCTGTCTATCCTCGTTTTTTTTTCAGAGGAAGGAGGCGGCGGCATTCCGCTGTGGGCATGTGCATTAATTATATTCCGCACGCTCCTTTCAGTTCCCACTGTCTCCGCTGTCACCAAACAGCAGTTTGCATCACCAAACAGCAGTTTGCATCAACCCCACCCCACAAGCAACTCGACTTTGCAGACCTCTCAACGCCTGCAGGCCCGCAATATCTGGCATCAAAGCACAACAAGGTTAGTTCCACTGCGTTGCCGACTCGCTGGCGGCAGAAAATATGCTGCTCCCGCTCCTAGTGCTCCTGCTGCCCCCTCTCTCCCACGGCTGCGTCAGCCGCATGCCGACCAGCCCACCATGGCGCAGTGGACGCGCCTCATCCAGCCTCAAGCGGAGATAGCTGCCTCCCCCACCGGTAGACTCTCCAAGACCTACCCTGCGATCGTTGCAGAGCCCGTCTTCCAGGGCCACAAATGGCAATGGGTCCAGGGCTGGGTGAAGACGCAATTTGCTGACGACAAGCCGAGGTCGTCGGCAAATTGTGTCTTCGGCGCGGCAGCAAGAGGCTGGCAGTGCAGCGGCGGCGGCTTCTGCCGGCGGCGGGGCTGATCGCAGCACTGACGTCGCCACGGCGGAGGGTGCACTGGTAAGACAACTTGTTTGTGACCCTGCACCGCCTATTTGCTTTTTCTATAAAAACACTAGTAAAACACGAATGTTCCGCTGCTGCGTCCACTCGTTTTACATTAATTAAATATCCATTTTCTTCTCCTTCACGTGGCCCTGCCGCAGGTGGCGACTGCCAGAGCCGGCAAGCGCAAGAAAATGGCACCAATTGCGCGTGCTGCCTCCGCTCCTAGTGCTCCTACTGCCCCCTCTCTCCCACGGCTGCGTCAGCCGCATGCTGACCAGCCCACCGTGGCGCAGTGGACGCGCCTCATCCATCTGCAGGTGGAGATAGCTGCCTCTCCCACTGGCAGACTATCCAAGCCATACCCTGCGATCGTTGCCGAGCCCGTCTTCGAGGGCCACAAATGGCAATGGGTCCAGGGCTGGGTGAAGACGCAATTTGCTGACGTCAAGCCGAGGACGTCGGCAAATTGTGTCTTCGGCGCGGCAGCAAGAGGCTGGCAGTGCAGCACTGACGTCACCACGGCGGAGGGTGCACAAATCATCCCTGCCGCCGGCAGAAGCCGCCGCCGCTGCATTGCCAGCCTCTTGCTGCCGCGCCGAAGACACAATTTGCCGACGTCCTCGGCTTGACGTCAGCAAATTGCGTCTTCACCCAGCCCTGGACCCATTGCCATTTGTGGCCCTCGAAGACGGGCTCGGCAACGATCGCAGGGTATGGCTTGGATAGTCTGCCAGTGGGAGAGGCAGCTATCTCCACCTGCAGATGGATGAGGCGCGTCCACTGCGCCACGGTGGGCTGGTCAGCATGCGGCTGACGCAGCCGTGGGAGAGAGGGGGCAGTAGGAGCACTAGGAGCGGAGGCAGCACGCGCAATTGGTGCCATTTTCTTGCGCTTGCCGGCTCTGGCAGTCGCCACCTGCGGCAGGGCCACGTGAAGGAGAAGAAAATGGATATTTAATTAATGTAAAACGAGTGGACGCAGCAGCGGAACATTCGTGTTTTACTAGTGTTTTTATAGAAAAAGCAAATAGGCGGTGCAGGGCCACAAACAAGTTGTCTTACCAGTGCACCCTCCGCCGTGGCGACGTCAGTGCTGCGATCAGCCCCGCCGCCGGCAGAAGCCGCCGCCGCTGCACTGCCAGCCTCTTGCTGCCGCGCCGAAGACACAATTTGCCGACGACCTCGGCTTGTCGTCAGCAAATTGCGTCTTCACCCAGCCCTGGACCCATTGCCATTTGTGGCCCTGGAAGACGGGCTCTGCAACGATCGCAGGGTAGGTCTTGGAGAGTCTACCGGTGGGGGAGGCAGCTATCTCCGCTTGAGGCTGGATGAGGCGCGTCCACTGCGCCATGGTGGGCTGGTCGGCATGCGGCTGACGCAGCCGTGGGAGAGAGGGGGCAGCAGGAGCACTAGGAGCGGGAGCAGCATATTTTCTGCCGCCAGCGAGTCGGCAACGCAGTGGAACTAACCTTGTTGTGCTTTGATGCCAGATATTGCGGGCCTGCAGGCGTTGAGAGGTCTGCAAAGTCGAGTTGCTTGTGGGGTGGGGTTGATGCAAACTGCTGTTTGGTGATGCAAACTGCTGTTTGGTGACAGCGGAGACAGTGGGCACTGAAAGGACCGTGTAGAATTAATGCACCAACCCAGCGAGAAAATGGCCTCTTTTGAACAAGGGGCCACAGAAAAGAGAGGATAGGCGAAATCTTCTAGCGTGCCATGAAGCTGCCTCCGCCCCGTTGAGCATTTTTAAATAATTTTATCCATCATTACATATAAAGTGCTGCGGGGCAGGCGCTCCTAGTTCCCACTGTCTCTGCTGCCGACGAGCACAGCTGCTGCATCGCCACACAGCACCTTTTACCTCACCCCTCACTCAAGTTTGCTGCCCTCCCAGCGCCTACAAGCCCGCAGATCCTGGCGACACAGCACATCGAGGTTAGTTCCACCGCGTTGCCGACTCGCTTGTGGCAGAAAATTGTGTGTTTTGATTTCTGTGTCAGCACCCAGCTCCGCTGCCGCCGGCTTGAAGAAAGAGGGGTTGAAATTGAACTAGTAAAGCTTTTCGCCATTGTTATTTTGCGCAGACATGGACGCGCGGAACGAGCGCGAACTGGCCCACCGCCAGCTGGGCGCGGCGCGGCAGCAAGAGGCTGGCAGTGCAGCGGCGGCGGCTTCTGCCGGCGGCGGGGCTGATCGCAGCACTGACGTCGCCACGGCGGAGGGTGCACTGGTAAGACAACTTGTTTGTGGCCCTGCACCGCCTATTTGCTTTTTCTATAAAAACACTAGTAAAACACGAATGTTCCGCTGCTGCGTCCACTCGTTTTACATTAATTAAATATCCATTTTCTTCTCCTTCACGTGGCCCTGCCGCAGGTGGCGACTGCCAGAGCCGGCAAGCGCAAGAAAATGGCACCAATTGCGCGTGCTGCTCCCGCTCCTAGTGCTCCTACTGCCCCCTCTCTCCCACGGCTGCGTCAGCCGCATGCCGACCAGCCCACCGTGGCGCAGTGGACGCGCCTCATCCAGCTTCAAGCGGAGATAGCTGCCTCCCCCACCGGTAGACTCTCCAAGACCTACCCTGCGATCGTCGCCGAGCCCGTCTTCGAGGGCCACAAATGGCAATGGGTCCAGGGCTGGGTGAAGACGCAATTTGCTGAAGTCAAGCCGAGGTCGTCCAACTTCGCCAAGATGTGCATCCTGCACCTCGTGGCACTCCCCGGCTGGACCTTCCCCAAACGCGTTTGCGTGGCTCTCCTGCGACGTCCCTGCCGTCGGCGCGGATCTCCCCTTCGAGCTCATCTTCGCCAGTGAGAAGCCGTTCACCAACACGGTCAGGAGTTGGACACCTCCGCAGCAGCAGAAGAAGCTCTACCAAGTCGAAGGCGGAGCCGCGATGCACCAGCGAGCCCAGCACGCGATGAATGCGCTACTGGCGGAGGTGCCGCCCAAGACGGCGGTGGTTGCCCGGGACGCGGCATTTAAAAGCGCCGAAGATCTGGAGGAAGCGAGGGGGCTGAGGCGATTCCCACGAGCTCGGCGGTGGTGAAGCTGGTGTACACCTCCAGAGGAGGGAGGGACTGGAGCCGCATCAGCCCCCTCGCTTCCTCCAGATCTTCTGCGCTTTTAAATGCCGTGTTCCGGGCAATCACCGCCGTCTTGGGCGGCACCTCCGCCAGTAGCGCATTCATCGCCTGCTGGGCTCGCTGACGCATCTCGGCTCCGCCTTCGACTTGGTAGAGCTTCTTCTGCTGCTGCGGAGGTGTCCAACTCCTGACCGTGTTGGTGAACGGCTTCTCACTGGCGAAGATGAGCTCGAAGGGGAGATCCGCGCCGACGGCAGGGACGTCGCAGGAGAGCCACGCGAACGCCTTGGCGAAGGTCCAGCCGGGGAGTGCCACGAGGTGCAGGATGCACATCTTGGCGAAGTTGGACGACCTCGGCTTGACGTCAGCAAATTGCGTCTTCACCCAGCCCTGGACCCATTGCGATATGACTGCGGCCCGCAGCGCTGCCGTCTCGGCGGTCAGATTGGGAGGTTGCGGCGGTGCGCTCATGCTGGGCTTGGGGGGGAAGGAGAGAGGTCTGCTCTATAAATTTATTACAAAGGATTAAGAATTGCAACGAATTTTGCTGGCGCACGGCGCTGGTGCTACAGTTGCGTTTTATTGCGATTTTAATAAAAAATATGGGCGTGAGCAAGAGAGAAACCCAAACATTTCAACATTTTGACTTTATATTTTCCTCCAATATTGGAGGATTAATCTGACGAACAGGCAGCCTAGGAATAAACGCACAGGGCAATATCGATGCTTTCGAGGCGGAGCCAGACGCCATCAGCACTTTTCTGACCACAATATATGCATCCTACAGGTACACTCGATAAGTGACTGGACGAGGGAAACCTTTATGAGTAGGAACTGTGCACCTACTATAGGCGTCCTCCCCCTGGGGTCTCTTTAAATCTTATTTCTGTTGAGAAATAAGACTGAGCTTAATTATCCTCGGTGCTTATTGGGCATATGAAAAAAATTCCTGTGAAAAAAAAAATCCGACAGTGGGATTGTTTTAATAGGACACTGCTCTCCTCCCAGATTGCGAGGAAGTTGATGCTGTCGATGCACAGCGCCAGACCCTCAAGCTTTTGGCGACGTGTTGCTTATTTCAGTACAGGGGGGGGCGCTGGCGGTGATGTGGCGGCGGTGTGCACAGCTGGGAGTCACATCGGCACGGCTTCTTGGCGAATTCTTCAATGCGGTGGTGGTTCCATCGATGGGGTGGAGACCTGGGGGCCGGCGCAGGTGGCTGCAGCGGTGGGTGGTGACGGCAACGACAAGTGCGAGATCTTCCACCGGGCCTTCCTGCGACGGTTGCTGGGGGTATGGAAAGCCACGGCCAACGTGGTCACGTTGGGGAAATTTGGTCGCTTCCCCCTGGCGTGTGCTTGGGCGAAGCGTATTTATGAGTTCTGGCGGCGGCTGCAGACCTTGCCCGACACGAGGGTGACGCTCAAGGCAGCATTTCGGGGCAACCTTGCGCTGGCGCAGCAGAATATATCTGCGCAGCGCTGCTGGGCAGCGCAGGTATTGGGCCTAATTAATGCTTTAGGCCTAGAAAGCGTGGTGCCCGCGGGGAGCGCCGACCTGGACGACCCCAGGCTGGCGGAGGCGGCTATGCGCCAACGCTACATGGATTTTTACCGTCAGCAATCGAGGACTAAAATTGATTTTTACAAGACAACAATTCGGGGGGGTGATACCACAATGAGCTCTTATATTTTGCAGCCGTATCTTTCTTCTGTTCTTTCGGTCCCACGGCGGGTTTGTTTGGCGAGGTTCCGCTGCAGCTCGCATCATCTTGGGGTGGAGACGGGGCGCTTCATTGGTCGGCTGCACGCCCAGCGGACATGCCGTTTGTGTGCATCTGGGTCTTGCGAGGACGAAGAGCACATGGTGTTTCACTGCATATGCCCTTCTTTGGTTGCAGTTCGTGATTCTTACTCATCTTTGTTTCCTGATACGTCATCTTCTTCTTCTTCTCCTTCGAATCTTTTCGAGTTTTTACAGCAACCCCCGAAGCAGGTTGCTTCTTTCATTAAGACTAGCCATGACGCTGGAGGTTACGAAACGCTCCGTGGCTGGACATAAAACTTTGAATTTTTCGATTTTTTTCTTTGTTTTCTTTTCATATGCCCGATTCTCTCTCTTGGTTACAAAGAAATTTAGACGTCAGGGACAGAGACTCTTTCCTGACGCTGCTGGCTGGCCGCGCGAGGCCAAGATGAATATAATGCAAAGAGTAATAATGGACTTTTTTCAGTCAGTTCAGTTTCCAGGTGTCTGCCCGATTAATTAATATTCGTTGTTTCTTTTGGCGGTGGGTTTTTCAAGACTGGCGCACGGAGAGAGAGAGAGACAGAGAGAGAGAGTCAAGTTATGAGATGAAACTTTGCGAGATGAGTCTGTTTATTTAACTTCCATTTATTATGCATGCACGTTCGGTGGTTCGCGCTCCCTACTAGTTAGCTCATTGAAGCTGCCAGTGCGTAAACTTTGGTAGTTTACTGCACTGCAACGTCGGATGCATCACTTCCCCGTGGTATCGCAGTCTCTAATGGACGGGTACAAAAGGCGGGTGCCACTTATTTCAGTGAGCACACCGGGTACTACATCAAAAACCCTTTAGCCAGGGGTTGAGTGACCGCTGTAGATGGGAGGGGTGCTGGGCGGGCCAGCATTGCCCAAGCGCGAACCCCAAACCTGACGGGCCGTTGCCGTCAGGAGAACCCTGCTTTTCCCTTAATTTTAGTCGGTCGCGCCGCTGGGGGACTCCGGAAGGCGGGGGCCAGAGCCTTAACTGTGGGCGGCGGAGCGGTCACCGGCGTAGTGGCAGTATCCGTACGTTCACCGTACCGGGGGTCGATCCCAGCGGATGGAAGGGGGTACCCGCCTTACTGTGGCGGGAAGTGGCACGTCGCCTTGCAGGTCTCTATAAGAGCACCTTCTGTAGGAGACGTAACAACCAGATGTAAACCCATTAAACCCATTCTTTCTTTTATTAAATTTTATTTTTTTATTTTCTGCTTGCACTTCGGTGCCAGTCTGCTACGGGGCCTTAGTTGCCCTTTTGTGCGGACTTTAAACCTTGTAATGTATGTATGTATGCTGTGAACATTTTCAGATGCTGGACCCTCACAGCTGTTGAAAGCATTGATGTTTTTTTGAGTGAATATATTTTTTTCAACATGATCAAAAGTAATTTCATTTTGGCATCCTGAATCCTGCTCCAGTAGCTCAGTTGTAGATGCGATTCTTTTTGCAAATCAAACCAGGGCGGTGCGCAGAATGTTGGGAACTTGCATCTGAACATCGATGCGTACATACAAACGTATGAAAGCATGGTTTTTCGGTCTGTTTTCCACGGTGCTCGTCCGATAAACATATACTGTGAACATTTTCAGATGCTGGACCCTCACAGCTGTTGAAAGCATTGATGTTTTTTTGAGTGAATATATTTTTTTCAACATGATCAAAAGTAATTTCATCTTGGCATCCTGCTCCAGTAGCTCAGTGGTAGATGCGATTCTTTAGTAACGGGCAAGACTGTCAACCACTGCTACATGCTTGTAAGGAATAGGTCGAGAGTTCAATTCTCTCCTGGAGCTTCTAAGTTTTTTTGCATCTCCTGTCATTCCCTAATACATTCTCGACACTTCTGACACACTCATGAAAATTTCAGGGCGTTTTTACATCGTTATCACAAATTTACTCCACATATAAACAAAATATCGCCACCGTCTCTTCAAACCACGTTTAAATCAGTAAAGAGGACGTCAATAGCAACACAATAGCGCTGATTTGAGCGAAGATGAGCACAATTTCAGCCCGCTAGAGGCTTTTCAAAATTTCGGTCAACCTTTCCAAAATAAAAAAACTTTGCGAAATTCTCTTCATGCTGCTTTATTTAGGCCATTCCAGCCATCAAATATTTGTTTTCGACGTCTCAAAGCACCATGCAATGACATCAGTAATCGTTCGCGGCCATTTTTAATTCGCCACATTTGGATGCGACCACATCTTGTCATGTGAAATTTCCGATTCGATATTGACTTATATATATAGCGAACATTGAAACAGATCAGCTGCCCGATCTCCCGGACTTTGAGCGAGCATGGTGCCGCCTGCGCCGCCCCACCGACGGCACACGTCGTAACAAGGCTGCCGCCGTGCGCGATGGCGTTATTACCCGCCATTCCGGCGCCCAGCTCAAAAAGAAACGAAAATCGAGCGATTTTTTACTAAAGTCTTAAAAATTTGAGCTCAAATCTACCATAAACGTGCAGAATAACTTCTAGAGCGGCGCGCCGTCGCGGTTTTGCCAGAATAAATGCAGCACAGAAAGACTCGAGTTTCTTTGCAAAAAAGTCTTCAAATTTCTCTCTACCTCTAGCGCAAGAATGAATGATGATGCCCACAACATAAAGAATTTCCCTTTCTCAAAAAAAAAAAAAAAGATTACGCTGCTGAATTGACAAATATTTATTAAATATGGAAAATTCTACACATTATATAATTAAAATTATGACAAAAACTTATGGATGCATTTCGTATTTACACCCCCCCTTCTTCTTCTCCGCCTGCTGCTGCTGCTGCTGGCGCCTTAATTTTCCTCTCCTTCTGCGACTCCTCGACCAAGCGTGCAATCCACCCCGGCACGCCGAGCGGCCTATTCCTGCCGTCCACCTGAGCCAACCTCTCCTCGTCGCACTTCTCCGCTGCCTCCAGGTCCGAAATTGGCCGACCCGTCTGCGCAGAGAGCTCCTCCCTCACCTTCTGCACCTTCTTCCACGCCTGCGTGTACTGAGACCACTTCTGCTTGTTGCTTGAAGATTGTCCTCCAGTGCGCCAGCTAATGTCCGGCTTACTCTTGCCGACGTCTGCATACCGCCACTCCCGCTCGACAATACTGTACTGTCCTTCAGGGCGGCGCAGGAGGTATTTGACGAACTACACGCAGCAGAGGTAAGTAAATGGCGAGTTAAGCAGATGCAAGACATGTCAATGCGATGTTTGTAAGATATAATTCATAATATGAAAAAATGGTTTGATACATCAACATGACATTTCAATAAATAAATCACTGGCAGTGATTTATAGATGCGCTATAATCTCACCTCTTGCACGGATGTAAAGGTACTGGCCAGCGGAAGTGCCCTCGCAAACTTCTCCGGCATTCTCTCCCGCTGCACACTCGCTGCCGTTTTACACCCCTCATACGACAGCTCCAGTGCCCTCAGCGCCGCCGCCAGCAACTCTGATTTGCTTCCTTTGATGAAACAGGGGGGGTCGTACTCCGGCGCAACGGTCAGCACCGAGCCCTCCTGCTCCACCACCAGGCCGATCACCACCGTTTCGTACGCCAGCGGATTGTCATCGGGGAGAATCATTTCCAGCTTCTGTTTGGTGTCGCCTACTGCTGGCTTGAAGGTTACACCCACCTCGCCCAGGCCGCGCACCAGAAACCTAGCTGGCATGCGATCGGGCGTGCCGTCGCCCAGGTCAATTTTCTCAAAGAACTTTTTGAAGCAATCCTCCAGAAATGAGCCGATTGTAATACAAGCTCCGACCCCGCCTACTCCTGCCGTTGGAAGAGAGCGTAAAGCTAAAGGATGTCTGGCAGAGCACGCCAGGGTCGACATGCGACATCACGAGCTCCTGAGCCCGCGCCTTCGCCAGCGCCCCCACCCCCGCCACGCTCATACCCGTCGCAAAGCCCCCTGCGATGGCCTCCTGCAGGTCGTCAGGCTCTTGGTAGTTGGGCGGCCGTGCGTTTGGGTCGTCAGCTGGCGGCGCCCACAGCCAAAACCACCACCGCCGCTCTTCCTGGTCCCACACCACAAAAACTATGACGCCAGAGCGCACCTCCCAGTCACCGTTGCTAACGCGGATGCAAATCATTGACCTCCTTCCCCTCTCCTCTCTCCGCTCGCCCTCCTGTCCGACGTAGTATTCGAAGGAGACCAGCACCTGCCCCACGCTCCCGTCCTCCAGCAGCGTCCGCACCGCCAGCTGCACCGTCGTCTCTGATGCGATGTCCAAGTTTGCCCAGAACCAGGCGCCGATGGGGGAGCCCCGGATTGGGACACGCGCACAGCCTGCCAAACGGTTACAGTGGACAAGGTTGACGCAGAGCACTGACGCCGGGATAAAGGAGTCGACTACCAGCCGCATTGCGCCCGCTAACATTTTTTTAAGGCCGGCTGCAGTAGTCACTGAGTGCATCCGGGTCCGCTCTGCGGCAGTCCATCCAAGGAAAAACGCAATGAAGCGGTTCTCCCCCCCAGCAAACTCGACAAACGAGAGTTCAGATTCGTTGGGGTCGTCGACGCGCACGCGCTCTGAAGCCTTGGGCTCGATGGTGGCCGTAAAGGTGGTAGCAGAGGCGGAAGACGCGGCGCCTGAAAAAAAAAAGGTGACCGGGGTGGAAGGAGAAAATTAGGAATTTATAATTACTGTAAATAAATAAAAAGAAAGAAAAAAAGAAGGGGGGGGGGAGAAAAAAGGGGGGAAAAGGGAAAAAGAAATTTAAAACTTACTGCAAGCGATTTCATCAGCCAAAGCTTTCACCTTCTTCTTCAAGCTCGCCAGCTCAGCACAGAACTTTGCGCGGCGCCCCCACAGGTGTTGCGCCCTGTCTCGTGCAATTTTATTGTCGGAATCCATCTCTTCTTCTGCGCAGATTTGGAAAAGCAGAGAATGGCAATTATAAGTGGCGGTGGTGGTGGTGGTGGTGGTAAAAAATGGAACCAGAAATATCTCTGGATTGATTTTTTTACCTGCACGCTGCCCTCCCCCACATGCAGGCTGTCCGTTCAAGCCGGCCGCCCCGTCATCCACCGCATGGGCGTTGCGGATAGCCAACATGTGCTGCGCGAGCAAAGGATCGCGGGCAATCTCGCGGCCCACTTCTCGCAAGCCTTAAAAACCCACCTCCGTGCGCACTTCTGCGCTTTCAAGCTCGCCGAGCGCGTCTTGCGAGGGCCGGTCTTCAACGCGCAAGGAGTTAGAAGAAGGACCAGCTGCGAGTGCGGAAGCGCGTGCTCCACCCCACCCACTACCACCAGCAGCAGCAGCGGCAGCAGCACCTGAAGCAGCCAGCCCAGAGGCAGCAGCAAAAACACGTTCTCGCAAAACATCGCCGACACCGATGGTTGCAGCAAAAGGGGCCGCAGTAACGTCCTCTTCCTCTTCCTCGTCATCGAACTGCCAGTAGTGCGGGATCCCACGCTGCTGGACGGCAGCGACAGCAGCATCGCCTCCTGCAGTTTGAAATATTTTGTCGGTGAAAATTTCCTTTATCGAGGAGAACAAAATTTATCAAGCACGCAGACTAAATAATGCTCACCTCCAGCGTCCACCAAACCGGGGCCAGCCGCCGCTCCGAAAGAAGCAGCAGCATCGCCAGCTCCAGCAAACCCTCCAGCATCCAGCAGACCGGGGCCAGCCGCCGCTCCGAAAGCAGCAGCAGCAGCAGCTCCACTCAACCCCCCAGCATCCGCTAAACTAGAGTCAGCAGCAGAGGCTCCTGAAGGCAGCGATGGATTGCCTAAAGATCAGTTCGTTGTTGCGAAATTATGAATTACGCAATGTGAAGAGAAATGGAAAAAAATTGCTACGAAAAAAAACTCCAGCGCAACGTTTGAGTCGGACACCCCCCGGTTGGTTTTGCTTTCAAAGATAAAATTTTGAACTCTTGAGGAGGATGAACAAAGATTTGAAAATTGGTAAGCTAGTTAAAGGCATTTGGCAGCTCTCATTGATGTCTAAAAATCGGAATCGGGTTGCGCTATTAGAAATATACATCAGTACAGCGCTCCTTGCGGGCCCCCACGAGAAAGTAATATTTTGATTTTGCTGCTTCTTCGAAAAAATAATGAAAACTTCTGTTTACAGCCGAGCGCTCATGCACCCATTTAATTGAAATATGTTAAAATAACAATAAACCAGGAATAAGACGAATAATTAATTTCGTCGAAACATATTTTTCATAGCTACTACTGGCGATACTGCTCTTCCCACCCCCTCAATCCCATTTGTTCTTTAATTGTAATAAACGCATCCAATTATTTTTTGTAGATCACCAACTGATCTGCTGCCGCCTCCTCCGAAATCTTTTATTGAACCTTTTCAAGGCTGTGTTCAGTTTTTTTTTTTTTTTTTTTAATAAAATATAAATGCAATGAACTCGAAAGGGTTCTTCACGTGGTGTGCCTACGTTGGCATCGGGTGCGTGTTCGCCGTCCCGCTGGCAGCGCTCCTCCTCTTCCGCTTCCTGAGGAACCCGTTTGCCTTCTGTCGGCGGAAGGACTGGGCAGCCGTTTCCTTGCGTTCTCCAGTACCCAACGTGTTCCATGAGATGGTAGAGGTCAGCCCCAAGATCTCAATCCACACGGTGCGCACCTTCCAGGGCCCTCCCACCAAGCCTGTGATGGTTTTAGTCAGCGGCTTTCCCGAATTCTATGGCAGCTGGCGCCACCAGATTGCAGCGTTTCGCGACCGCTACAACATCGTGGCGGTGCACATGCGGGGGTACTCGCTCAGCAGCAAGCCCAAGGTAAGGCAACCAACTTTTTTTTGGGGGTGGTTTCTTTTTCAGCAGAGCAATTTTTTTCACGCATGCCCAGTGTGTATGCTAAGGAGGATTCAGCTCGGGGAAGAGTTTTCCAGTAGTAGGTGCCCATGCCTGCTCGCTGCTGTGGTCGTCACACATCATGGACGATCAAAGCAGCGAGTGCTGGCAGGTACCTATTGCAATAGCCTCCCCCTGAGGAGTGCTCTTCACTGAGCTCAATACTCCTCAGGATACCCTGGGCGTGCGAAATAACAAATTTCCGACCTTTTTGGTTTCCTTCTCAAAACTCCGCTCTTAGAATTTCCCATATTTGCGTTCCAATCATTAACCACCCCCCTTTCATTTTCCTTCTCCTTCCAGGGAGTCGCAAACTATGCCTCAGCCACCGTTGCTGGCGACATCGCAGGTGTGATTCGCTCTCTCCCCGTCAAAAACGTCGTTTTAGTAGGCCACGATTGGGGGGGCGCGGTGTGCTGGTTCTTAGCGCACCTCTACCCCCATCTCATCTCCAAGCTGGTCATTGCCTGCGCCCCCCACCCCAAGGCATTCATCCGCAACATGGACCTCAACCAGTTTTTTCGCAGCTGGTACATTTTCGCCTTTCAGCTGCCGCTCCTGGCTGAGCTGGCGCTGTGGGGCAATGACTTCTCCGCCCTTGAAGACTCCTTTCTCAAATATCCCGTAGGGGTGCGCCGCCACGGAGCGCTCACGCCTGCAGACGTCGATGGCTACAAAAAAGAGCTGGCGCGGCCGGGAGCATTGACCGCAACGATCTCGTACTACCGCGCGGTGCTCATCGACGCTGCGTACGGCACGGAGCCTGCGGTGCAGGCAGCGCTGCGACGCCGCCTTTCCGTGCCGACTCTTTGCATTTGGGCGGACAGCGATGTGGCGCTGGGTCCACAGCTGCTGCGGGGGGTGGGGCGGTACGTGGAGAATCTCAAGGTGGTGACGCTGCAGGATTGTTCGCACTGGGCGCAGATGGACCGGCCTGAGGAGTTCAACGCTGCGATGGCGGAATTTTTGAAAGAGTGAGAGGAGGTTGGCATGGCAGGTGGTAGGAGGGAGAAGAGGCGTGCTGCGCGTGTGAGATGGTGGTGGCGGGAGAAGAAAAGAAAATAAAGTGGAAGGGAGGTCGAGCTGCGGCAGGGCGGGCCCATGTGTGCAATAACTAGTAGCAATTTTTAGTTTGGTTTTTATTTGGAATAAATAGTTGGTTTTCGCGGGGCGGAGGCTTATCTGATTTTGAATAACTATTTCATAAATGGAATGAATACATGAATAATTTTTTTTATTCTTAAGGCTAATAAATTTTGGAGAAAAAGGTCAAAGCTTTTTGATGGCAGAGCGGCGGGCATTTTTTCTTTCAACGACGCTCATGCATTCAATGTATAATATTATTCTTTTTACGCGCAGCTTCTACTAGCGTAACAGCCTGCTAGGTGCCTTGGTTGCCTTTTATGTAGAATTTTAACTGTGCTCCAACGCATGTATATAATGTTATGTTTTCTCGTTTCGCTTTCGGCTTAGGGGCTCCCCTGCGTCCCATTTGTATTCGGCTTTTTCCTTGTGAACAACAGGTTATTTCGTGGGCACGAGGTGGTGATGTGCGACAGTGGTGGTGTGCTTGGGCATTCGTTTGTGCAGCGGTGTGACAGCGAGTGGTGATTGGCGATTAGTGCATGGAGCGAATGAATATTATGCATCTCAACAACGGTTCTATATTTATTTTCACAATTCACAGAATCTATCGTTGCATATTTGAATTGACGGCATGCATATCAAGCATATAAAGTACAACACCGCATATTCAAGGGTTCTTATACTTTACCGCATATACCCTGATACTTTTCTTCCGTTTACGGAAGCGCATTTGCGTAGGCCTCAACACTTATTTATTTATTTATTTCCTACGCGCACGGCTCTCACTAGCGTGCCAGTCTGCTATGGGGCCTTAGTTGCCCTTTTGTGCGGACTTAAAACCCCTGTAATGTATGTATGTATGTATTATGTTGACGAGTGCGGAGGAGTGCCGTCGTGGAACCTGGTTCACTGGCTCATTCTCTTCCTAGCTCGCTTCCTTTCAAATTGGAACAGAAATCAGTCACATCGGGCTTTGCGTTAACACGCTGATTTAGCTTGCTAGATAGCTGGCTGCCTGCCAGCCAGCCACCGTTTCCCACGGTTTCCCACCATTGCCATGATTCCTTCGACATGCCCACAGCGGCATTTCGAATGCATTTTATTTATATTTAATTTGAAAAAATCCTTCGATCACCTTCATCCAATTTTTGCGCATCTCGCAGCCTTGCGTCCTATTTGAATTAAATTAATTTTCAGATCGAAAAAGATTTGTTTACCAACCTCGCCTGAAACGGCTTGATACCCATAATTAAAAGATTCAAATACATCGGAGAAGACCAATGCATATTACGTTCCGACCGCCTTCTCATGGCTGACGAAAAAGCCGATGGGACTCCCTCCGCTGCCGCTGCTGCTGCCGCCACCGCCCCCAAAGCAACCCCAACCCTAAGGGCCATCGCCAGAACCATCAAAGCGCGAGAGACCGTCGAGGGCGCCGGCGTGACCGTCTTCCGCTCCCTAGGCTTTGACGACTCCGCCCGCTGCGATCCTTTTTTGCTCCTCGACGAAATGAAGGCCACAGCACGCCGCTCCTCCCCTGGCTTCCCCACTCACCCGCACCGAGGCTTCTGCACGTGCACCATCATGCTCTCTGGCGAGCTGGAGCACAAAGACTCGACGGGGAACAGCGGAAAAGTGGGCCCTGGCGGTGTACAATTTATGAGCGCTGGCAGAGGGGTGCTGCACTCTGAGATGCCCACAGAGAGCGAAGGAGGCGACATGCACGGGCTCCAGCTGTGGATCAACCTGCCAGCGAAAGAAAAGATGACGAAACCGCGGTACCAAGACATACAAGCTGATACAATCCCGGTGGTGGAAAGTATGCCCCACAAAACTACCGTACGAGTGATTGTTGGGGAGACGGGCGGGAAGCGCGGCCCGCTGAGGCGGCAGCAGGGGCTGTTGGCGATGCTGGAGATCGAATCTGGAGGGGAGTGGCGGCAGGCGGTGGCGCCAGAGTGGAGCGTTTTTGTTTACGTGGTGCGCGGCGCTGGGGCGAAGATCGGGGACAGCGAGTGCGCCGTGCAAAGCTGCTGCGTGCTGAGCGACGCAGGCGACGAGGTGGCGATCGCTGCTGGACCGAAAGGTGTGACGTGCTTGGTGGCAGCAGCGCCGCCCATCAACGAGCCAATAGTGCAGCGTGAGTTCATGACACCGTATCGCAAGTTTCAAAGCTTGCGTACCCACCCATTCTCTCTAGAGATGCTCCTTACGACTTTAGTTCGCGTGTTATTCATCCGGGGTGGCGCTGCACAGCTCTGTGTCAACCTTCAACCTTGGCACCGGCTTAGGATATAGAGTTCGAAAACTTTCTCACGCATATTCATTTCGTCTTTTTGCCACATTGTTCAACTAATAAAACACGGCTCATGTGGCATTATCTTTTTATTTCTTTTTCAGGCGGGCCGTTTGTGATGAACACCGATGCAGAAGTAGAGCAAGCGTTTAAAGACATGCGCAGCGGGAAGCTTGCTCCTAGCCGAAAGACAGGAGGCAAAGGGTCAGCAGCAGGAGCAGCAGGCGTGGAAGGAAAAGGCAAGCAGTGGCGGTAAGGCAAGCAGCAAACCATCTCGACGAGCGGTTATGGATAACTTGCATGTTTCATATTTAGAAACATGGATTATATTGGGTGGGCGATAGGGTGAATTATATTAAAATTTATTTATAAGCAAGGAGCAAATGAGGGGGGAAAGAAAAGAAAAGAAAAAAAGAAAACTGTCATCATGCAAGCATTCATATAACAACCGGATTCCTGATGAAAATCTTTGCCAAGAACCTTTGAAATAATGGCTGCCGCTTCCATGTTCGCTAATTGGAAGCAAAACCGACCGGAGGCCGCTCATTTAGCTCACACTGATCCGCGGGCTATGCGATTAATTTGCGAGCTTTTTACAAACTAATTATATCCAGGTGGGGCTGCTTTCAGTTTTCTACAAGGTCTAATGTATAGACTTTGCTAGCTAAATTTAATCACTTTTGTGGCGGGCAGCTGAAGCCAACATGCAGGCAAGAGAAGAAGGAAATGGCATAGTCACCCGAATATACTACCTTAACTCACAGAATTCCAACGCCAGGCCAGAAACTCTGGTATTCGATCTGCCCTAGGGGGAGTGCCCTAAGGAGACCGTGCAAAGGCGGCGGGCGGGGTGGTACTGGGAATTTTCAAATGGTTGACGAATAAGTCTAATTTGCGCGATTATTCAATCATTGAAATGCGAAATTGAATTCCACTGCATCCCAGCATTGCTGCTTAAAGACGCGCCACTGCTGCTGCTTTGCAGATCTTCGTGTGGGTCTTCCAGTCGCGGCGCTGGCAGCTTTCGTTGCATGGCCGATGTTGCCGTCTCTTTGGGGAGCCTAAAATCTCAGCACGTGAATTTTATCATGTACGCTCAGCAATCTTTATATAAAATGCGGCAAATATCATCGTCACGAAGATAATTGGTAAAGTGAAGGCTTCAAAGCCCTCCGCATTAATTAACCCTGTAATATATGTATGTAAATAATGAAAATTCACGACGCAGCGACAGCTATATATATAAGGATGGATGGAAAATGATTATCCAGCCTTGGAAGCAAAACATTATTTATTTATTCAAGCGTTAATGACGTTAATGACGAGTGCCAAATTTGGCTTTATAATTTATAATTGAAGAAAATGGGGACTTACTCCCCTCAAAACATCATTATTGATAACCAAAAAATACCTTGTATATAACAGAATAAAAAGCCAAATTGAGGGCTCCAATCCCTGGAGCACAATCTCAAGAAAAGAAGGAAAGAGAAAAGAAGTTTGGAAAAAACTTTGTAAGTTGATGACATTAGTTAAAATAGCAGGTAGAATTTGCTCTATAACGATCAAGTCCATGCAATTTTTCAAGCGACGGGCCGCCGCCAATTCATCTTCTCTAAACAACCTTCTTGCTGAAAAGCTTCCTGCCAGCCTTAATTTTCGAGCATTTTTTCGTTCTGATGTTGCAGGAATAGCCGGAGCAGCAACTGAGCGTTGCACAGCTGGTCGTTGAGCAGGTTGGCGCTGCCTTGGGAGGTGGCGGGGGTGACATTCTTGGTGGGGGTGGCGGGGGTGGTGGGGACGGGGGTGGCGGGGATGGTGGGGATGGTGGCGGTGGGCTGGGTGAAAGAGGAGGAGGAGGAGGAGGAGGAGGAGGAGGAGGAGGAGGAGGAGGAGGAGGAGGAGGAGGAGGAGGAGGAGGAGGAGGAGGAGGAGGAGGAGGAGGAGGAGGAGGAGGAGGAGGAGGAGGAGGTGGCGGTGGGCTGGGAGACGGCACCGGCGCCGCAGGACACTCGAGGCCCGCTGTGGAAGGCATGGCCGTGGTCGAAGCAAAGCGCAGGTCGAAATCAAAAGCTGCATCGGTAGAGTTAACCATGTTGGTCACTTCAGCAGCGATGACGTTCGTGCCAGCCACCAGGTAGCCCATTTGCGTGGCATTCAACGTGACAACGTTGTTCCAGTAGGAAACCTCGTGATTGACCGTTGAAGCATCCGCAAACACGGTGTTTGCGTTGATATACACGCTGGCGCGGTCGTCGCTACCCAGGTACAGCATCAGCCCTTTGGATTTCACAAAGTTCAGCTGCTCCTGCGTCAGGCACAGCGAGCGCCTGAAAAAGTAAGACCCCCCGGAGGCAGAGTTGCTCACCAGCGCGGTCTTCCACGCCAGATCGGGCCCATACCCAGCGGGCGTCTGCCCAGAAGCCCACGCCGAGTCTTCAAAGGCCGCAGCCTGCCAGTCTGCGGGCGCCGAGGAGGCGTATTTTACCGAGGGGTTGGAGGACTTGGCAGAATCCACAGCAGCGCCGCTCAGAACCGAGTACGTCAGCACAGGGACAGCGGGCGGGGGGGGCGGCGGCGAAGGCGGGGGAGGCGGCGAGGGACTCTGCATTCCGCCGGCCGGACAATTGGCGTCAGCGGCAGTGCTCCACAGCGCTGACTGGATGCGGATGTCCACGTCAAAGCCGCTGTCGCTGGAGGCCGCGGTGTTGGTGACCTGTGCGGCCAGCACGTTGGCGCCCACGGCGAATTGGGAAGAAAGAACGGCCACGGCGTTGTTCCAATAAACCATCTCGTGATCCACAGTAGAAGCCTCCGCGAGTGCGGCCTGGCCGTTGAGCCACGCCGAGGCGCGGTTGTCGGACGCCACGTACAGGGAAGCCCCGTACTGCTGGATGTGATTGTACTGCGCCTGGGTCAAACAAAAAATCTTGCGGAACAGATACGACCCTCCTCCGCTAAAGGAGCCCGTGTTGGGCAGCGTTGTCTTCCAGGCGTAGTCTACGCCATAGCCAGCTGGGGTCTGCGCAGACAGCCATGCGCCGTCGCCATAGCTCAGAGTTGTCCAGCCAGCGGGGAGGGTGGCGTTGGAGGCCAGGCTGGTGTATTTGACCGCCAAACTCTGGCTGCCGGCTGAAGACGAAGCCAGCAACGTGTTGGAGAGGGCCGACATGGTGGGAGCGCTCGGGGAAGTGCAGACGGTGTAGGCGCCGCCGCCGCCGGCAACTTTGGTGATGGCATAGCAATCGATCACGGGCTCGCCAGCGGTGACGGCGTAGAACTTGAAGGTTATGGAGGTGCTGTTGGCTTCAACCAGCTGTGCCCCTCCAGCGCCGGTGTACCGTACCTGAAAAGACAAATACAAGGATAAAAAGCAGCTCTTTAACTCTTTGTTTGCAGAAATAAATAAATACTAATAAACTAAAAATAAAATCACGGAAATAAAAAAATTCAAAATACATCTCTCACCTCAGAGCCTGCCACAGGGGTCAAAAAATTACGGAAGCCGTTGCCGCCCAGGCCGTTGATAAAGTAGGGGAACCCGCCGTCTCGCACGATGCGCTCGTAGTTGTGATCGTGCCCAGCAATCACCACGTCAGCGCCCCACGCCTTCCATGCCCACTGCGAGCGCACCTGGTCCCGGTGCTCACCTGAAGAGTAGGGCGGGTGGTGCAGAATGACCACCTTCCAGGCTGCCGTGGACGCAGCAGCTTTGTTTCTAAACCAGGTTGCTTGGGCAGAGGTGTTTGTGTAGCCGTCGGGCTCGTTGCAGTCGCTGTCCAGCAAGAAAAAGTGGACGTCGCCCATGATCAGCTCGTAGTACCGTGCTGTGACGGGCATGTACTGCATGTAAGGGGAGAGGCTATTGTTGGTGGCCCCACAGACGTTTCCCCTGCAAAATTAAATAAAATGTTGAAGGGCATCAATGAGCTGGACCTTTAGGATTTTTTATTATTTAAAGCACAAAAAACGTTGCTACCAAATTATTTGTGACTCACCAATCGTGGTTTCCTGCCACAGGGAAGAATCTGTTGATCCCGTCGGGAGCGCCTTGGTAGGCTCCGCTGTAGGGATGCATGTAGCGGCTGTAGTACTTGCCAACCACGCTTTCCATCAAGTTCAGCGCGCCCACGGGGTAGTTGTTGTCTCCCGTGGTGAGCAGAGCGTCCAGCCTTGACGTAGCGTCCCAGCGATTGATCATGTCGATGACCTGCAAAATGAAAAAAGAAAAGGGGCGTCAGAATGAGCGGTACGCAGAATAAAAGAAATTGAATGGATGAAAACAGAGGTTTTTCTGCGCGATGAGGTGCTGCCTCCTGTAATAATAATAGTTTCACGTTTAGAAGTCTGCGCATGCATCAAAATTTGTTCTTGCCTGTCTTTGCTGTGTGCTGTCGATCCCTTGATCTCCAAGAATTGCAAATCTGGCTGCTTGGCAATTGGCCGCCAGGGCCACTAAGCCGAAGCAAACTGCCCAGCAGTTCAATTGCTTCATAGCGACCGTTGCCTGCTGGATGACAAGACCGCTTTTCGGTTTTTTTTTCGGTTCCGAAATAAAATTCGTCCAATATTTTGGCAACGATCCTCAAGGATTTGTGGATCCAGCACCCTGGAATTGTCGTACACAACGTCTCAGAAATTTGAAATAGATTGACAATGGAGTTTTCCTAGTTTTTCTCGATGATTGCGGCCATAACGCATGTGGTACTTTTTTTTTTATGGGGTCGCGTCCTCTCATTTTCTTTTCGTTTCTTTGACCAATTGTGAAGCATGGAGTTGACCACCCCCGGGAGCTAGCTAAGTTGATTAGCGTGAGGTCCATTTGAAACCGACAACATTCTCAAGAAAAATGGCTGAGGATGAGGCTGTCAAAATGACATTTCCCATGGTTTGTTTTCGGTGGGCGGTTCCAACGGCAAACACCCATTTCCGCACGGCAAAGAGGCAGTGAGAATTGCGCTGATGAAGCGGCTCCAGCTTGGCCACGTAACACTCACAGGAAGCAAGATCATTGCGTGAAAGAAGGGATCTTCCCACCGCCGCGGTGACGGCAACCCTCCCCCCCCTCCATTTGCCCTGTGCACCCCGAGGATGATTGGTTCGATGGAAAGTCCCCAGGGAGAGGATGCCAGCAGTAGGTGCTCGTCATTACTAGCTGTTAAAACCGACCATCATTGAACGTTGGCATTGTTACTTTTTTAAAATCCCCCAATGAATATGTTTGTTGGAAATGGGTTTAACGGGTTTAATGGGAAAGAGCTACTCAACTACAATCTTATCATTAGACTAGAGCAACGCGTCATTAATTAATCACTGCATCTTCTCCATGGCCTTACTTTCCAGCATTCTTATTGGACGGTGACAATCCCGAGGGATGCCCCGAAAGATCATTTGCCCTTCTCCCAGCTCTGATTCTTTTGGAAATTAATAATTGAAAATAGGTGTTTTGAGCTGCCCACCATGGCGCGCTCCTTTATCATTTTTCTCATCGTGGCCTTGATGACTGCAGGAAACCTGCCAAAGCAAGGTAAAAGATGGGTACAGACCCACATAGTATCCATAGAAAAGCGCTGTTTTGTCTTCCAACTATATGGTGCTGAAAATCTCGTGCCCTGCGGTGCTGAAGCACCCTTCACAGCTGCCAAGGCGGCAGCGCGCAGGGCTCCGCTCTCTGGGCTGCCATCGCAGGCTCCCGGAAACACGCCCTGCAGTTCAACAGCGTGCCGCATCGATAAAAAAATAAAAACAACTGCCCCGTTTCTTTTTTTATTTTAACAACTAATCTTGTGCACCCTTGTCCCATGCAGTCCAAGCCCAGCTGGTCGCCGAGGTGATTGGATTCAACCCAGACCTGGCTATGATTGAGTTGGCTCTGCAGAGATCCGGGCTGGCGGAGATGCTCAACGACGCCAGTTTGCCGCTGACTGTGTTTATGCCTAGCGATGCAGCTGTGCAAGCCTACATGGCCAACGTGGGGATCACCACTGAGGAGCTCATGTCCAACCCATCCCTCACAAACATCCTGCTCAGCCACGTGGTGCCGGGCATTATTTCCTCTGCCGTCCTCCAAACCGGCGACTTGCTGCCGACGATGCTGCCGGGCGCATCTCTTGGCATAGTGAAGAACGAGACCGGAATGCTACTGGTGCCATCCGGGGGCCCCGCTGGGCTCGTGGTTTTGCCCGACATTGAGGCTACCAACGGACTGGTTTACGTGGTGGACCGCCTTTTGCTGCCTGCCCCAGAGTTGATAATGACGACTGCGCCGCCCATGGCAGAGCCGCCGGCGCCGGGGCTGTAGCCATAAATGTACTTGCGAGATGCAAATTCTTTATTTAGTGAGATGAAAGGTTCCTAAGTGGACGCGGACGCCAACTTGCTTGTTGTAAAAAATAACGACGTTCAATTCATTACCTCTCTGTAATTCCTTCAATCCATGTAACCCCGCAAAATGGTGATTGCTATCAAGCTTATGGCCGCTGGCCCATTTCATCCACCCAGGCAGAAAATGGTCTCCATGCATTCCATGTGCGGCGGTAGGCTTCTGGCTTAACTGTTAGGACCAAGCTTGCCCCTCTGTTGCGTGGCCTTTGTTGCCGCCTCTGTGTGAAGTCTTAACTCTCAAAATTGTGTATTTATGCCGTCAGGCGGCGCTCTTGACATTGCCACCAAAAACAAATCCCGCTAGTTGCCAGGAGCCATTTTTTCAGACTTTAGTCACTTAATATTAGCTTATATGCCATCAAGTGATGAAATAAAAAGCCAAAACCGTAGCAGGCCTACCCCCAAGGAAAAAGTGCACACTGAATTTCAACCTTGTCGCAGTTTAAAGTATATAAATACTATTTAAATAGAATCAAGTAAGTTTGAGAGTGACAAGGCGATGAAACAACCTCATGCGGTGCATTTTTATCTTATTATCGCTCTCTCACAAAATTTAAAATTTCGCAGAATGCCGAGAAATTCCGTGCTTGTGATCGAGCTCGCCGGCTCAGATGAAGATGGGGACCCTAGCCCCACCATGAAGCTCCAAAGAGAACAAGATCTTGCCCTCAGCGCTGTATCGCTCCTCACTTTCAACATTGCCTTGGGCCAGCCAGAAAAGCGAGCCCTGAGGCTCACGTGTCATCGCATCAGGCGCGCCATCGACCACTCTCTCACCGAGCTCCATCTCAAAATCAGCGCCGCAGCCACCATCCAAGAGAGTTTTAAAGGCTCTGACATTTTTCAGGGGCTCCGCAGCTTCACTTCTACGTGGGATGCGGCCTCACACGACTCCATTCCACCGCACCGAATGTTTCAAACCGTTCATTAGTTGGTGTCTGCGTCTCTTTCCCTGGAAAAGCTACACTTGCGATGGCCGGCAACCGCCCCTGGAATTATGGGTCTTCTCGACACGCTGGGGGTCCACCAAGGCCCCAAACTGCGGGCGCTTTCGTTCCCCGTGCTGCCAGGGTTCACCGTTGCTTTCCCTCTCGCCCGCGCCCCCAATTTGGTCTCTTTAGAGCTCACCGGCGCCGCCAGCATTGCTGACCTCACTGAGCTAGCTGCTGCGCCCTTTTCTCGCTCTCTCACCCGCCTGGCCCTTCCCTGCCGACCAGAACTTGAGCCGCCGTCGGAAGAGGATGAAGAAAGCGGGCATAGCGAAAAGAGAAGCGTTGATACCGAGTCTAGCCAAGCGCTGCGCTCGCTCGCCATTACGACATTTCCTACGTTATTGTGGTTGACCCTGGAGGGAGCCAACGACCTGCAGTTCATGGAATCAGACGCCGCTTGCTGGAAAGGGCTGACCCGCCTTGAGCTGCGCAGCGTGCGCAGCATCGAGGTAAGCCCGCTTTTTCAGCGGCGGCGGCCCAATCTGCGGTCGTTCACTCTGTCTGGCCGCAGTATGGAAGCTTCCAAGCTACAGCAACTCATCTCTGAAGGACTTTTCAGCCTGCCTGGCCTTCACGAGCTGATTTTTGAGGGCTTAGGCTGCCCCGATGGGTGGTCGTGCCTGTGCGAGATGGACCTGCCCACGCTGCAGCGCTTCGAGATGCGGGACTGCTACTAAGCGACCGACGACGTGGGGTTCATCGCGGTGGCAGTTTCGAAACTGCCGGAGCTCACAGCGCTGTGGCTGGGCCCGTCGATATTTTATGATGTTGACGAAGAAGGATTCAACGTCTACGAAGCGCTGCAGCTGGTGCTCACTGTGCCAGAGATTCGAACCCTGAAGGAGCTGGGATTTTGCGGGGCTTGGTTCTTCGAGGACTATGAAGATTTTGAGCTGCTGCTGAGCCAGTCCCACGTGCTACCTCGTCTGGAAAAACTCTCCTTGGGCGGCGCTTTGTATGTCGATCGGTACTGGATACAGGCGCTGTTGAATGCGGGCGATGAGGGGACCTGGCCGGCGCTGAAGGAATTGGTTGTGGGGCGGGTGGTGGACGAAACGAAAGAAAGTTTCCCAGAGATGTTGGAGGAAGCATGGCCTGGAATTGAGTTTAAAGCGCTCAAAACTGACTGAAAAAGAGATGCTTGATGCAGTGAGAAAGTTTCTATTTGCTGCCAGTGCAGCATTACGTGAGGCGCTTCTTCTTTGACCCCCCTTCGTTTTCTTGGCCTTCGACAAAAAACTATCAAATGGAGGCTTTTTTACTCGCAATTGTAAACATGATTTTGAGCAGTACAGCGGTTTATAAATGTTTTGAGCAGCAATGCCCGTTAACGTTAATGAGACTACAACACACAAAAATGCGCCATGCCCACCGCCCAAGTACTACTTGAAGAAAGTAGTATTTTCCTTGAAATATAAAACTATCAGCAAGATTAATGGTGGAACTGAACACACAAGTGCATATCTTATGAATGAAAATGTGCTGAATGGAGTTTTGAAAGAAGAATTGCCGCCAGTGGTGTTTCGGGAAGTCAATGCTGCAGCAGGCGGAAGGGGAGGGCCTACGTGGGGGTGACGGGGAGGCTTTGCCGTCCCTAAAACAACGTTATTTATCTGCCAAGGTGTTTATGAGCTGGAGAAATCGGTGGATGCTGCTGCGTGTCTTGCGAGCTGTGATAATGAAATGAAAGGGGGCGCATTGTTTTCTAAATGGAATGGTTGCAGTGCATGCATTGCTTTTGTATTCGTCAGCTACCTAGTATATCCTTGGAAGAAAAAAGCTGCAAGTTAAAAAATAAAATAAAAAAATGGCGAGAGTTTTTTTATCCAGAGCTGCGGCGTCCAGTGGCCTCCGCAGAAGATGGGGTCGGTCCACTCACAAAACCCCGCAGTGAGTTTTGGGGCGCCTGGCGAGCTGGGCGGCCAGCGCTGCTGCAGCGTCGATGCGACGCTGCAGCGCCTCGGCGGCGGCGTCCCCCGCCTGCTGCAGCCCCATGGCTGCCCCCACGCTGCGCAGGTCTGCGAGGACGTCGGCCAGGCTTTGCGGGTTGATGTCTGAGCGAAAATAAGAGGAAAAAACATTCAAGGTAACTAGTATTTTCCTTCCCTCTCTTCCTCGTACTGTTGTGGTGCCCTGAATTTGTATTAAGACAGATTGATGTCGAATTAGTAAATTAATGCTCGAAAACCTCTGCACAGTATTTTTCCTGGCAAAATATTTCTTTATACTGATTTTTGGGTCTTTCAACTGCCTTAATGAGCATCGTTTTCGCCTCATTTTACTCTTCACAAAATCGATTAGACAAGACTGACGTTCTGCCACGCTGGCGTGAGCATTAAATTGCCCTTTCAAAGGGCCTTTGTCGTCACTGCTGCTACCAAAAATGGAGGCTTGCGCTCTCTGCAACATGGCCAGCTTGGCCTACGACAACAGCATTGGCTGCGTCGTGTGCACTTCCTGCGGCAACACCTCCGAAGAAATTATCGAGGGTGAGAGAAATAAGCTTTCTCGAAATTTGCCGCAACCATTACTTGCTTGCATGAGCCCCTTTCCCTCCACGCATAGTGCATCTATAAATAAATAAAATCAGATAATAAATACATTTATTAAAGGCCGGGTTTCATAAAAACGTACCCTCTTCCCCGTCGGTTATTAGGTCTGGATTTTAACAGCTTCAGAGCTGAAGTAGGCCTCGAAATTCCCATGGCAGCCGGAATCAGCGACGCTGAGATCCTGAACTTTCCTTCCGCAGACGCTGGGCCAGCGAAGAAGGCGACCGCCGAGGCGAAGGCAGCGACCAAGCCTCAGAAAAAATCAACCGCTCCTATTCCTGCTGCCCCAGCAGCAGCTGCAAAGGTTGCTGGCGCCAAGAAGCCTGCCAAAGCCTCGCCCGACACCCCAAAAAGCAAGCCTGCCAAGAAGGAGCCCTCGAAGCCCAAGGCAAAGGCAGCTGCCAGCGTCGTCAAAAAATGCTGCACCGAGCTGGCGAAGCGCGTCAAAGAGAGAGGTCTGGTGCCGGCATCGGCAGTGGGCACCATTTTGGAGAAACATCTGAAGAAGGAGAGCTCAAACAGCGAAAAATTGGAGGCTGTTTTGCAGCTGGCGGTGGGAAAGGAGCAGGTCAAGGTGTTTGAGATCACGCAGCCGGCAGAGGGAGATGGAGAAGGAGGCGGTGTGCGAGTGCTGATTTCACCCGACGTAGAGCTGGATGAGGAGCTGAGGAAGCGAGCGGCAGAGTTGGTGGCAGCGGAGAGCAGCGAGCGCAACAGGGCGGCTGAAGAACCCTTGGGATCTCTGCAGGGACACCTGCTGGCCGGCGGCAAGTGGGTGCTGTTTGACGCCAAGCACCAGAAGACTTTATGACTTTGTGATGCCACAATATTGCTGCGTGGTGCTGGCTGATGGGAAACAGGCTTCACAGTGTGAACTCAAAGATACGCCCTTCTTTTAACTAGTTTATACATCCAAATTTGCCTCGGCAATAGAAGCTAATCGACATTTCGAACGTGGAGAGACACACAGTCAGAAAGAATTTAACTATACTCGTTGAAAGAATTCGTCAATTAGGTAGGCCCCTGACTTAATTGTTGGGACGAAGCTTGCCCCTCTGCTGTGCGGCCTTTGTCGCCGTCTCTGTGTGGAGTATAAACCCTCAAATTTGTTTGTTTTGTTTGTTTGTATTGGTCAGGCGTCATTACAATTGTTGTGTTACATTTCTGCCTACTTATTTGTTTTTGCTTTGTAAACTCCTCATAAAGCTTCATTCAGTTTGTTAAAATAAAAAAGGAAAGGAGAAGAAAAGAGAGAGAGAAAGAGGGAGTACCTTGTGTGTTATTACTAAACGAAAATTACCCGTCTTCTTTTCGTCAACAGTCAAACGCAGAGCAACAGCACTCGCAATGTTCTTCGAAATTCTGAGAATACAAACGCCTCCTTGGCATTTCCACCCATCCCCACAGCCTACTCTTCGCCGCCCTCGTCCTCAGGCGGCGCCAGCCTCACCAGATCGTCTATGCGCAGAATGGTGATTGCCGCCTCGGTGGCAAACTGCACAATCTTCAGCTTGCTCAGCGCAGGCTCCACCACCCCCGCCGCCACGTTGTCGCGCACCTCGCCCGCCACCAGGTCCAGCCCGCACCGCGACAGGTGCGCCTTGTCTGGGCGAGTCTGGGAGGTGTAGTGGTACGCCCGCAGCTTAGCCACCAGCTCCGTCGCGTCCTTGGCGGCGTTCACCGCCAGCGTTTTGGGGATCACTAGAAGCGCGTCTGCAAACTCTGCGATCGCCAGCTGCTCCCTGCTGCCCAGGGTCGTTGCAAAATTCTCAAGGTACACGCTCAGCGCCGACTCCACGGCGCCGCCCCCTGGCACCACCTTGCCGCTCTCCAGCACGCGCTTCACGATGCAGAACGCGTCGTGCAGCGAGCGGTCCATTTCGTCCAGCATGAAGTCGTTGGCGCCGCGTAGCAGCACCGTGGCCGCCCGCCCCCCTGAGCACCCCCTGACCATGATCATGTCGCTGTCCGCCACGCTCTCCTCCACCACCTCGTCCGCGGACCCCAGCGCCGCCGCGTCAAACGTCTCGTTGCCCTCCATATCCGCCAGCGTAGTCACGATCGTGGCGCCGGTGGACCTTGCAACTCGCCTGAGATCGTCCTTAGGCACCCTGCGGCAGGCGATGGCCCCCGCCTCCACAAAGTACTTCAAGCACACGTCGTCGATGCCCTTGGTGGTGAGGATCACGTTGGCCCCGGTGTCCAGAATCTTCTGCACCCGCTCTCGAGTTATGTCAGATTCCCGCTCCCTGATCTTTTCCAGCTCCGCTGGGTCGGTAACCAGCACCTGCACCCCCATCGCCAGGCGCGCCTTCTGCAGGTTCATGTCCAGGCAGGCCACTTTGGCGGGGCCCACGCGCTTGGGCATGCCTTGGGCGGCGCGGCCGAGGTTGAGCGCGTATCCGTCCAGAACGCGGCTTTCGCGCGCGCTTTTGCCGTGCGCTTTGAGCACGTTGATGGCGCGCACGGGATAGTGCGTGGTGCCGTCCTCGCGGGTGCCTTTCACGCACTGCACGGCGTCGACGGCGATGCGGGAGAAAAACTCAGGGTCGGCGCCGACGATCTTGGAGGACATGGAGGTGGCGGCAGCGTTGATGAGAGTGTCTTTGCCCAGAGACTCGGACGACAGCGCCAGGTTCTCCTCGATGTACTTGCAGGCTTCGCGCATGGCCAGGCGGTAGCCGCTGATGATGGAAGTAGGGTGGATTTTGGCGCGCACCAGCTCGTTGGCGCGCTTGAGCAGCTCGGAGGCGACGATGACGACGGAGGTGGTGCCGTCGCCCACCTCGGCGTCCTGCAGCTCGGCCAGCTCCACGAGGATCTTGGCTGCGGGGTGCTCCACCTCCAGCAGCTTCAGGATGGTGGCGCCGTCGTTGGTGATTGTCACGTCGCCGATATCGTCTACCAGCATCTGCAGCAGGGGGGGGGAGAGGGGAAAGGAGTGAGAAGCAGCAGATTTTGATCAGTCAATCAAAGTGATGTCTTTGAACTGTGCAGGGCAGGGCTGCGAAGGCGGTGCAAGCGCACGAACTCGCCTTATCCAGGCCGACTGGCCCCAGGCTGGTCTTCAGGATGTTGGCCACAGCCAAAACTGCTGTGGTGTTCTGGGTGCGAACATCTTGGCCGCTGAACCGTTCTCCATGTATTTGAAGGGGTGCGTTCGTTCCCGCCATGTTTCTAACTGTCTATTGCAGATGCACAGATGCCCGCCGTCAAACTGGTGCACTTTCGCTCGGTCAAACTCAAAAGTTCTGATCGATTCGAAGTGAAGTTCGACTGTGTTGGCGGCTCCCTCTTGAATCAACTGTTTTAATGATGATGAACAACTGCCGATGCTCGCTCTCTTTATAAAAAAATATGCAGAGAGAGAAACACAGGACGAACAAGGCGCGCAATTATTTTGGTTTTTAACTTTTTTCGCTACTTGAGCATTCCCAATTTAAATTGCATATTAAACAAACTTAAAAGCCAAGGTTTCCAACACTGGCAACTGCGAGAGCCGTGTCTTCGTAGAAACTTTGTTTTTCATTCAAAAAGACAAGAGCCCACTTGCCCCCTTGAACTCTTGTTGCTCATCTGACACGTTGATTGGCACCATAATTTTATTGAGGTTTTTTCCAGCCTCCAAGCTGTCTCCCCCGGGCCTTCCAGCATGCGATGCAGCTTGAGCACGCAGAGATTTGCAAACATCCCCCACTCCTCCACCTCTTCCGCTCCATACACACGTGATAACGCATCTTCAAGAAGGCCCTCGCACTCCCAGCAGCCCGCCGGGATGTGGCGCCGCACCGCGCAGCTGCTGTCTCCGCTCCGTAGCTTAGCCGGCGGAGGCACGCCTGCCAGCCTCCTCCCACTTCACCGCAGGCTCTCTGCTGCCTTGCCAGGTAGGGAAAATGAACGAACACCACAATTTCCTATTTGATACAGTCAACGGGGAATTTAAACTCAGCATATTATATTAAAAATTTCCCCCATTTTTTCTTTTGCAGAGGCGGTGTCCGCTGCTGCTGCTAATGGCGCCTCCAACGAGGCGGCCACCCGCAAGATGGCAGAGCCCAAACCAAAAGTAAACGAAGCTCACAGTGCCTACCTCCGCGGCCTGATGAAGAATCAGCAGATGGAGCAGCTGCTGATTGACTCGGACTTTCACCGCAAGCAGCTGGGCCTCCCAAAAGCAAAATTAGAAAAATTAAAGGAGGACGGGGCGCTCGGCATGCCCCAGGTCAGGAAACTGCTGTACACCAGCGAGGAGTACGACCCAACGCTGCCCTCGTCGCAAGGAGGCACCCCTGACGGCGACACTTCAAACGCTGCCGCCGCTGCCACCGCCGCAGGAGCAGCAGCCGCGGGAAGGCCAGCTGGAACGGTGGTTGCCACCCCGCACTCTCCCACCCCCGGCAGCAACGACAGCGTGGAGAGCGAAGAAGCAGCGGCAGCTGCGACAGTGGCACCCTCCTCTGCCACCAATGCCACAGCCTCCATCAGAGACGTGCTCAACCAGCAGCGCATCCTGCTCAACAGGTACGCCCCGGGGACCTACCGCATCAAGTGCCCCAAGTGCAAAGGCGGGTCCAAGGGCGAGCTTTCGTTTGGGGTCACAATTGACGAGGACTCAAAATCTGCGGTGTGGAACTGTTTCCGAGCAAACTGCGGCTACTCGGGGCAGAGCCACGTGGACAAACCCTCTCTCATCAACAAGTCCGGCTTCTTCGTGTCCCCCACCTCGAGGAAACGCAAGGAGGAGCCCCCGGTGCGGCCGCAGCCGGCGCTGGAGGCGCTGTCCGAAGAAATGCTGGAGTTCTTCGCCGCGCGGCGAATCACCGCCTCCACGCTGGCGCGCAATGGCGTGTCTTCGGAATTAGTGTACGACCCGGGTCTAAAGCAGTCTTCCCGGGTCATTGCATTCCCGTACTTGCGGGACAGCGGAGTGGTCAATGTGAAGTACAGGACCCTGGATAAGCGGTTTTGGCAGGTGAGGGGCGCGGAAAAGGTGCTTTACGGGCTGGATGACGTGGCGGGCGCGGCGGAGGTGGTGATTGTGGAGGGCGAGATGGATAAATTGGCGCTGGAGGAGGCGGGCATGAAAAATGTGGTATCGGTGCCGGATGGGGCGCCTGCGCGGGTGAAGGAGGGGGATTTGCCGCCAGCTTCGGAGGACACCAAGTACAGCTACCTGTGGAACTGCAGAGCATGGCTGGACCAGGTAAAAACTTGTCAAATTAACAGTTTACGATATTTTTTTGTGCTTTTTAATGTCCGTTTTCGTTGCTTTAACTTGCTAATTAAAGCTGAAAATTTCCTTACTTTTTCAATGAATATATGCAGGCTGTACGAATCGTCATTGCCACTGACAACGACGCTCCAGGCGACGCTCTGGCTGAGGAGCTCGCCCGGCGGCTGGGGAGGGAGCGTTGCTGGCGGGTGCGGTGGCCGTTGACGCGGAGCGACCACGAGTATGCGTCCAGCTTTGCCTCCCTGGAGTTCCCCCCTGAAGCGGAGGAAAATGCAGCAGCAGCAGCAGCAGCGAGCGGAGAAGGCAGCGAGGGAGTGACAGCATCTGGTGATGTTTTGGCCGCAGAGGAGGGCGCGTTCCTTGCTGAGCCTGGGTCTCCGCCTACGGTGGACGAGCGGTGGTACCGCAAGGACTCCAACGAGGTGCTGATTCGCGATGGCCCTGAGCTGTTGAAGGCTTTTGTTGAGGCGGCAGAGCCGCTGCCCATTCGCGGGCTGCTGCGCTTCCACGAGTACTACGACGACATCATCAAGCACTACTACCTGCAGCTGAGAGATGGGCAGGGCGTGAGTACGGGCTGGCCAGTGCTGGATCGCTGCTACAAGGTGTGTAGAATGATAATTTTTTGTTTTACGTCGGTTATTACCTCTCCTTATTTTTATCTTTGTGCTCTCTCTAATAATAAACATAAATAGTTTGGATATTTTTTTGTTTTTTAATCATTGCCTGTTTATTGATTGCTTTCATAGAATTAAAATATTCTACAAGAAATCATGTTTTTTTTATTTTTTTCTCCCTCTTCACCAACAGGTAGTCCCAGGGGAGCTGACCATCGTGACCGGGGTGCCCAACAGCGGTAAGAGCGAGTGGATCGACGCGCTGCTGTGCAATCTGTCGGAGATGCACGGCTGGACTTTCGCCCTGTGCTCCATGGAGAAGCGAGCCACCGACCACGCCCGCCAGCTGGCAGAAAAATACGTCGGCAAGCCCTTTTTCGACCTGCCCTACGGCCGCGGCATGCGGCGCATGTCGCAGGAGGAGCTGGAGCGCGCTCTGGACTGGGTTGACGATCGTTTCCACCTCATTCGGTATGAAGACGACCAGCTGCCCAGCGTTGATTGGGTCCTGGAGATCGCAAAGGTAAGAGAAAAGGAGAGAGATATGATTTCGTACATCAATACCGTAATTTGACATGCTTCTTTCCATTTTTTTATAATGAAACTATAATGAAACTGTATATTTGGGGGGGGGGGGCATTTGGACTTCCTTCACGTTACCGAGGGGCTAGGCCCTTGGATTTCTTCTTTTTTCCGACGCCTCACAGCTCTCCCTACTCTCCTTTTCATTACAACAGGCTGCGGTGTACCGCTACGGCATTCGGGGCCTGGTAATCGACCCTTATAACGAGCTAGATCACCAACGCCCCGCCGCTATGAGCGAGACCGAGTACGTGAGCCAAATGCTCACCAAAGTGAAGCGTTTCGCGCAGACGGCTGGCGTGCACGTCTGGTTCGTCGCCCACCCGCGCCAGCTCAGGGAATGGCGGGGAGAGGCGCCCAATCTGTACGACATCTCCGGCTCGGCCCATTTCATCAATAAGACCGACAACGGCATCGTGGTGCACCGCAACCGCGATCCCAATGACCCCAACACCGCACAGGTGCAGGTGCTGGTGAGAAAAGTGAGGAATAAGGCGGCTGGGACGATCGGGGAATGTGTCCTAGAGTACGAGCGAATTAATGGGCGGTATCTGGACGTGGGGGATGAGGGGCCGCCCAGAACGGCGCAAAAGATAGATTGGAGGGGACAGCAGCAGCAGCAGCGGGAGCAGCAGCTGAGCGCGGAGCTGGCGGCTGCGGCGGCACCAGCACAGCAGACGTACATTTGGAGCGATGGCAGCATGAACAACGAACCTGAACCTCGTGATTGATTCGAATAATAAGATGACTGATTGATTGACTGACCTATCTACTGTATAATGACCTCCCTAAATGTTATTACCTCGAGCACAATTTAAAATTGTTGGTCAACGAGAAAGGTCGAGCTGCCAGCTGTCGCTGCCCCGAGAAGTAGCTCCGCAGAAAAAGGGATGGCCATGCGTATTAAAAAAATTCTGATTATTCAAGCGGTGCAGCAGGAATGCACAGCCTTTGGAAGTCATTCATTTCTCAGTTGAACAGATTTCGATCGAACAAAGGCTGCTCCCTTTGACCACTGAAATCATGATATAAGGTACGTTTTATGCGCAGCTTATGCCCAGCACCCCTTACTGCGTTCACTGGCCACTCCTAGCTCTACTTGATCTTTTCAGCAAAATTCGAAAGAATAAGATCCACGCATTGAGAGTAGCTTAGACTAGTGATGCTGCTTGGGAGAGTCCTGTGCAGCACGCTGCTTGTGTTCGGCCTGCTCTGTCCCAATGCAGCACAGCGCGAGCGACCGACAGAGGCAACGGTCTTTGATCCTGCAAAGTGGTCGGTTCCTGTAGAAATAGCAATCGTGAACGAGACCTCTGCCGCGTCTGCTGAAGGACTCGCTGCGGTTCTCGACGTTGAAGGTAAATTTGCGCCGGGCGAGAGTGCCCTCAACAAGGGTTTTGTGTACCCAAACGGCACCAAATTCTACCTAAACGGCCGCCCGTGGTGGTGCGCGGGCACCAACGCGTACTATGCTGGGCTGAAATGGATCATGAGCAACGAAGAAGTGGCGGTCATGATGCAGGCAAGGGTTTTTTCTTCTTGTGTAATCATGCAACAAGAAATTAACGATTGATCTGATTTGATTGCTAACAAACACCTCCTTCCCTAGCTATTATCATTTCCTCAACTCAAACCACGTCGACTTTTCTTTTCCTTTTCTTCAGGAGCAAGCTGCCCAGGGCACCGACGTGCTACGTGTTTTTGCCCACAGCAATTTCGACTCCGTTCCTGACCCAATGATGCCTGAATTTGGGGTGTACAACGAAGAGGCCATTCGCCGGCTGGATCTCACCCTGGTCGCTGCAGCGCAGAACGGCATCCGCTGCATTTTGGTGCTCAGCAATTATTGGCCGTTCCTCGGTGGTAATTTTGTTACTTCTTTCTGCATGCACTCTTACCGTTTTCATGCTTTTTATTTTCTAAAGCACTGTCAATTATTTCTTACTGATGTTTCAGGCATGCAAGAGTGGGTGGATCGTGGAATTGGGCCAGGCAACCCTCAAGCCTTATTTTACACTGACGAAGGCCTGCGCAATGCTTACAAAGACTGGGCCAAGCAGCTTCTGACCCGCACCAACACTTTTACTGGCCAGAAGTACACCGAAGACCCTACAATTCTTGCGTGGGAGCTGGCAAATGAACCTCGAGTTGCCGACCAGTTTGAGAGTGCCAACGGGCTGCCCCCTGGCAAGCTCCTTTGCGACTGGGTGAATGAGATGTCCGCCTACATAAAGTAAGAAAAAAGAAGAGGAATCGGGGAAGAAAACGGGGCTGCTGCTATTTTAATTCCTACAAAAAAATCACCACTGAACAACATTGCTTTCGTTATATATTTTCAGGAGCTTTGACCCCAACCACATGGTAACAGTAGGGGATGAGGGGATGCGCACCGACGGCAGCACCCAGGAGCCCCATTCTTGGCTCAACACTGGCTACGATGGCGTGGATTTCGTGTGCAACCTAGAGGCGCCCAGTATTGATTTTGCAACCATGCACCTGGTGAGTAGTCAGATTTTCTTTAAAAAAGCCCAAGCCCTTTCCATGCATTCGAATTCGCTATTTCTTTCTCACTTCCCAGTTTCTCTCTCTTCTTTTCGCCTTTCAACAGTACCCCGACAGCTGGGGCATTCCCAGGACCAACTACACCTGGCTGGGGCCCAACTTCATTCAAGACCGCGCCAAAATTGCCGCCAAACTCAAGAAACCAATCATCCTCGAGGAGTACGGCATGCGCCAGGAAGGCTACCTGGAGACCCGCGACGAGCTCTTCAATTATTTCCACGACGAGGTCAATTCCTTGGACTTTTCGTGCACCCTCGTCTGGGCGGTTTCCCACTATTCAGAGGAAGCGCAGCGCACGGGCGGCGGAAATCTATTTGGTAGCAATGATAACCAGGGCTATGTACTGGGGTACGGCCCTGAAGAGAACGGCTCTAAATCAGTTTTGGCCCAGTACAAGTACATTCAGAACAGGGCTGGATGGAACGTTGAGCAGACCGCCACTGGCAGCAGCATTTACGTTACTTTCTAATGCGGTTATGTTTCATTTTTTATTTATGCATTTTTTTCAAAATTATAAAAGGATAAAAGGTAAAAGAAAACTCCCCTGCATGCGACGAGATATCCACAGCAGTCATTTTTCTCCTTTTGAGATCCTGTAGAGACTATTACATTTAAAGGTGCCAAACACCCATTTTCGTTTAAAGGGTGCTGATTACCTGCAGTTATTTTGGCTTAATTGCCTGCCAGTTGTCATTTTCAAAAGTTTTATATCGTAAGCCGCTCGAGCCTTTGGTGCAGAATAGAAGGCCCTCTCCGCTTCCGTTTCCCGCAAAAATCAAAATTCATGCATGCTGCTGAGTACAAAATTAAGTTTCCTGAGCCGCCTATCTGCCTATGGCAGATCTATAATTGCTGACGTGGAGCTTTTTTGGACGGCTTTTGGTGTTCTGCCTTCTCTCCCGCATTCCCTGAAAAAAATATTTCTAGAATGATATAACCCATTCTACTCATTTTCGCGCAGCATAAAACCAAATAAATTATAAATGAGCAACTTGAAGGTTTCTCTCGTCACCGGCGCTGCTTCAGGCATTGGCAGGGCCACAGCGCTGGCATTTGCAAACGCAGGCTACCGCGTTGTGGTCGCCGACGTCTCCGAAAAAGGCGGCGCTGAAACTGTCAACATGATTTCCTCCAATAATGGCGGCGAAGCTGCCTTTGTCAAATGCGACGTTTCCAACGAGGAGGAGGTGCGCAGCATGCTGGGGTTTGTGAAAACCAAGTACGGCGCCTTGCACGCTGCCTACAACAACGCTGGGATCGACGGGGAGCAGGCCGACACCACCTCCTGCTCCCGCGACAACTGGGACCGCACGCTGGCTGTCAACCTCACAGGCACTTTCCTCTGCATGAAATACGAGATCCCGCTCATCCTGGAGTCTGGCGGCGGCAGCATCTGCAACTGCGCCAGCGTTGTTGGGAAAGTCGGCCACGCTCTCCTTCCTGCGTATTCTGCTTCTAAGCATGGAGTGATTGGGCTCACGAAGTCTGCCGCGCTGGACCTGGCCCAGAAAGGCATCAGGGTCAACGCTGTGTGCCCCGGTAAGCGATACCAGCTCTCCGAGCGAATCTAATTTCTAGAGCGGTGGTTTTTTCTTTCTTTTTCTCCCTGCCTTTCTTTTCTGCAGGGGTCATCGCCACGGCGATGGTCGAGAGCATCAGGAAGAAGGAGGCCATCGACATCGACGCCTTAATCAAGCTGCGGCAGCCCGTCGGCCGTGCTGGGCTGCCTGAGGAAGTCGCAGCTGTGGTGGTGTGGCTGAGCTCTCCTGAAGCTTCTTTTGTGACGGGCACCGCCATGGACGTGGATGGAGGCTGGATGGCTGAGTAGGAGTAATAACAAAAGTTGTTTGTAGAGAAAAAAACGTCGGTGAAAAACGTCGTTATTTTGTTTACAAGCTCAAATCTACTAAATTTAGCTTACTCGTTGTTTTTTCTCCTTCTTCTCTCAACTGACTTTCGCAAATCGAGGGTTTGTAAATGCATTTTCTTTTTGCTCGGTGGGAACTCTTCAAATTGCGGCAATATTTGTAAAAAAATATTTTACAAATTTAAGTAATGTTATGGAGGGGCGTAACCTGCTGTACCAGCTCAAGGCCGGGGCGTAGAGCTGTGGCACGTATTGCACTTTTTAGAACAAACAGTTTATCATTCAAGCAGTCTCCCCACCGCGGCAGTCCCATAGTGGGTCTCCAGGTCGCCAATCGCTGCCGCCATCAGCCGCCGCCCCTCCTCCACCCACCGCCCCTCTTTATCGCTCACCATCGCAGTCCCCACATTGAGCTTCTCAAACGCCACATTAGTTGAGCCTGCAGGAAACAGCCGCTCAGCCACCTCCAGCCCCGCCCGAAGGTGCTTCATACTTTTTGCTCCACTGCCGCCAAACGCCCACCCCAGCGCATCCTGCGTCGCGCCCACCACCTGGTTGTTTCTATACAGCAGCTCCAAGCGGATTTTCAAGCTCTTTTCCAGCAGCGTTGCCGCTTCCTTCGCTGCCTTCTTCCCGCTCGGCCCTTTTCCTTTTCCTTCTTCTCCCGACCGCTCCAGCGCCTCACACCCAGCATCGTACAGCTGCAGCGCCTCCGCAAGCTGCGGCGCCACCCTGCTCCTCCACTCCGCTTCAGACACCGCAACTGCGCCGCATAGCGTGCAACGCAACGCTCCCACTGCATTTGCCGCCCCTTCCCTCGTTCCCCCATTTTCTCCCGCTCTTTCATTTTTTGTTGCTGCTGCGGCGGCGGCAGGCGTTGTTGCGCGTGGGTCGGGGAGGTCGTATTTTGACGCCAGGCCGGCTTGGGCAGCGCAGGGCACTGGGGACGCCCCTTCACAGCCGGGAGTTGAGCACCGAAGGCCCACCATTTCCGCCTCAGACGCATCAGGCGCAGCACACGCGGCACACCTGCACCGAAAGTGGTACTGCGCCGCCAGCATGGCGACTCGCTGCGCTGCTGTCATCTCCCCAGCTTGAGGGCCATAGCTGACAGTCAAAACGCTCGCCAAGCCTTCAGCTGTGGTGGCGTTAGCAGCAGGAGTCAGCTCGGAGATGGAGCGGGCTACGAGGGTGCTGCCGTCGAAGCGCAGGGCCACGTTGGGTGCGCATGCGTGCGTCATCAGAGAGGCCACAGGATACACCGCAATGCCGGCAGACTGCTCAGCGTCGCTGCGTGAGCCAAACGCGGGGGGCACGATGGAAACGCCGTTGATGCGCACAATACACAGCGCGCGCAGCACATCGGAGGTTTCCAAAGGGAGGAAAGCACTCGCAGCACGGTTGATGGCATTATCCGCAGCTGGCACGCTGCGAGCTGTTGCGTTTGGGGGGACGCTGTGGTGGTTCCAGGCTGCAGCACTTACGCGCGCGATGATGCAATCGTGCACTGCGTCCTCAGCCGGCATATCAGCAAAATGAGTGCGCAATGACGCAGCGACGCTAACTGCAGGTTCTTTCTCTTTGCCACCGCGCTTCACCCGCCGTGCCAACCGCACCGCAAGTAATATCTCTGGGGGCAGCAGCGCCGGCCAGGGGACTCCGCACTCCCCCCCCTGTGCTGCATGAAACCCGCCGCTGCTCTCCTCCTCTTCCCTGCACTCTCTGCTGCAAAACACCGCCAGCGCGCACTTCTGGCACGGCCAAAAGACGCCATCATCGGGCAGCGCGGCGCAGCACCGCGCGCAGCAGCTCAGCCGCGAGCGTTTCGACAGTGCGTGCGCCACAGGCAAGTCACGAAAAAGATCCCGCCCTGCTGGAACGACAGCTGCCTCAGTAGCGACCGTCAACTGCCGCCCGATTCCTGGGCTTTCCACCGCTTGCAGCGGCTGCAGCGCGCGGCTATGCGCCAGCTCATTAACGTCAGCCATAGAGCAGCGATGCCACCACCGCTGCTCTTCACAACTCCTTTCTTTTCTGCTGCAGCGCCCCCTCCAGCTGTTTTTGCCGCGGTGGTAACCGTCATTTCCCCCTGAGATCCATCGTCTCTGAGCTGCTGTGGAACGTGGTGGGTAGTCCATGCAATGTTATTGTCGCCCAGTGGACCAGCAGACGCAGCAGGCTTGTTCCCCTGTCTCTTTCCATTCTTTTCTCCTCCATTTTCAGCGGTCATGCGCGAAGGGGAAGAAAACGAGCCACCGCCACCTGCAGCCGCTAAGCTGGCAATCAGCGCCTCGACCTCTCCAGCGGCCGCTCCTTGCAGCAGCCCAGCTGCCCGCTCCGCGTCCTGCCGCGCTGCTCCCACCTCCCCCAGCTCCCGGCGGCACACCGCCCTGCGGTAGAACGCCTTGGCGTTGGTCTGATCCAGGTCGATCGCCGCTGTGCAGTCTTCTGCCGCCTTGAAGTGTCGGGCGAGTTTACCCAAGCACAGCGCGCGATTGCAGTGGATTTTCGAGCACAGCGCGCGCGATTCCTGGTCTGTATAGTGGTCCAGAAAGCGCAGGGCCTCGCTGAAGAGCCGTATTGCCTTCACGTAATCTCCTTGAGCAAATGTCGTATTGCCGGCGGCGCGAAAATTTTCGCCCCGCTGCGGGTCTTTCACGCAGCCTTGGACGTCGGGGTGGGTCAGCTCGGCGACCACGTCGGCCAGCACTTGCACTGACATTTGATCGATGACTGAGTCGACAAGGGCGCTCACTTTTTCGAGGCTGGCGTCGTCGTTCGGCTCCTCTGCTTGGAGGCGCCGCACCTCGTCGATGTTGGCGTAGATAGGGACGCTCTTCAGTAATATTTCCAGGCCGCTCATTTTGAGTTTCTTAGAAAAGAGCGCGAGACGAGGATGGGCGAGTTAAAATTTCTGCCGCCGCGGGCAGCTGGCAATGAGATTTTGAGAGATTGGGGAGGAGCCGCTGTGGCCTGCAGGGGATGTTCAATGGCGAGATCATATTTTTAAGCTTTGAATTGCCGTTCGATAGTGATTACAACTTGCCTTTCAGTTTTTTTGGATTTCAGGATGCGATCAAATATTACTTATTGTGATCAAGGCGATTTCGGACTGGCCCAAGGGTTAGATTGCTTTGTATCGAATCCGAAAAAAAATAAAAATACATGAAAGTAAATGTTGTCCTGAAATAATTCATGATACACCGCCGCATGACAACATGCCATTGACAGCCTCAATTTCTTCTTTTGATTTCGATTCCTTCAGTATCATAACTGGCATCTTATATTTTTTTCCTAGTATACTATTTACACTGGGAATATAATTTCAGCATGGGAAAAGAACTACGCAAGTGAAAAAGAAAAAGAAAAAACTTTTGAATGATGAATGAGAGAAGTTCACGTGCACATGTAGGTATTTGTTACTCATCCTCTTCAGGGATATCTGCTGGGATTCCAAACCCTGATGGTATTATTTCAACTCTCCGACTGTCCCATTTTTGCAGTAGCCGCCAACTCCGTTCTTCGAAGACCAACCACCTTGAACATTTTCAGATTTACCAGCGTCCGTGGTAGCCCCCTTATCCTGCGGGCGCACTGCGATAGTTGCTGCAGTGCCGTGAGGTTGGGGAAGGGTGGGACCCAGGAGGTCCAATGGTGTCTGGAAAGGCATGAAGTGCTGTTGATTAAATATTTAAAATTCACGACTTCAGGATGCAGGCGCAAGTATAAGCATCGGCAATTTTTTGGAAAATGTGCCATGTAAATAAAAAAACATTTCAAACTAAAAATAACATCAGCGCAAACTAGATGGACGACGACTTCGATGACTACGAGGGCGACCTGCAGCCCATGCTGGATGATCTTGCCGCCCTCAAGCGCGCCTTGGGTGACCAATTCCGCAACCTGTCTGATCTTGAAAAAGATCAGGACTCGCTCCTCGCTGCTCAAGGAGAAAGAGCAGATGAAGCAGCAGCGGGACCCTCCATCGCAGCAGCAAAGCAACCCTCTGCCTCTTTGGCGGAGCGCATCGAGGCTGTGGTCACTGCCCTCGCTGCCAACCGAGATTTGCAGCTCCGCCTGAAGCGGCTGCTCACCTCGGTGGAGCGCGCCCAAGACCAGGCGGTGGACGTGAAGAGCCGAGTGCAGGCCACCATGCGCAGGCGCAACGCTGTAGCGGCAGCTCCGCGCGTGTCTACCCCTCGCCGACAGCAGGAAGACTACACAGGTAAAAAAAGTTGGTTTACTTTAGTTATATACCTTTTTTAACACTTTTATAACGCCACCCAATCACTATTACACACGCCATCAAATGTTTCTGCATTTGAATTAACTGTATTACTGTTTTTGTTCCTAAAATCCAATGAAACAGCGGTGGGCATTTTTTTTTAAATCTAAAGCTGCTCAACTAATCTCCACGTTTGGGTTGCAGGCATCAGCTTGTTCTGGTCGCAGCCCAACGCCCCTCCCCCCCCCCCTTACCCCGGATCTCAAGCCTTGGCCACAGTCTGCGCCAGCTCTAGTATGCCGCTGGCGTACCCCCGGCGCTCCTGGAGCGAGGAAGAGAAGCGCGCACTGGCAGAAGGCGTGGTGCAGGCAGTGCAGGAGCGGGAGCTCAACAAACTGCTGGGAGAAATGGAGGCTGCAGCGGCTGGCGGCGGCAGTGGCTGTGGAATAATTTCGAATGCCGCCGGGGCTGCTGAGGAGGGGGATATGCATGAAGCTGCAGGCGGCGGTGGGATGGCTGGCGGGTCTGTGGCGAGCTTCGACGAGTATACAGCGCGCCGTGAGCCCATCATGGCGTTGTCTGCCGCTTCGCCGGCGGTGGCCGCGGCGGCAGAGACGCTGACGGAAGCGGAGTGGGCGGCGGTGGCGCACCGGTATGTGCATAAACGCAGTGCGATCGAGTGCCGGCTGCAGTGGGTGAATGCGCTCCAGCCTGGGCTGAAGCAAGCCGCTTTTTCCGCTGAAGAGGACGCTGAACTGAAGACTTTGGTGGAAAGCCACGGGCGGCACTCGTGGGTGGCAGTAGCTGCGGCGTTGGGCGGCGGGGGGAAGCGCACGGCGGTGGCGTGCTTGGGGCGATATCAACAGCTGTCTCAGCACGCGCAGCGTGGCTCTCGCGAATTCACTCCAGCGGACATGGAAAGGCTGCAAGCGCTGGCGAAGCAGCACAACCAAGCGTGGAAAATCATCGCAGAGGAGTTTGGAGGCCCTTGGACTGGCAACCAGCTGATGCACTTCTGGCGTCGGCAGCATATGCGAACGACGGCCAAGGGGGCAGGCGGGGCAGCTGCGGTGGCGCCTCGGGTGGGGAAATGGGCACCGGAGGAGGACCAGGCGCTGCTCAAGGCGGCGGCGCTGCTGGGAAGAAAGTGGAGCAAGGTAGCGGCGCTGGTGCCTGGCCGTACGGACGTGCAGTGCCGTGAGCGGTTTGTCAACGTGCTGGACCCTAGAGTGAAGACCAAATTAGGGTTCACGAATGTGCGCTGCGCTGAGAGGAAACGCATGGTTTCTTCTACTGCTCCATCTTTTTACTGTCTTCATCGGTTTTTTCCTGCTGATGATTTCAATCTTTTTTAGCGTGAATTAGTTCTCTTGCAATGATTCGTCAAAGGTTATTACCCTCATTCTCCCTGCTTTTCTTGATGTACCCCCCAATGAAATTATGCAGGAGGAAGACGAGCGGCTGATGAAGAAGGTGGAGGCCCTGCAGGCCGCTTACGAAAAATGTGGCGGGCAAGGAGAAAAGTGGACGTGGTCTGACGTTGCTGCCTGCCTGCCGGGCCGCACCGACAGCCAGTGCTCCCGACGGTGGGCGAGCCTGAAGCGCAAGCTCGAGAAGGAGGCGGAGAAGACCGCAAAATACGCAGAAGAAAGAAGGGCAGAGCGGGCGGCAGATAGACGGGCGGAAGGGGCGGCAGCGAAGGAGCTGGAGGCAGAGAAAGGGGGTGCAGAGAGAGGGGCGGGAACGAGCATGCAGCACGCGCAGCAGGGTGATGACATGGAAGAAATTGCGGCTGCAGTACACAGCAGTACAACCAGGACTGGGCGGTCGGTAAAAACGCCGGCCAGGCTGCGGCAGTACGCTCTCGACATGTGACATGATTAGAGTTCTTTTTTTAATAAAATTGATTTTGACGGATGTATAGTATAGCACGGCGGAAACAAAAAAAAAAAATCAAAAATGGGGCGATGTAATTACTTTCGATGGCAGGGCGGAAGATTGAAACGACAATCTGCTTGCAAGAGGCCGGCCGCAAAAAACGAGAGTGGGGGTGCGCTCCAGAGGGATTAGGTGCAAATAAGGAAATGAAGTGAGAGCATAAAGCACACAGGGTTGGCAGTTCAAAAAGCGGGCGCCTTGTCTCGTTAGGGTAATGAGAAGGTTTTCAAAAGGAGAGGACACGCGGAAAACAAAAGAGTGCAATGTATAGAAAACGTAGAAAGCGCAAATGCACAGGGATTTCAAAAGGAGAGGACACGCGGAAAACAAAAGAGTGCAATGTATAGAAAACGTAGAAAGCGCAAATGCACAGGGGGAAGAGATAAGGAAAAATTAAAATTAAAGGAAAAATGCGTCGTATCAAACAACAGACAAGGCACGCAAAGGCGCCCAAAAAAATTATGAGAATTCATGGAAAGTCAGTCAGTCAATTGTGGGATATCAGTCAGTCATGTAATCTCTTCGAATAATTCACAAATACTATCTAGATACCGGAGGGGAGGGGCTGCGCATGCAGGGTAGAGGGGAGCACTCGACAAACTGAAAGCCAGGAAGATTTTCATACGCAGCAGCAGCAAAAAAACAAATTACTCAAAATCACTCGAGAAAAAAATATATCAAACTCGGAGATTTCAAGCAAAAGCGGGGGGAGCAGGAGGAGGGCTCTGCTCCAGTGTCTTTGCCACCGCTTTACCGTAGTAAGCGGCAGCAGAGGCCATGGCTGCAGGGTACTGCACGTCCAGCAAGTGCTGGGTGGCAGCCTTCCAATCCCACAAACCCACCTCTTCGCGCCCAGCTGCACCCACTTTGGCCCTGAGCTGGGGGTCTGTCACAAGCGCCTTCACGTACGCCGTTGCCGTGTCCACATCCCCTGGGTTGTACCTGCATTAAAAACAAAACAAAACACTCTGTCGTTATTAAAAAATAAAGTCGTGGTGGCAACCTTCAATAAATCCTGACAGGAAAAAGGAAGAAAATCTTACGACACTCACAGGTACCCTGTCTCGCCTTCCTTTGTGATGATGTCAGGAATGCCGCCTGCCCGCACCGCCACCACGGGCACTCCGCTGGCCATAGACTCCAACACAACGAATCCCAGGGTCTCAGACTCTGAGGGCATCAAAAAGACATCGGCAGACGCGTAGGCAGCAGAGAGATCCTTGCCGTGCAGCATCCCCGCGAACACAGTGTTGGTGCCCTTGAAATGCTCCTGAAAAATAGAACAAACACCATTTATTTGCAGATTTATATTTTAAAAAAGCTCAAGTTGGACGCAAAAAAATTCAAGAAATAACGGCAATGTGGATAATAATGAGCAACAAATTAGATTAGAGCTGACCTGCAGCTGCGCGCGGGCTGGGCCATCGCCAACGAATGCCAGCCTGGCGCCCGGCACCTTCTCCAGGATGTCTTTTAGGAACTCGAGGTTCTTTTCAGAGCCCAGGCGGCCCACTGACAGCAGCAGCGGTGCCTCAGGGTTGCCGTCTATACATATCGAAATACAATAACGAAAGAGAAAGTAAGAAAACACGCATTGCTTGCATTATAACCAGCATTGAAGGGGGAAAGCGATAAAAAAACAGCGCTCAAGTGCAAGTGAAGCAGGCACAAAAAACTGAGCACTGCTTGCCTGTGAGGCGGGAGCGCATGTCTGGGCACTGGAACTCGGGGTGGAAGGTGTCAGAGCAGACTCCTTTCTTCCAAACGTCGATGGCGTGTTTGGGGGCAGCGGCAAAGGAAGCCATCTCGTGGGCCAGCACGGTGGAGGTCACCAGCGTCAGGTGAGCTGCAGGCAGTAGATTGGGAATGGGAGGGAGGAAGGAGTGAACATGGCGTTAATTTAGTAACAACCATGGATAAAAAAGTGACATCGTGGTGGGCAAACCCATTCTTCTATTGCTCAAAGAATGAGGGCCAAGTTCACCAATCCTCCTATTGAATCTCAATCGACAATGCCCAGAATATCAAATCAACCCCTCCGTCTCTTTCTCCCGTAAACAATCCTTTCAGCCACAATCTCATCCCCCCCCCCCACCAAAAAAAACGTAAAAATGTAAATATCGTTGCGCACCTGCGTTGTGGAAGAACCTGATGACGGCCCACATGGCGTTGACCAGCCAGTGCAGGTTGTACCTGGGCATGTACTCAGGCACGTGGGTGTGATAGGAATAGACCAGCGGCGCCTTGAGGATGCGGGAGTAGATGAGCGCCGCCAGCCACATCACGCCAGGGCTGCTGCAGTGGATGACGTCAGGTTGGAACGCCCTATTTTTGGTGTAGATTTGGGTAAAAATGGGGTTTAGAAATTCAGCGTTTTGGGTGGGTTTTAAGCAAAATTGACCGAGCAGAGCAACATGAAAAACAATGAGAGTTTGAAGGGGGAAAAGGCAGAGGGACGAGGGATGCTTACTTGACTTCCTTGTAGATGCGCGGGGAGAGACCAAAGGACAGCGGAAGGGGGCCGTACCAAGGGCAACTGAAGGACCTTGCGCTCACAACTTTGGCGCCACAAAACTCCTCCGGCTGGTCCACAAACGCGGAGGTGTCCGCGCCAGGGAGGCTCCACCCGCGCCCGGGGGCCACCACCATCACCTCACACCCCAGCTCCACCAGGAAGCGGACTGTATTGCGATAGCGGTTCATGTAGCCGCAAACGTAAGTAAAAGGGGAGGGTTCCACCATGATACACACCCGCTTGGGGCGGTGGTGGGGCGCGGGGGCGCTGGCCGGGGTGGCGGCCCCGGAAGTGAGCATGGGGCGGGCGGAGATGCGGGCCAGTGTACCTGCAAAATTTTTAATATATTCAAGAACGTGAGAAATGTAGAGTTGAGAGGGGTTTGGCAATCTAGTGGTGAGAAGGGGTGTGGAAAGGGTGCATACCACGCTGGTGAGGCACGGGAAGGGGCGCCAAGGCTCGGCCTTGGTGGGTGAGGGAGCTCCCGAAATGAGGCTTAGAAAACGTAGCTCTGCGGGTCTCTCTGCCGCTGCTACTGGCGGAAAACGCGCCGCCAAGTCGTGACGTCATCATTGGAGGAGTGCCTGGCTCAAGCGGTGCGCTTGGGCGGAGGTTGAACAGTGAAGATTGAATTTAATTTATTTGGGGGTGAGAGGGCGTTCTTAGATTGCCCTGGGAGCCGAAGGAGGTGATCACGCTCCTACCAGCTGTAAATACTGCTATGCCAGAGATTGTGACTGGCGAACACGGCCAAAATGCTCTTCAAGAATAATTTTTGAAAGAAAAGAATTTAACTTTTCTCCTCAAAGGTTAACGGTGATCACATTTCGAATTCACATTAAAAAAATTAATAAAATCCTGACGCCCGCAAGCAGCGCCGGTGGCTACACAACGACACATTGTCGAAAAAAATTACATTGAACGCGATATAAGACTGTGTTCCCTAGCAGCGACCGCTTTCCGCAATGTTGGGTTGGTGGCAAACCTTCTTGGACTGGCTCCGCAGCCTGTTCTTCGCCAAAGAAATGGAAATCTCGCTCATAGGGCTTCAAAATGCGGGCAAAACTTCGCTGGTGAACGCCTTATCCGCGGGCTCCTTCCAGGATGACATGATTCCCACAGTGGGATTCAACATGCGCAAGGTGAGCCGGTGCATTTTAGGGGGTTTCGACAGGGTTCATTTCTCACTATGGGTCCCCGCCGTCAATCTTTCTCCAGGTCACCAAGGGCGGCGTGACCATTAAAATGTGGGACCTGGGGGGCCAGGCGCGGTTCAGGAGCATGTGGGAGCGCTACGCCCGCGGCGTGCAGGCCATTGTGTTTGTGGTCGATGCTGCCGACTTGGATGGGATTGACGCTGCCAGGCAAGAGTTGCACGACCTCCTTTCGAAGCCCTCGCTAGCTGGCATTCCGCTGCTGGTGCTGGGAAACAAGAACGACCTGTCGGAGGCGCTGCCTGCCAATGATTTGATTACAAAAATGGACTTGAGGGCAGCGGGGCTAAGGGACAGGGAGGTCTGCCTCTACAGCATCTCCTGCAAGCGGCAGAAGAACATTGACGTCACCCTGGAGTGGCTCATCAAGCACGCCAAGTCGTGATGAATGAACTGAAGCGAATGAAACAAAAATCCTAGGGTGAAAATTTCCTCCTCCTGACAAAGCTTTTTCTTTTGCTTGATGTTTTGTTGTTGACCTTACATTGACGGGGAAAAAGGGCGGTCATACAGTTAAAACGAAAGGCAACGTGCGCACACTACTCATCACTCTCTCGCAAAATCTTCATTCACTCCACACGAGGCATGCGGCAAAAAATATAAGGTTGGTATTTTTATCATTTTTCCCAGTTCAGCTGCTGCGCTTGGGGCGGGTGAGCTGCCGCCTGGGAGGCGCGGTGATGGCCGCGTGGTGGAACGCCCGCTGCAGCGCCACCATGCCCCTGTTGAGTCCCAAACTGATGTTAGCAATCACGCTGGGCGGCATCCCACTGCCGCTGCCGTTCCCTCTTTCATCACCTTCCTCGGCAGGCAAAGCAGCGATCAGATCGTCATCATCGTACTCCTCAGGCTCCGCAGGCTTCTCCTCAACCGTCTCCGCCTCCTCTTTTGATGCAGCCGCCTTCCCGCCGCCCGCCGCCAGCTCCATGCGGCGAATGCGCTGCTCCTCGCGCCGCTTCCTCTTCTCCTCCGCGCGCTTCTTGCGCGCCTCCTTGCGCTTCCACAGCTTCTGCGCTTTCTCCAATACAGAGCCGGGCGTAATTTCGTAAGGAATGTTGTACGACTCGTAGATGCGCTGGTGGATGTTGGCTGCCTGCACCATGGATGTCTTGAGCTTGGGGTCGCTGGGCACGGGGTGGCACTGGCCCATGGGCCCAGGCGCCAGAAATGCGGTGCCTGAGGGGAGACAAAAACTCTCAGGATTAACGAAATTATTGAGGGAAAAAAAAAAAAAAGGGAAAAAAGCATTTTTTTTTTAATATAAATTAATTTAATCGCTATTTAGATGTATAATACACTATAAGTAGCAAAGCCATCGTACTATCTCACCGTGGGGATAGTGCAGGGGGTCCTGCATCACCGGTGCCGGCACGCCATTGGCATCCTGCGCGAACCGCATCATCACCTCGCCGTCGGGCTTGTTCTGGAACATACGCACCTTGGCCAGCACCTCGCCCACCTCCTGCAGCGTGCCCTTGATCTCATGGATATGGCACCACCGCCCCGAGTCGTCGGGACCAGTTAAGAAAGTGTCCTTCAGCCACGTGCCGTACTTCACTTTCTTTTCGATCTCCGGGAGGGCCTCCTCCCAGGCGGCGTCGGGGTCCTGCCCAGCATTCAGCCGCTTCACGTAAGGGCTCATGTCGTACTCAGCACCGCAGCCGTGGCGTTGTCCCGCCTTGTACTCGCCGCGGAAGATCTTGTTCTTTTTTGTGTTGCTGAACTGGCCCATGCCGTGCGCGAACCCGGTGTCGAACTCGCCCTCGTACTTGTCGCCCTTATCCGCGCGCTGGATGCCGCCGCCCAGGCCCTTGCCGAAAATGATGGTGCCCTTGTTGTGGGGCACGTCCAGCATCATCAGACCCTCGTAGCTGCCAAAGGTAAAGAGAAGGTGTCAGGGGGGGGAAGGGGGGGGAAAAGGGGGAGAAAAAGGAGGATGAAAATGTGTTTTGAATTGATAGAAAACTCACGTGGTGCCGTCGTCGTAGACGTTGCTCTCCCATTTAAGCGCATTGCCCACGAAGGGGGCGTACGGATGCACAGAGCCGGCGAGCCACCACTGCGGGTCCTTGGCGTTTTTGGCTGCAAAATGTGAGAAATTTGATGAAAGGTTAATATCGGGTGCAGGCGCGCTGATCGCTAGCGGGGTGGTATCGATGCCTCACATGCGGCATGAACACCCTTGCCAACCCTCTTGGGCGTCGGAATTTCCATAGCAGACTGATTAGCTTCGTCCATGCTGCCAATCTGATGCGCGGCTGCCCGCCCTCGCTCGCCACAAATGCAATCGATATAAAAATTCGATTTGAGAGCCGAATAGGCCTCGGCGGCGAATTTTAGCTTTAGAGATCAGCTCGTAGCACAGCAGGTGGACAGCAAGCTACAATGCTCTTTGCACGCCTCTTCCACGAGCGATCGCAGCAATTTAATTAATTTTATTTATACCTCGATCGACGCGGAGCTGTCTGAGGCGCAATGCAGGTTACCTCGTCGAACAAATTGTGTGGCCCTGCCACCCACTCTCTGCAGAAGAATTGCGCATTCAGGTGAGCACCACACCCCTCTCCACCTCTCAACACACCCATTTTTCATCGCCTCGCCCCATCGCGATCGCAGGCCCTCCCTCGCAGCCCCCCTCCTGCATCGGTCCAGCGCCCAGGTGAGCCAAACCTTCAAAAACCACTCAAATTTTCCCACTGTTCTGCCCTCTAAACCACCCCTCACCCTCCCTCAGGCCCCCTCCCATGCCGCCCGCCTCGCTTCCTCCCGTCTGGCTGCCGCTTCTGAGGTCCAGGCAGCTGCCTCCGTCAACGCAGGAGCCCCCGGCCAGGATGAGTTCTATGAAGTGTACCTCAGCAAGCCGCTGGGCGTGAAATTTGCTCGCGGCAATGACGGCGGCGCCTACGTCAACCGCAGCGATCCCATGCTGGGAAACACCTCCTCCGAGATCACCCCAGGTACGGCTGCAGCAGTGGGCGCGATATTTCTCGAGTTTTTATCACAATTTTATTATTATTATAAAGAGCCGTTCGTAGGCCATTCCAGACTCTCGCTGTTTTCCATCGCACTCATCACCTCATTTTTTCTTTCGAATCGAACTTTTTTTCCCCAGGTGACAAGGTGGTCAAGGTTTCCGCTTCCTTTGGCGGCGACGTTTGGGAGGCCCTCAACTTCGGGCAGGTGGTGTACGCCATCAAGACCCGCAACGGCGAGGTCTACCTCAAGCTCAAGCGCAACTTCGGCGACATGTCAGCCCTGGAGGAGGAGGAACTGACCGATGCTGAGAAGCAGTTCAAGTCTGAGCGATCGGGCGGCAACTACGGCACCGGCACCAAGGAGATGCAGGAGCGGAACTACATCGCGCGCAAAGAAGCTGAGCGCGAGCGCCGGGAGCTGTTTGACGACGCGCTGACCAAGTTCCGGGGTGGAAAGATCGAGGAGGCGCTGATCGATTTTGAAAACGTGCTGGCGCTGGAGCCCAAAAACTTCGTGGGAGACGACTTTTCGCGCGTGACCCGGGTGTACCGCATTACCCAGTACAACATCGCCTGCTGCTACTCCACCTTGGGTCAACCCGAGCCGGGGCTTGAGGCGCTGGACTCGGCCCTGGCCAGCGGCTTCGAGGACTTTGACAAGGTGCGCAGGGACCCTAACCTGGCCAAGTTGAGGGAGTCTCCCAAGTTCAAGCCTCTGATCAACAAGTACGACGAGCCAGTCATCAACGAGGGCGCCATCAAGGCGCTCAAGTCGCTGTTCAGCTTCGGGAAGAAGGACGACGAATGATAATAAAGTTTAAAGAAAGAAATGGGAGAAAGAACAAGGAGCTGCTGCTGCCAGCCAGCAACAGCTTGAGAATTTGATTTTTGAAGTCTGAATTTTGACGGCACGCACGCCCCTGAGAATGCATTTAATTGACACATCGTCTGTATTTTCCCTTCCTCTCTGTTAGATTTGAACGACTCCAAACTATTTTTGATTCTTCATTATTTTCAAACGAGTAAAACGAAGCAACTGGAACAAGTATCTGGGACGGACTGGGATTTATTGTGGGTGTTTGTTTCGATGCTCAACACCGGCGGGGCCCCCGCCTCATGGGGACTCGTCTCTCGGCGTGGGGCTGCGTGCTGATGCTGCGCGGGTGGCGGACCATGTACGCATAAAAATCTAATTCATTTGCGGCATTGTAAGGACCCAAAGCCCGTGGTGAACGTATATTTTTTGTGGGTCAATTTCACCCTATCAACGCAGGGCATTTTGCCAAAACCTTAAGCAGAATTAACCTTAAAGCTCCAGCAGCAGCGGTGAGCTAATTAGCGGACCTTCGGTTGGCCAGAAATGGTATTCTAAGAACAAGGTTTGCTTTTCAGGTTTCCAGATAACCGTTTCAAATAAAATAACTCGAAAAAATGCACAACCTGCCAATGAAAAATTATTTAAAATCACAGGAAATTCAATTGGCCGCCCAATCGGCAGCAAGGTCCCAGCGCATGTAGGGGTGCAGCGTCCCCACAGTCCGCCTCCAAGCGGCTGGCAGCGGGGCTCTACTACTCTCCTTCAATAGTTCCCGAAACACCTCTCTGGTCCTCTTGACGCCGCTTCCAGCTCGGCGGAGCGCGAGGTGCTCGCCTTTTATTTAACCATTTTTTATTTATTTTATTGAGAGAAAGTGCGTTGAATGCGAACAGAGGGACCTGGTCACGGCTGCAGTGCACCGTGTTAATGCATCAGGGCTAGCTAAAACAAAACAATGACCCCAAAGGGGATGTAATAAATTGCCCCATACTGATAGATTGCCTTCCTCATGTACGACAGTTCTTTCCAACCAAATCCACACCGATTTTGGGGGACCTTTGCCTGACTTTGGGTGGTTTTATACGAGGAATGCAATTCTTTTTGCATCTATGTTTGGACGATTCCAATAAAATTGGCAGCGCTGCGAATGCGAAATCGCTCATCGTGTTGTGATGTTCATTCATGGTTTTCGATGAGATCATCACGCTCAGCAATATTGACTTTGTGAAATTTATTGCTGCGAATGATTTTCTCGACGTTGCAGCAAAGCTGGCAAATTTTACGTGAAATGTTTTCGTGCGCACGAATGCGGGGTGTTTTTTAACGCAGCAAATTCCAGCAATTCCTCGTCTCTCTCGAGAGAGTCTCAGCCAGCGACTCTCAAATACCACAATTTGTTTTACACGAGTTTCCAAGACCCCGCCCAGGAGAAGGTGCCGTTTTTGTCACATGCCACCGTGGCGGTGAAAACGACCAGCCAGGCTGTCGCCGTGCCCTATTCAGCCCCCCAAACTCACGCTATGTCAGCCACTTGTTTTTGCAGGCGTATCGCGTGCACTTTGCCAATCAGCAGTCAGTCTCTGACACGTTCTGGGCGGTGGCGTCAACGCTGATTGGGGTGACTAGCTTTATTAAGGTGCGAAACCTCCCTCGTGGAATACGCACTATTCCTCTCTGTGGTAATATTCTCTACTTTCCGAATGTTTTTTCTTTTTTTCTTTCTTTTCTTTAGGTCTCTCTCTATTTAACCATTCCCGTTAAGAACCCGAGGCAGAAGCTAGGGGAGCTCACGAGATGCGTCGTATACTATTTTAAATAAATGATTGGGTCCGAAAACTGTGGCTCTCTATTGTTTAATTTTTTTCTCCACCACTCCCCATGCAGATCAACCTGCCTGTTGGCTCTTTGGAGTGGTTCATCGCCTTGGTCCACATATCTGTACTGCTTGCCTCTAACTCCCTGTTGGAATACTTCATTTTCTACCGAAGAGACCTCTACCCTAAATGGAGGCGAGCTTTTTTACAATGAGCTTTTGTTAGTTTTTCAGTTTTTATAGTTTCTATACCACAAACTCTTGCCCAAACCCTTTTTTCCCCTCCTCATCCTTTTCTTCTTTTTCTTATTTTATTTCTTCGCAGAACCTCGCTGCTGATGTTCGCCAGAGTGCACCGCACATTTGCACTGCGCAACTCGGTGAGCAATCCCCGGTCCCGGTCCTTGGCCAAAAAAAACTTCACGCGGCTCTACCCGGTACTCGGTGCGGTGCCACAAGCGAGCTTCTTCGTCGTCATGTCGGTGGTGATCGACTGGATCATGGGAATGACGGCTTCTTTGCGCTTCCAGCTCATTAGCCCTTTCCAATTTCTGACGTGTGGCATCACCACGTTCATTGTCGTCTTTTATGACGTGCAATACACGTGCCCAGACCTCGCAATAATGACTGCCACAGTGGTGGAAGCAAACAACTTGTTAGGTCAGTGGCTGGGCGCCTTGTACCACCGCGCGGCGCCCTTTCCCACACTTGTTGCCAACCCCAGTGCAACTTTCTCGTGCGTTGCCGCTCGAATGTGGTCGGTGACGATATTTGGGACGTTTGCAGTGCCCCTGGCGATAAGCTTACTTTTTGAAGAGCGCTCGGGACAAAAGTGGCTGCAGTCCGTGATGAGTATGCCGCTGCTGCTCCCCAATATGCCGACGACAATTTTGCACACAATGGCATTGCTGGTCATGTTTGGAGGTGTGTGGTACATCTTCATCGACGGCCTGGGCATGATGGCATCTCGCAACATCTGGTGCTTGCCCTGGATTCTTGGCTGACCCCGTTCGACTTTCGAAAGGATTTAGTTCTGCCATAGTTTGGTTACAGCCGTTGATTTTGCCTCCATTCCCCTCCCTTAGTTGGGTGCATGGGGTGGGGGCGGGAAGCTAAATATTTTCCCCTGAAGTGGATAGCGAGCATAAATATGGTGGCAACATGGCGCTGCTGTGTCCGTATGCTCACAGTACCTGAAGTTGAACCAACGGATGAGGGGAGCTGCCTGACTGTGGCGGGGTAGCACGACTTGCAGATATCTTTGGGAGTGTCTTCTATAGTAGACTACACCATTTAGAATCCTGTAAAACTGTTTTACTAAGAACGAGTATGTACGAGTATGTATATTTATCTCCACCTTGAAACTTGATTTGACTTCTGATTTATTTTTTGGGTAACTGACATCGACATGTTCACCATTTGGAAATTCCCAGGACCATCCTGCCGCCTTTGCACGGTCTCCCAAGGGCACTCCCCCAAGGACAGATCGAAAACCAGAGTTTCTGGCCTGGCGTTGGAACTTTCTGCGTTCCACCATTTGGCTAGCAAAGCCGTGATGCGGCATGGCTGTGCTTTGCCCCCCTCCCGCCCAGTTCTACCTCAACACCATTCCCCAAATCCATTGCAACTGATTCTTCTCTGTTTATATCACGTACACATTGTGAAGCCTTCCAAAGAAAAAGAAAACCAGATAAACTACGTTGTTTTTTAAACACCGCACACACAAAATGCACCTGGGCGGGCTTGTTTCGCACTCCAGGCAGCGTCGCGAGCATGCTTCTGCTCAAGATTGGTCCCTCGCGGCATGGCTGCTATCGAGGAGTACTGTCCCGCTATGGAGGCGACGGAGAAGGGGACCAAGACGCAGCCAATCGATCCCAAGCAGGCAATTGGAGGCGCGGAGCCTGGCGCTGGAGCTAAGCAGAAGTAATTTTTGAAAGACAAAATCGCCGCATTTGTTTAAATATCAATAAATTGATAACAAATAAATGAATTTGAAAAGCAAATACTTGGTACTAGAATTATTATTTCAGCCCCATTTTTCTTTTCAACGCCTCTAGCTCATCATCAATGACCTCTTTCCGCGACTTTTGAGGCGGCGGCGGTGGTGGGGAACGCGGCGGAGGCGGCCGCCTTTCGCTGCTGTTGCTTCCTCTAGCCTCTGACTTTGCGCCTTTGTCATTAACCCAACTGCCGTCCGACCAAGGGTCCTCTTTATCTGAAGTCTCTTCCGAACCCGACAACCCAATTTCCTGGGATAAAAGCATAGGAAAAACATCACACTTTTCGGAATTTAAATCATGATTTGGTAGAAATCACGTGCATGCAGCATATTGCCGAATAAACTACAAAAACATCGCCGAATCAAATAGTAATGATTGCCCCGCCAGCCGGCTGCCTCACCTTTTCCAAAAACTCTACAAACTCTTCGCCAATGTCAGCCAGCTCCTCCCACAGGCTCTTGGGGCCTGCTGCCCCCTTATACTTGCTTCTGCTGTACTCTGACCACTCCTTTTCGAGGTCATTGAATAGATCGCCTGCACACAAAATACACGAACAATGTTGGAAACGGGCCTGCCCAAAAGAAAGGAAGAAATAATTGGAAAGAAAAAATAGGCACCGACCAAGGGTCTGCCAAGCGCGAGCCACGCCCTCGGCCACAGCATCGCCTGGGGAAGGTGATTGATTGTCAAAATAGGAATAAAACCGTAGGTACACAACAAGCACTGCCTACTAGCTTGAATGCACCCGTAGTAGCAAAACTAGCATCAAAGGAAAACAACTAAATGCTCACCAAGGCCATAAAACTCTTCTTCTTCCTGGGACTGCCGCCCCCGTCCACCTGCGCTGCCTGGAGCAGACGAAGATCTTTGCCCGCCGCGGGAAGAGCCTGCCCTCTGCGCCGCAGCCCACGCGTCAAAACCGCTGCCGCTGCCCCTCCTGGACCCTTCTGACCGCTCCAAGATCTCTTGGTAGGCAGACTTGCACTCCATGAAACGCTCGCGAGCGTCTGCAGCTTTATTGACGTCAGGATGCAGCTTCAGCGCCTTTTTTCGAAAGGCGCGCTTCACGGCCTTGATGTCGGCTGTTCTGGGGACGTCTAGGACTTCGTAGGGGTCGCGCCTGCCTGCTGCAGCAAGCACCACAAGAGGGGAGCTCTGGCGGGGAAAGGAGCGGAGGGGGCGGCAGTGGGGGCGCGCTCGCAGCGGGATGGGCGGTCTCGTTGAAGACGCGAGGTGTGCGGGCGACAAAGATACGTGCAGCGCCTTCATTGGAAACATTTTTGTGGAGGCAATTTTTGATTTTGATTTGAAATTTGATCAAGAAATTAAATAAACTTCATTTATTTGTGGCTGTTTGGCTGCAAATAGCGCCATTCTGCTGCGCCAAAAACAACACATAAAAAAACAATTTGAAAAGTTGTCATCGAGAGCTTTATTTGCTTCTCAAAGGCCTCGAAGCATTTCCATCAGCCCTGGAGGGTCCAACAGCGCTATACAAGCAATATTTAGATTTATTTGCTGAGAATGGGGCGTTGGTCGTGGCATTAAGGAGTGCACAAAACACACGTATTGCTTGAAAAATCTAGCTCAGCTAGGAGCTGGCAGCTGCAGGCATGTTCAGCAGGCATGTTCATGAACAGGCTGATCAGCAGGCATGTTCAGCTGAATTATGACGAGCAGCTGCAGGCATGTTCAGCAGAATTATGACGAGACGAGCTCTGTGCGTGAGCAACTAAAGAATATGAATAATTTATTGATGTGGCTGCAAATGAGGATTGATCTTTGGGGCAAGCATCTCCTGGTGGTCGAGGCTCCTGCGGCGGCGGCAGCTGGCGGAGCTTGAATGAGAGAAGCTGCAAGCTCCTCAATGCTACTAACCAGCACCATTTCTATGCCGATCAACATAATTTTGAGGGGCGAACTTGCGAAAAGATTGACGAAAAAAAAGGAACTAAAAAAATTATTGGGACAATGGCGCCTGGAGCATGGCGCCCGCCCTGGAGGGTTTTGCTATCTAGCGTGGGCCTGAGCTCCGCCCGCCACGCGCTTCAATTTATTTATTAAACTAATATAATAAATCATTACAAATATTTTTCACCCTGACGAGGGCTGTCCAACCCTGTTCAGCAGCCTTGACGTTCCTCTGTCCGTCGCGACAGCTCACGGAAGCTTGGAGACTATGCGCGTGCCTCGGACCATCCCGACGTTTCCTCTCCCTTTGTGAAGGCGGCGATTCACGGCCAGCCCGAGGCTGCAAAACTGCTGTTGAAGCGGGGAGCCAGCCCCGATAGCGCCAGACCCAAAGGAATCACCGCCTTCATGTTTAGTGTCCAGCAGGGGCACGCATAGCGCGGCTGCTGCTCGAAGACGGCGCCGACGTCAACCTGACCGCAACTGAAAGCCTCCCAATGGGGAAAGGTCAGGCCCCAACGGCCATAATTGCCGCTGGAATTTCTGGTCTCAAAATGGTCAGCATGGTTCAAAAGCCTTCTCCCGAAAAGTGCGTGGAGCTGACGAAGCTGCTGCTCGCCTGCGCTGACCTGTTTAATTTAAAACGGATAATTTAAAATGGATATGTCTGCTGTGCCCGGGGCTGTGAAATGCGCAGGCTGCGCCCCCCCGCTCACTTTGCCGCCGAGTTCGAGCTTGATGAGGTCCTCTTTGACGCTGGCGTAGACGCCAATGACACTTTCCGCTGGGCCTTGGCGCCGATGTTCTTTCTCCATTACGTCTGCACGGAAGCAGACGGAGAGAGGGAGAAATGCGAGCAACTCTGCTAAACAAAACAAGAGCATTACAAGGCATGCTTTTCACATGGTACATTTCAGAAACCCTTCGACTGCATTAAGAGAGGAGAGGCCTTCAAGACCCTCTTCTCTCAATCGCGTCGTTGAATAAAAAATGAATGATTTGAATAAGCACACAGCACATCTTAACGTACAGCGCTAGCTAATGAACCCAAATTTCATTTTGAAAAAGGGCTGTAAACAAAAATAGGAGAGGAAAAAAAAAAAGGTAACGCTGAATAACTGAATGGATTAAAATGGCACAAATAAAATTCTTTATATCAGGAATATATCATCGTTTGAAACAGGATGGTATATAAACTAAAGAAAGAATACACTAAAAGAAGGAACGGTACAAAGGTGCTCACTCAAATATTTTCTAACGAGCAGTGGCTGTTTCAGCAGGAATCAGGTCAGTGGCCTCCTCAAAGTCGTCAAAGCCCATCTCTCTGGAGCTCTTCCACCCCGCAGGCACCGCCCATCCGCATGAGGTCTCAATGCCGAGGTTGTAGTCATCGCCGTTGCCATCAAAAGCGGCAGAGGTGGGGATGCGGAAAAAGCCCTGCTCCCCCCAGGGCTCTCCCCACGAGTTGCGCACGATCCAGTACTCGATGTCGTCTTCGGCGCCCCACCCAACCACGGAGATGAGGTGGTTGCTCTGGGCCTCCTTGTTGAGCTCAGAGTAGATGCCGCCCTGCGGTAGTTAAGAAAAACAATAGAGAGGGGGAAATTTGTGTGGTGAGTATTGATGCTAGTGAGGGGGGGGTTATAAGCAAAAATAAGCTAAAATTTCGGGGAGAATAAGAAAAAAAATACGAGTAAGCGGTGGCAAAAGGGTATTGCACGTGCCGCAACGAGAACACTTGAGCATGCGCCAAGATTCTACTCCCCAGAAAGTATAAACATCAACAGTAGCGGCGACGGCAAAATTTCTCCCTTTCTTACGTCATAGTTGTCCAGGCCATCGGTGGCGTCGATCTCGCACGAAATCGGCCCCCTCGCAAAAATCTCGGCCTTCATCTCCGCCCGCCCGCTCACGCGGCCGTGCTCCGCCACCACCAGGCGCCCGTACTCTTTTACCACCTTGCAGTTGGCGGTGGGGGTTGACCCCGGCCAGCAGGTGGCGCACTGGTGCTTGTGGCTGCACTGCTGGTCGATGGCGAGGTAAGGGTTGCAGGTCTCGGAGGGAATGCCTTTCTTGGCAGCGTAGGAGTAGACGCCAGAGTCCCAGCCGCCGTGGCAGGAGCCTGGTTCAGAGCGGGGGAGGGTGAGAAAAAAAAGCAAAGCATTGATGATTAAAATTTCACTTGTTTTTTCGCCCCTCAGGCATAGTAGAATACATTAGATGAATGGCTGCTGCGTGAATTTCATTTAAAAAACAGTCTATGGAAGAGAGCGTAAGAGGGTTATTCTTTAATTATATATATTATATTGCCGCGCACCTGCACCGCCGCAGTCGATGACGTTTTGCACGCTGAGCATGGCAGAGGGCCACGCCCCGCCGCGCTGGATGTTGAGGCGGTCGGCCAGAGAGCTGGTGGCAGCGTGCGCCCAGCAGGAGCCTGTAGGGCGATAGGGAGGGAAATCCGATAAAAAAACACAAAAGCAGAGAAAACAAAAGTAGCATATGGAGAAACTTAAGGTATAGATAAAGTGTTATGGGATGAAGAGCAACTCAATGTTATTTTTGATTGCGTACCGCAGTACTTGGGCAGGTGCTGGTTGCGAGTGCTGGACAGGAAGTTGGTGCCGTTGTTGTTTCGCCAGTCGAAAACCGCCGGGAGCTCAGCCTCCTTGAGGTAAGACGAGGGCAGGGGGCTCTTGCTGCAGGAAGACGCAGCGAAAACAGTATTATTGAGATTCGAATGTAATCTCCGGGGAATACTTCAAGGAAAATAGCTCAAAATCACTCACATCAGAGGCTGGTATGATTTCAGCTCCTGACTAGAGGTGATCATGACTGCAAAGCGACTTTTGACGTAAGTGCGTTGGGCGACGGCATCCTCCTTGTCGACGGAGAGGTCACGAGCGTGGGCCAGCCCAAACAAAAAGAGGGCAAAATAAAAGACGCAAACAAGCTTCATTTTGTCCCCGTTTGCTCCTCCGACACTATAGTAGGGCTTAACACGCTACGCTGTAAATTAAAAACAGTAAATGCTTGGTTCTTTTGCACCAATAGTTTTGAGATTGAAAAAATTCAAGAATTTCTTTCTTCAAGAAATAGGCCTGTGGACGCTGTACAGTGGGTGCCGCAGTCTAATAAATATTAATAATTCATTCACTGGAACTAGCTCCCTGCTGGGGCCGAGCGCCAATACCCATATTTCTGCCGAGGTTGTTGAACTCGCAGTCGACGCTTTTATCAATTCCCAGACGCTCCAATTCATTTAAAACGCAAACATGCTGCACGGGGACGATGAACACGGCAGCGGGGGGATGGATATGGGCGGAGCTCACGACAAGTGCGTTCAGATTCCCCAGATGATACATATTCAACGCCTCGGGTGGCCATTTTTTCACCATATAAACGCGATTGACGCCTCGGAGCACTGTTCACGTCTATCGCGAATCCCTGCACACTAATTCCGTTGACCCACCTCTTTAGGTACCACGACGTCGTGGGTCGCCGCCCAGACGGCAGCTACTACTACACCCACGGTGCATTCCTGGGGCACATGGTTCCCGGCAGTTTTTTCATCATCTGGGGCACGTGGTGGCTCGTCTCTACCTTCCGCATGTACCTCCGCGCCACCGCCGCCCAACGGCCCTTCACCTCTCGGGCCTGGTACCCCGTCTTTTTCGGCCCTGACTGGCTGCGGAAAGTCCCGCTGGAGCCCGCCGTCAAGTTGATCTTCCCGTTCTTCGGCATCCTTGGGGAGCTGTGGCTGGGGCACGAGTCTTGGCGGACGCTCTACGCTCCTGATGGCAAATTTGTCACCGACAACATCAACGACTGGCAGCACTCCTCTATGTACGCCTCCTTCATGGCGTCTGGGGCCGTAGACATGGTGGGCCACGTGGCAGGCGTGCCTCCGGGGACAGAGCGCGCATTTCTAGGGCTCGCTTTTTTGTGCCAAGGCCTGCTGCTGGTTTTCCACCTGAAGGGGCCCCCCGTGGAGATCATGGTGCACCTCATCCTGGCGCTGCAGGTTTTTTCTACCGTGGTGGCTGTGGGGGTGGAGGGAGCGGCCCCTAACAGTGTGGTGGTGGCGACGATCCGCCCAGCGCTGACGCTGCTGCAGGGGGTGTGGTGGATTCAGACGGCGTATATCCTGTACGTCAGCGACCCCGCGTACGACCCAGAAGATATGGGGGCCACGATGATGGTGAGAATAGAGAGAAACGAGCGTACACAGATCGGTGGTGTATTATTATATATAATATAAACTTAATTTTGTTTCTTCTTTTACCTGCAGACACCGGTTATGCTGGTGTTCCACATGGTGTGGATATCGTTTGGCTCGCTAGCACGTACGTAATAACCCTAGTTAAATATTCCAAGGCGGAGTGTCGTGATTTAACATAACTGCCTCTTTATTTCTCATCTTCTGACCTCTTCAAACTGTTGCTGCCTGCAGTTTTGCTGACCATGAGGTGGGCTCAGTCCAAGCTGACCGGCCGGGCCATCTTTTTCACCCCTCTGGAGGTAGCAGAGGACGACGACGACGAGGGGCGACCACTGGCCATGGAAATGGCGCACCAGCACCGCCAATTGGGCCCAAAGTAGTAGCTAAATAAAGTAAATTTAATACGCACCCATTCTGACACGTTGCTCGCAATTCGCTGAATCTTTTTCGACCGTACTAGCTGCACCTTCAGTGCTCTTTTCTCCATTTTTTTGTGTTATATGCACTCCTTTCTTTCTTTCTCTTTCCGTACGTACTTCTTCTTTGTAACAGATACATAAATTGGAATGAACGAATGTACTGCATACATTTTTCGTCGAACCAGAAGCCGCCAACGCATACAAATTTCCCATCGCAGCACCCACGTCATCACAATGTCGGTCAATGCACTCTACTCTACTACTGTTTCTACTACCGCTATACCATACGGCCAACTGATTTAGCCGCCCATTTTCGTTGTTTCATTCAGTTCCTACCCCCAAAATAAGATTTCTTTTATAATGCTCGTTAACTCTGCCGCGTGACTCCTTCTGTGTCCTTCACTATTTCCCGGAGGAATTTTCAACCGTCGCCAGCCGCAGCGTTGCCAGCTTCAACCCCTGCCCCCACACCGTGTAACCCACCTTCACTGTATCATCTGACCACTCCAGAATGCATGGGTCGGTGAGCTTGCCGTCTTTTTCAACTTCCTCCACCATATACAGGGGCTCCCAGCTCTTGCCGTCGTTCACGCTCAGCGCCAGCCCCAGCATGGACCTAGAGGTGGACGAGGGGTGGTGCACCAGCAGAATTTGGCCATCGGTAGTGAGGGAACTGAACTTGGCATTAGGGTTGAGGAGGGACACCGCAGCAGGCTTGGTCCAGGTTTGGGCGCCATCCTTGGAGCGGGAGTGGTAGATCCGGCCCGCAGCGGTCCTGGTGAGTTAAATTGTAGGAAATAAGGGTCAGTCAGAACACCGAAAGATATTTGGGGCACGATTATTTAGTTTCTTGGGCTATTAATCAAGCTGCTGGGATAATAGAAAGCCGATTGAACATTGAACTTCTGTCTAGTATAGCGAACAAACTCAATTTAGTAGCTTATGTGTCATCAAAATCGCTCGGCTACCTCCTCTTTACTCATCCCCACTTACCTAAACAGCATGAGCAGGTTTCCGTCTGTGGTGACCTCCAGGCTGGGCTGGATCAGCCACGTGTTGTTGTCCTCTACGTGCCCGCCCACCTTCCAGCTAGCTCCCTTGTCTGGCGACACCAGCACGCCGGCGTACGTCACCACGCTTTGCGCGGGCGCCGCAGCAGGCGCCGCAGGCTGCGGGAGGTGCTCCTCCGCGTCCCGCATGGAGCACCACAGCGAGGGGCTGAACACTTTGTAGCTCCCTGCTGGCTCCGTGTGGTAAGGTAGGTACCACGTGCCGTCTTTCCCGACAACTGGCTTGCTGGCAACAACCTTGGGCACCTCGCCGTCCTGCTCGTGGGTGAGGATGGTGGTGGGTTCGCTCCAGGTCTCGCCCGCGTCGCTGGAGTGGATGCACTTGACGTCTCCACCGGGAGACACCGCCTTTCTGGACTCCCCATAGAACAGGAACAGCCGACTAGTAGTTTTGTCAAAGAACAGCACCGGATTCCAGATGGGCTGAAAGAGGATGCGAAAACGTGGAGATGGGTGAACAAATGGCAAAATTTAGTGCGGAATTGGGGCAGATTTTGATTGATTTTTGCTCACCTGCAGGCCCCACACCACCACGGTGTGTTTGCTCCAGGTCTCTCCTCCTGCAAAGGCGGGGTGTTGTTGAGTGGCTGGGAGGCGGTGAGGGGGGCAGATCAAGCGCACGCACCGTCTTTGGAGAGGCCAAACCGTATGTGTTGCGACGGGCTGCCAACATGTGCAGCGTCGGAGGCCTGATAGGCTAGCGCCAGCATCCTGACTCCCTCCTTGCTGGTAAAGCTTTCCAGCGAGGCCCCGCTGGCATACTTGATTAGCGAGTCGTGGTAATCTACAAGGATGTTATAGCGCACTTCTGGCTGGCCCTTGTGCGAGCTTGCCGCGGCCCCCATGACTGTTTATTCACTTCAGAGTCTTTAAATAATATAAAAATAACCAATTGCACAATTTTTTTTCTCTCCTTTATAATTATGTGTCTCCTTCCATTCTCCCATTTCAGAAAAAGCTGGGTGCCACATGAAGGGAACACAATAATGGGCAAATTTTCATCTCTTTGCGAGAATGCTCTCCTGACAGCTTGCGCCTTCTTTGGGGTGGAGATGCCTCTCCCATGGCGGCGCCAGCAGCATAGCCGTTGGCGGTCATGGAGCAGCTGCAGGCTGGTCGACTTTCGCTGGAGCTCGGAGCCCTAAGCAGTGCACGTGGTGGTGCCAATTTACCAGGGAGGTGCAATGGTGATTAGCGCAGGTTGGGTTAGTTCCTTAGCTGTCTCTAGAGCTGTCTGACTCTGAAAAAGATTTTCTTCCTCCTTCAAAATCATGAAGATGACCCCTAAATTATAGCACGCATGGCAACCAGAAATTCACAATTAGAAATATAACGTGTCTGCTGTACTATACGGGGCGCGGCTTTATTAAATAAGCGTGTTCTAAACTTCTAAATCGTTTGAATTTCAAAGACATTTGTTTAAACTTGGAGCGATGGTAACAGAAGCACCCCGCGGATTCCTCGTTGTCAAGGTGCTGGAGGCAGCTGGGCACAACGGTGACGATGTCAAGGTGTGGGACGACAGCTTGAAGGAGGCATTTGTGAAGAGTGAGTGCGCGCATCAAGGGAGCGGGCTGGGATCATGCACTGCTGTCCTGGAAACATGCAGAGGTTGCATACAATCGCGCCTGTTCAGCGTACAGCCACCAGACGACTAACGCCCACTTCCTTCGATCTGATCTTTCGCCTGCAGTTGAGATTCGGGGCGGCAGTCGCACCGTCAAGGCAAGTCCCAATTTTGATTCACCCCCACCAACTCTATAACGCAACCACCCCCCTGCAGGCGCTCATCCGCCCTCCCGTTTCTCACTCTTTTCAATTTTTCGCAGAAGAGCACCGCGACTGTGGCCGTGGCGGACAACATCGTCAACTGGGAGGAGCAGCTCCTACTGTAAGCACCTCTCCTCTACTCTATTCGCCCTCCAAACGCCTCAAAATATGCATTTTGCCCACCATGCCTCACACCCTCCTGTTGTTCACTCCTCCCTCCCTTCCCACAGTGAGCACTTGGAGGGCGCTGGCGAGCTGCGCATTCTGCTGTGCCGACCGAAGCCCGCTGGAGAGCGCGGCTCCTCCATCGTGGCTGCCTGCGGCATCTACATGCGCGACATCTTGGACGCTGTTCCCATTGACAAGTACTTTGAGCTGTTCAAGCCTGGGGAGGGGCTGGAGGGCGGGTTCATCCGCATCTCCATGAACTACCTGCTGCCAGACCAGATCGGAAACGGCTCGGGCATCGCAACCGCAGAGAAGAAGAAGTGAGTTGGCGGTATTTTTCCCGGCCTGGCAATAGCTATCTCTTATTCTGTAGACGGGTATTTTGTGGTCGATTTGAAAGCAGTGTTTACTGTATATCCGTTCAGTTTAACTATAGTTCCTCTTGAAACTACAAGAGATGCTTTGACTATTATTGACTGTTATTTTAAACTTGCAGGGGCGGTCTGCTGCCCAAGCTGCTGGTGGGCGCGCTGGTGCTGGGCGCCGGCGCCTTCGCGGTCAAGACGGTGCAGAGCAAGCAGAGCAGCGAAAAGGTGGAGAAAAAAGAAGAAAAGAGAGGATGGGGGAAGAAGTAAACGAACAATCCGATTTCACCCCTCTTGAAAACGACACAAAACACATAAAGAAAACGGCCGCGCGCTTGCTAATGGCCTCCCTACCCTTCCGCCCTGCCACCCACGCGACTCGTTGACGTATGATCTTTCTTGCTATTAAAAAAACTTCCCATTCTTCCGTTCTTTCGTCCCCTTCTCTTTGTCCTTCCCCTCTTTTTCCCCCTCTTTTATGCCGTGTGTTTTGCCTCGGGGTGGCCGACCATTTTGCTGCTGCGCTGCGCTGCGCTGCGCTGTAGCAGAGAAAAACCGGAGATTTTTTATGCTTTCGTATTCGTACAACAATTGAACTAGTGTGATTTCACTTCTAGCAAAAGTGGCATAAGTACAGTCAATGTGATGCTCTTATGCACGGGTTCCTCAACCCAACAGCATAGATGCCACGTCAGGCAGCAATCTCAAAAAAAAGAGAGGTGAAACGCAAAGATACATTATGGATACATTCTTGTTCGTCTACTACCTTACTGTGCCCATTTCCCCCCTTGGGCTTCTCAGTCGCTGTCACTGCCAATATTCCTTTCGATGTTTCTACCTATAGCTGCTGCTGTTAAATCTGTCTCCTAAACTATTGACTGACTAATCCTGGATGGGCATTGTCCGCCACGCCACCGCCAGCGCTGCCCCCATCCACACCATAACCACGATGGAAACAGAGGAAGGCACAGCCACCAAAATGTTGGAGAAGTGCTTGACTGACAGAGCGTAACCCATCTGCACACACACGCCCCCATTCATTTGGTAAGGAAAGCAGCGAAAAAAAAAACAAAAAAATGTGCAAGGTTGAATGCATGGTCAGTTTTGATTTACTCTGTCGTAAAAACAACACAGTGGTTTTAAACTCACGGCTGCGCTTTGCATCCCGGTCTCGATGGAGATCGTCCTCGCCTCCCGCTCTTTAAAGCCCATCGCTTTCGGCAGCCCATAGCCCATCAAGTACCCCAAGCCGTGCAACACCACCACTGGCCCCACTGCTGCCATGCCGCTGGCCCGCAAAACATCAGCCACCTGCGCCACAGGCACCGCGCACAGCACCACGGTGAGCGCCAGCGCCAGGAGCGGCATCGCGGGACGAATTTTCGCCACCGCTTTGGGGAAGAGCTCGTTGAGCACCACGCCTGCGATGGTGGGAAACAGCACCAGCCGCATTGTGGACTCTGCCAGCCCCCAGAAATCGACTGGGATGAACTGTCCGGCGAGGGTGGAGGCCAGGAGGGGCGTCATGATGGCCGCAGCGAGCGTTGATCCTGCAGAAATGTTAAAAAAAAAAGGTTTAAAATGAAATATAAACTAACTAAAACTGTAACTAGATAAAAACTAGGCTGTATTATTAAAAAAAAAAAACTAAATTATGGTGAAAATGGTAGCAGCAGTATAAGAGGTGCTCACCAGTCGTCATCAGGACGGAGAGGGCGACGTCGCCTTTTGCTACGCTGGTGGCAACGTTAGAAGCTTGGCCCCCCGGGCAGCTGCCCAACAGAATGAGGCCAGTCGCCATGGCTGGGTCGAGGTGTCCCGCCTTTGCGATGATGAAAGCGATGATGGGCAGGATTGAGTACTGGAAAACAAAGCCTAAAAATATCGGCTTGGGGTTCTTGGCGCACTGCAGGCAGTATAATGATGAAATCAGGTAGAAACAAGTTTACCAATGAGCGCGTGAGGCACACTAGGCGCGATGGAATAGAACTATCTCAGAGTTTAAAACAGCCTACAAGACTTGTTAGATTTCCCAGCAGTGAGAGATTTAAACGGAAATTTATGATAGCTGTATGAACAGCGAAACGCACTTGTCTGAAGTCGTCCATGCTGAGCGACAGCCCCATGCTGAGCATGAGGAGCCCCACTCCTTGCTCAAACTGCAGGGTGGTCATCCAATTGAGGGAGGGGGGGTGCCAGAACGCGATGGCCCCTGAAATGAGGGCCCACACGGGAAACAGCATCGTGCCGATCTCTGCGACTCTTTCCAGCTGCGACAGTGTGGGCGGAAGTGAGGAAGCGGGGTCACCGCTGGGGGCTGCTCCAGCTGCTGCAGCCAGGGGTACATGCACCAGCCTGCGTTGCGTCGTTTGGAATTTAGTTTTAGCAATCGAAACATGGAACAATGAATCCATAAATATTCAAGGCCCTTGGCGGTGGAATAAACAATAGTTTACAAAACGAGCGTCAATGGGCAGCGGACCTTAACATCCGACTCTTCGCCTTTTGAGGAGCGCCAGGGAGGGGCGTGCGGTGTTGAGGAGAGAGGCATGGTCCTATTAAATGCGTTTGTGAGATTTGTGCCGCAGGTCTCCAGGTTTGGAGGTCTCTGCCTGCTGCAAGCTTGTGAGCCAACATGGTGACAATTAAATACAAATAAAATGCCCAGAAATAGCAGAAAATCTGAAGATTCTATCGAGTTTTGGTCGCATTTGTTTAAAAAAAATGGAAATCATCCAAAAAATTGTAAGCATTCAATTTAAATCTAAAAAAAGCCTGCCATTTGGGTCACCTTCGAGCCAACCAGATGGCACTCTTCGCAGTCTGTTTCCTTCATGACACTCCTGCGATCCCAAACTCGGCTTTTCAGCAGGTGGACAGCACACACTGGGTGCGATCAATCCCTTTTCTTTCTCAACTCATAATCAATGCATCATCAATTCCGAGTGCCCTCACACAGCATTTCGTGCTACGCAGGTTCTAGATGTCTCTACCGCCGTCTCTCCACAACACACCAATCTCAAAGAGCTCAGCCTGTTCCTATTAGCCCCCAATTCGCTGCCCCCAGACGCTGCTCTGGGCCTCTACGTGTCTGTAGGAGGTTCCAGTTGGAGTTTTCGGGGCTACGTCAGCGTAACTCATCCCAGCGAAAGCATGCCGCTGTCATGGCCAGAGCCAGCAGCTAATGGGGTGGTAGGGTCGCCTGGATGGGCCCAAATAGGAGTGTCGGTGGAACCCCTGGGTAAGGGTTTAGGGGCTTTGCATTTATTTAAGTCTAAAAAATATCCGGTGTCTGAAAAAATTATTATCCCAGTGTTTTGGGGGATTTTCAACTATAATCATGCCAATACGCCACCCCATTATTATTTATACCTTTTCCTTCTTCTCTCCTATCTATCGTAGTGGAGGCGTCGGCCAAGGAGGGCGCCCAGCTGGCGAAGAAAGAGGAATTTTGCAAGCGAGTGGGGATGGACCTGTTTAATTTCATGCAGAGCTACGGTGGGGTGTCACAAGTCGGCCCAGACAAACTGCTAGTCCCCGCAAATGTGCTTGACAAGTGGTATGACCGAATAAGTTCGAGGCTGCGTCGAGACCCTGATTTTCTAACCCGGCAAAAGGATGTCATTTAATTATTTTTTTGGCTGCGAATTCTTTCTTCCTTCCTCCTTTGTAAGGAGCACTGTTCTTGGGGTTTGTTTTATTTTTATTTTATTATTGTTACTATTATTATATTATTTTCTTGGGGTTTACATGGTGTGCGAACAGAGCAAATTTAGATAGGTTATGTACAACAAGTTCAGAATATTAAACAGAACGGGAGGAGAGAAAAAAATGGGAAAATGCATTGAGGAGTTAGTTAAACTTTTGGCGTTTAAATGGCAATGCCAGCTTCAGCTAGCATGGTCTTAAGTTGGCCGCTCTTGTACGCAGCCATTGTGTCTGAAAGAAATGTGCAGTGAGAAAGAGCGAGTGAAAAAAAAAAGTCGAGGGGTCTCACAACAAAATTTGCACACAACAAATTACTGCAAGGATCACACCGAATCCCTCTTCTCACCGTCACACCCCCCGACGTGCGCGCCTCCCACGAACACTTGCGGCACGGTGCTCCTGCCGGTGATTCCAGCGAGGGCGTCCGACACATCGTCACCGTCAGCCAGCTGGTCCAGCTCAACCACCTTGGCATCTACGTTGAGCCGCTTGAACAGTGACTTCACATCCGAGCAGAAGGGGCAGTAACTGCAGAGATAGGCAGGCGAGAAATGTGTTATAACGAAATAAGGGATGCCAGATAGTTCTTCGATAGTCTCATTTGGAGGGTTTGAGGGTGGGATAAGACACGGGAAATTGGGGGGAAAGCAAGCTATTGGAGTGCTCATTCATCGAGAGTTTCAAAAACCAGCGTACGTTTTGGAATAGACCTGCAGGGAGGGCGGAACAGCGGCGGTGAGAAACAGCGGTGACAAAAAAAGTGTGTTATCATGGTAGCGGGACCCACCATAACAGCGTTTTCTTTGTTTTTCTCAACCAGCATGTCGGACATCGACGACATCGCACGGACGACGGCAAAGTGGCTCCGATTGCCAACAGGACGACCTGAAAATCATTGAGAAAAAAAACACCGCTGAGGACTCTGTCTCGACATTTATCAACCACATTGCGTCTTGATGTACCTGATCTGGCGATTTTGGGGGCAAAGGCCATGCGAGCGGAGCGAATAGGTGGTCCGTGCGAGGAAATTGTCATCGAGCAGCGCACAGAAGGGGCGCTGGCTCGGCAAAGGTGCGCCATGATACCCATCCCTATTTATTATTATTTTTGGAAATAATTATGAGCCGAATTGAAGCTGTTTTCAAGCCAAAACCACAAAAATACAATCAGTTGTCGCAAAGCCTCTCCAGAGCCTCCTCTCTGCGTTATAATTAAATATTTTTTATTAATTTTTCACCATGGGGAGTTCAGACGCTCTGAGTTCGCTCTTGAGCGGCTTGGGAGGTGTTGAAGGCTCTGCATTTTCCAGACCAAAGACGCTTGAGGACATGAGAAGCATCCCAAAACCCATGGGCGGCAAACACACGATGAACTCGAGGGGGGCGAGTGCCTCGTCCACCCCGTTAACTGCCTCTTCACACCCATCGAGCTCTCGGCTCAATGGATCTCCTACCGAGGCCTCCACGGTGCACCAATTAGATCAACTGGAATCCATCATGGGCCAGAAATCGATGCCCAGCGGTTCACAGCATTCAAGGTAAGGCCCTTGACTTGGCCACTGATCTCGATCTCACGCGAGGCACGCGATGTTTTTCTCACTTGTGAGCTCTCTGCCTCTGCAGCCTGCCTCCTCAACTCGCCACATCGACGCCAGCGGACGCCTCCTTCGACTGGGCGTTCCCCACGAGCAGCACACCGGCAGGCAAGTGGACACATACGAATTCTTAGTTTTGTTGTCACACACAAAATTCATCTCATTTCGCCCCCTTTTTTTACTCGATCCAGAACATCTAACCTCTGCAGCGTCCATCCCGGCTAGCGACGACGACCCCTTCGCCGAGTTCACCACCGCCAGCAGCGCAACCCCGCTCCGCCCCTCAATGCCCTCGTCCTCCGCTCTCCCGCTGGATGACGACCCCCTGGGCATGTTTGGCGGCACCCCTGCGCCCTCCACAGTGGCCGCATCCCACTCAGACGACTTTTTCGGCTCATTTTCCTCCGCCGAACCACAGCAGCAAATTCCGCCACCGCCGCAGCCATTCACGGCCTTTGCAGCAGCGTCAGACCCCCCCTCCCACGTCCAGCCTCCTCGCGGTGCGCCCAACGAACTACCGTTGGGCCGTAGCAAATCCACTGCTGCCCCACCACCTGCTGAAACGACTGCCACCGCCGCTGCCGCCCCTGTTGCGCCGTCTCACCGTGCGTTCCAATTCCTGGACGCTCGCCGGACCTCGCCAAGCTCGCCCGCGGAGGACGCTGCTGCCGCTGGTACGTCTGCTGCGCCCTCCCACCGCGCATTTCAGTTTTTAGACGGCGATAAGCAGCAGCAGCGGCACGAACGCAGGCCATCTTCAGGCCGGGGAGGGGCGGCGGCGGCGGGGTACGAGCGCGGGATCGGGCTGGATGAATACGACGCGCAGTACGCGCAGCAGCAGCATGCTCACCATCACGACCGGCTGGGCGCTGCTGGTGAAGGCGTTGCCGAGGTGGCCCACAAGGCGGCGAAGGCGCTGCAGGTGGGGACCTCGTGGTTCATGCGAGCGGGGAAGCAGCTGGCCAAGGACGTGACCTCAAAGCTGGAGAAAACCAAGCACCACCTTCACATCGGCAGCGGAGGAGGTGGAGAAAGAATGCACGATGACGGCGATTCGCAGCATGCTGAGCCTGCTGTGCCTGCGTTCTACTACGATTGGGCCTCACAGGTGTCACGGCTGAGCCCCAACACACGGGCGGCGGCGCTGGGGGCCATGCAAGAAGAAGACCGGCTGGAGGTGCAGCGGATTTTGGATGAAGCGGAGCTGGGAGACGCGGCGATGGCGGCATCTGGGGACCGTAAGGATGAGAGGTTCGTGTCTGGTGCAGCAGTAGGAGGCGGAAGAAATAATTTTGGGGCAGTACCGCCGCCACAGGAGTCGGAGAGCGTTCTTTGTTTTGATGACGAGATTCCGCCGCCGCCGCCATCGTATGAGGAGGTCATGGGGCCTGCTGGTGGTGTTGCTAGTTCTTTTGCGAGTGCTGAGCCACCCTCAAGCAGCCAAACGCGCTATGAAGAGCAGCAGCAGCAGCCGCAGAAGGCGCCACTTTCTCCCCCACCGCAGCCTCAGCCGCCGGTAGAGGCAGCAGCAGATCTGCTGGGCATGGGCGTTGATATTGACGCTGCTGCGCCAGCATCACAGCATGCACATCATGCTGCCTCTTCTTCCTCAACGTCCCACATTGAAGACATGTTTACGGTGCCCACCGCAAAGCCGCGCCCTCCGGCAGCGCCCTCAGCAGCTCGCCAGCCTTCTTTTGCTCCCTCGAAGCCGAGAGCGGCAGCAGCAGCACCGTCTTCTTCTTCTCCATTAGATTCAATGATAGACCTGGGGGGTGGGCTGCCGGGTGGCGTTGCTGTGGACACCGCTGGGTTTGACGCGCTGTACGCCGAAGAGGAGGCTGCGGTTGCGGCCAACGGCGAGAGCGCGGGCGAGCCTGAGATCCGCAAAGTGCTGCGGCAGCGGCGCATCGCGGAGAAGCACGCGCGCATGCAGCAGCAGCTGGCGGAGAAGCGCGCGCGGGAGGAGGCCGAGGACGCCGAAAAGGCGGGCAAAGTGGAGCTGAGGGACACGCTGAAGCCGAAAATTGACGGCTGGGCGGCGGGCAAGAAGGACAACATTCGCGCCCTGCTGAGCACCCTGCACACCGTGCTGTGGGAGGGGTCGGGGTGGACCTCCCCCAGCATTGCCGATATGGTGGATCCCGGCAAGGTGAAGCGGTGGTACATGAAGGCTAACCTGGTCGTGCATCCCGACAAGGTGAAACAGAAAGGCGGCACTCTGGAGCAGGTGACCACCGCTGACATGGTGTTTGACGTGCTGAAGGCGGCATGGGGCAAATTCGAGGCCAGCAAATGAGCTTCTCGGCTGTTTTCCCCTCTCTCTTTGAACGCGAGCAGAGTTGTGTTGTGTGATGATAATCATCATGATTATTTTCTTCTTGGTCAAATTGACTCCCATTCCTAATCTAGACCCTTCCTTTTATCCTTTCTCTCTCTGATATTTGATTTTTAAATATAATTTTTTTGCATGCTGTCTGTCCACAAGTGTGACGCGACCGAATGCACCCGCCAACAAAAGGGTTGCTGAGCATTGATTGAATGAATAATTCCTTTGGTTACAGTGTAATCTGTCAGTGTTTCTCCAGTTTTACAGACCTTTTGAGGGCCGCTGGCCAGCCGTCACAGTCAGCTGCTGCTGCTGGGGGCAAAAAAAAATAAAAATCGAGAGTTGTTGGGGCGGTTAGTTGCAGCCCGGCAGCTTTCGATTGATAATAGCTAGAAAAAGAAAGCGATACACAGCAGGCAATCTTGCGACGACAGACAGATAGGCAGACAGTTCTCCTTCCTACGACTAGACGAACGACGTGTTCTTATTGTTTGTCCAATACTACCATCTATCTAGCTTATGTCATTCATTTGAAACCTAAGAAAACAAAGCACCAAATTCAGCTGCTTGTTGTGTTGTTGAGAGAGAGAGAGAGAGGAAAAAAAAGCGAATGAAGGGGGGCAAAATAAATATACTGATATTGTTCATAAAGAGGCGATATTTCAGCCCCTTTTTAGCCAGCCATGCAAAAATGAGACAAAACAAACACTGGCAGGTGGCAAACAGTCGGTTGAGGTTCCCAACCGCCGCCGCTGCCGCTGGCCATTCTTTATTTTTTTCTTTATTCCAAGTGGGCGTCGCGCAGGGATTCCGCCTCCAACGCGTCCACCATCACCTTGTCCAGGTCGTCAAAGTAGGGGTGGCGCAGCGCCTCCATGGCGGTGATGCGCTTGGCTGGATCGTAGTCAAACATCCGCTTCATCAGGTCGATGCCCGCCTCGTCCAGCCTGGGAAACACCTTGGAAAGGTCCTGCGCGCGCCACTGCGGGAACTCGTGCCAGTCCCGCAGCTTGGAGACCCCCGGCCACACCTCCTCAGTCGGCGTCCCCAGCAGCTTGAAGATGTGCAGCAGCTGCTGCAGCTCGCTGTCGCCCGGGAAAATGGCCTGCTTGCGCGCCAGCTCCGCCATGATGCACGCGCAGGACCACATGTCGACGGCAGGCGCGTAGTGGGTGGCCCCCAGCAGCACCTCAGGTGCCCGGTACCACAGCGTCACGATCTCGTGAGTGTAGGCTTTGATGGGCACCGAGAAGTGGCGGCCCAGCCCCAGATCCGCGACCTTCACGAGTGGGTGCGTCTTGGTGTCGTCGACCAGCATGTTTTGGGGCTTGAGGTCGCGGTGCATGGTGCCGTGTTTGTGCATGTGAGCGGTACCTTTAATCATCTGGTACATGATGCTCTTGACCAGCTGAGGGTCCAGCGGGTGGGCGGGACCTTTGCCGTTGCGATCCATGTACTTTTTGAGGTCGGTACAGAGGTACTCGAACACCAGGTAGAGGCACGGCTTCCCATTCTCCTCCAGGTGCTCCACGCAGAGCAACCTGCAAGGTTTTGGGGTGGGTTGACGGGGACAAAGGGTAAGAATGGTAGAGGAGGGTTGGAGCTAGGTTTCAGCGGTAGTTTGGATTGAAAACGGGGGTGAGCAGTGGGGCAAAAACTTACTTGACAATGTGGTTGCTCTCGGAGAGCATCTGCAGCAGCGAAATCTCGCGGAGGGTGGTGGAAGGCACGCCCTCCTCTTCCATCTGCAGTCGGAGGGGGGGATTGGGGTTGGTGTGTGTGTCAGGCGTGAGAATGGGGAAGCTGCAGGCAAAGGGGCAGTGCGAGACCTACCTCCAAACGAGTCTTTTTCAAGGCCACCAGCTTGCCGGTGGTCTTGTCCTTGGCCTTGTAGACCTTCCCATAGGTTCCCTCCCCAATTTTCTCCAGTTTCTCGTAGTTCTCCTGCGATTTTCGTGAAGTAAACCGAATGGTTAAACTAGATCTTCGGTTGGCAACCGGGCCAGGCGATGCAGCGGGCCCGCAAATATGTTGTACACACCATGAATGCCTATTCTTTATCTCCAGTTCGCTACTGCTGTGCCCGTGTGCTGCAAAATTCACGTTTGCAAATACAACCGCCGACTGTTTGGCACTCGCGAGCGTTGCGCACGGGTGGAATGAAAATAACGATAGAAATGGGATGAAATCAAACTATTCGACTTATTGTGCGAAGGCGGTCGGCGAAGCAAAAAAATGAATTTTTTGGACGGTTTGATTTTAGAAAAAGAAAATTTAAAGGCAACAAAAAGACGCAAATGCATCTCGGTCTTCACCCTGCACCGCTTAACTGCTCGATTTCTACACTCAGTTATACACCCGCCATGTCGTCGGGCGACGTGACCGCGCTATTGCGCGAGGCATTTGATCACACATTGCCGCAAAATCGAAAATTTATTGCCGACCAACAGCTGAACGCGTTCGCCAAGACCGTGGAGGGCCTCCATTGGGCGCTGCACATGCTTCAAACCCCCACCGCGGCCCCCCAGGAGCTGTTTTTCGCTGCATCGGTGCTGGAAACTGCGGCCCGTCGCTCTGCCTTCCTCGCTCCGGCCGACCTCGCCACCCTGCGGCAGAGCCTATGGGCGGGCGCCTGTCCGCCTCCCGCCTCCCCCCAGCCCCATTACGTCACCTCCAAACTCACAGCAGCCTTGTCGCTACTGGCTTGCCTCGACGCTCGACTCCCGCTGCTGGACCAACTAGATGCCTGCCTTAACGACGCGGCGCAGGCCCAAGCAGGGGTGCGCATCATGTCGGCTTTTTTGGACCAGCTCCACGCCCTGTCGCAAGCCACCAGCGCCTCTTTACGAGGAAAAGTGAGCACGAAATACTTACCGCCCTTTTCCTCCCCAAATAAATATATCCTTTATCCATTTTTTTGCATGGTCCCGATTAAACACCATATAAACTAATAGAAAGAATGCCTACCACATTATTTACGCAGATTCTGTACTCCCAAATACCCGAAATGCAGTCCCGCCTCAAGTGGACGCAACCGGCAGTGCTTCACCGCCTTTGCACGCTGCTAGACCGCCTCACACACGACGCCTCCCCTCCCGCACAAGCTCTCGCTGCCACCACCCTGGAAGCCCTGCGCTCCGCCCTCGGAGCGGGCTCTCTTTTGTCCGATCGGGACAAACGCCAAGGTGACATCGCCCCGCAGGTGGCTACGCTTGTACTGCCTTATATTGCGCGGGTTGGGGCAGCGACGGAGGCGCCTGTCACGCAGGCCGACCACGGGCTGGCCGTGCTGGCGATGGGGTGTCTGGGGGAGCTCCTTACCAAGCCGCAATTCTCCCTGTCGGCGGCAACAACGTTGGACCTGGTGCTGCCTGCTTTGTCTGCTGCCTGTCAGGTTAGTCAGGGTTGTTTTAGTACCGTTTCATCGTCTGTTCTGTCATCGCTGTATCCCATGGGTTAGTCAACATTTTATCTTGTTTTCGGTACTTTTTTGTAGGGCTGGGCGGTGAGATGGGCGCACTCTGCTGGAAGCAGCGACTTCGACTCAACTTTGCACCACACAACGCTCTGCGAGTTCGTCAAACTCCTCTCCCAGCTGCTGTCCCGCAGCCTGGGCCACGCAGCGCACAACTCCCAGCTGGCCGCCCCTCTGCAAGGCCTTCTAGAAGGCGTCATGCAGCTGGCGGCCGCCGCAAAGACCCCGGCAGCCTTGTTGGCCGCTGCAGAGGTGTGGCATGCGGTGCTGTCGTACTTGGATGAGCTGGACGCCGAGAGCTGGGGAGGGGAAGAAAGAGAGGGGGCGGCATCAGGAGGCGTTGCCAGCACCAACACCGATCAAAATTCAATCTCAGCGGCGCTCAGCGGCTACAAACACGGCATTTTACACCTCTCCAGAATGCTGCTGGCTATAATGAACGACTCCAGCCCCTCCACAGCGGGCGTCCAGCCCCCCTTTTCCCTCTCTCAGCTAGATTTTTCGCCAGGAAGCGGCGGGGCGCTGGATGAGTGGCTTGCGGCGGCGGGAGACGGCGAGGAGGACGGTGGGAGGGGCGGAGACGGCGAAGACGACGACTTGGCTCAAGATTTTGGCGATTTAGGGGGCTGGGGGGCTGCTGCTGCTGCTAATAACAATATACGCAGCTCAGGCCAGATGGATTCAGAAGCTGAGGTGTTTTCTCTGCGCGCTGAGAGCTTCATCGGCCGCGCTGCGGGCACCTATGCTAGAGAGCTGACCCCCCTTATCCTGGCGCAGCTGGGCCCGGCGGCAGCAGCAGCGGGGCAAGCGGCGGCGGCGTTGACACAAAGAATGCTGTCTGCTGATGAGGAAGCGGCCGCGCGCATCGTGTGTTTGCGACTGGATTTTGCGCTGCGGCTCACGGCGCGGTGCGGCCCGCATTTGCCTTCGACAGGGCTACAAAATCACAGCTTTTCAGACGAAAACCTTGCAACGTTATCGCCAGCAGATGGCGCGGCGTTCGTGCTGCGCCTGCTGCGTGCGTTGCTTGGGGTGGGTGCTGACTGGGTCGCTTGCATTGGAGCGGTGCATGCCAGGGGCGGTGACAGCTGGGCGGCAGTTCAAATCGCCGTCCGCATGTTTTCCACCTTAGCGGCGCTGCTCACCATTTGGCTGCCGCAGGCGATATTCGCTGCTGGCCAGACGGACGCTGAGGTGCAGCGCGTCGTCTCCCAGCTTGCAGTGGCGGTGCTAGACCTCGCAGCGGGGGCTTTTGATTTAACAGCTTCCTTGAGAGGAGGCGGAAGAGCGGGAGATTTGACAGAAGGTGTACTGGGAAGCTCTGTGGCGGTGGCTGCTGGAAACTGCGTGCTGTCCCTGACGTCTGTGGCGCTCTCCAGCGGGATGGGTCCCCAGCCGGCTGTGCTGCAGGCTGTGTGGAGCAGCCCAGCCGTGGTCCGCTTAGTGTCACAGTAAGCGATTCGAATTAAGAATGAATTTGGGACACACGTTGCCCTTTTTTTTGTATCGATGCAGGAGGTCATAATAGCTATCTTTCACGCTAGCCACAATGACCTTGAGCTGACCTTTCTTGCCTCATTTACACACATGCAGGCTGCATTCATTCAGCCCACCACCGTCCGTTCCTGTGGCGGCGCTGCGCCCGCTGAGCGTCTGCCTCTCCGACCTAGCCCTTCGCAGCTGGGGCGCACTCCTCCAACAACCCGTCGCCACCCCCAACTACGCAGCAACCACCCCAGAAGAAAGGAGGCACGCGTTCCAAGCGCTCGTGGCACCGCTGCTCGCAGCCGTGCAGCAACTAGCAGCCGCAGGCGCTGCCAGTGCGCCCCCGCAGCTGCAGACTTCCCTCTCAGCAACTGTGCTCGCTACTGAGGTCGTCAAGAGCTACACAGGCAGCCCTAAATTGGTGCGATCCATCGCTTACTCAGTTTTCATCGAGCCGCTGGCGGCGGCAGTCACAGCCGCTTTGCCTGCCGTGGCCTCACTGGGACGGTGCCGTGAGGCTACCGCGGTATCAGTGGCCCTGCTGCGCCTGCTATCTGCCGTTCTTCAGGTCTTTCCAGCTGAACTTGGCGCAGATGGTGTGGGGATGCTGCTCACGACAGCTGTGACCGCATTTTCTTCCTCTCCGGACCAGGGTATGTCTGCTTCAGCTTCTGAATCAGCGTCGTTTGCTGCGGATATGGCGGTGCTATCGTTGGTGAATTCTGCGTTGGCTTATGGCGGCAACCGACACCAAGCGCTGGCGCCTCCAGCGATGGGTCTGGCCCTTCAACTTTGGGACAAAGCATGCGCAGCAGGAGCAACGCACGTCAAGGCAAGTCAATAGGTTCACGCCTTTTTTAAATTCCAGTTTATGTGGTTCAAACCGATAAAAACCAGATTTAAACTTTTTCACTTTTTGCAGGCGCGGGTCCTGGCGACGCTGCTCAGCGTGCTGCGCCACCACTGGCGCTCCATCGGCGGCAGTGACTCCACCCCAGCCCCTCTTGCTTCGACCTCCTTCTCCCACCTTTGTTCTTTCTTTTCAGACGCGGCTGAAGCCCGCGTCGCCGTGCCCTCGGCGGTCGACGTTCGCGCAGTGCTGGAGGATCTTTTCGAGCTGCAGACCGTCTCGAAGCTGTTCTGGAAGCCTTACTTTGGTGGGTGCAGAGACGCGCTGTGTGACGCTCTTCTGGCGATGCTGCTTTCTAGGATGTTTACCGGGGCGCAGGAGGACTTGGTGGACATATTATACTCGTTAGCGAGCTCCAATTGGAGCACGTTTCAGCTTGGGTTCGTGCCGGAATTTGCGGAGCGCAGGCTGGGGACAGCGTTGGGCCCGAGGGCAGCTGAGGTAGCGGCACGGTTGGGCGGGGGAGGTGACATGAACGCCAGCGAGTTTGAAAAGTGCGTGCTGGCGTTTGTGAACGACGCCATGTACTGGAGCATGTAAACGGCTCTCTCTCTTGGTTACAAAGAAATTTGGGGAAATTGTAAAATGAAAAAGAATGATGACAAATGGAAAATGGCTGTAGATAAAAATTTCAAATTTTTCGGCAGGAAAAAGAAAGTCGTGCCCTTGGTGCGCAACCTGCGGACTCCCCCGCCAACGCTCCCACTTGTTAATAATAGTAGTTTCGCATGCTCACGTTTACGTTAATTCCAACCTTGTCAATCATTAGGTAGAGTAGCTTAACGTAGAAGAGTTTTTTTAAAGCCATTAAACCAGTGATCTCGACTGAACCGACTACGCTGAGACTGGCCATCAGGCGCTCCTTTGAGTTCTCCGGTCTGGTGCGGTGTGTGACCAGATCGATGGAGGCAACCTTGGAGCTTTGAGAGGCCGCCCCGCCCTCCCAGAGTGCATACAAGCTATATTCCGTTGGCCGCGCCAACCAGGTGAGCTCCACCCCCAGGGCCCAGCAAGCTGTGCACTTGGTCCCTGAGGACAGCTGGGCACGACGAGCGGGCGTCAGCGACCCCCAGTTCAAGTTTTTTGTAGTGTCTCTCAAAATTTCAATTTTGAAATGCCTCTCCTCGGCCAACCCCACGAGTCCGCCCTCTCGCAATCGCATTCCATCATGCATACCAACACCTCGTGATTTCCACGCAGGCCTTATCGGGTTAGTCCTGCCAGGCCCACAATGCGATCATCAATTGACCACATTTCCGAGCTGCACCACCTCTTGCACAACGGCTACCAACACGACGATAACAGCACCGCGTCAGCCCATCCAGCCGCCCCTCAGCCCGCGCCGGCGGTGGTAGCCGGCGCTTCGTGCCTCCCTCAGGAAGCAGGCCATCGCCCACCTCGCCCTGCGACCGCTACAGCAGGCCTGCGCCCCAGAAGGGCCGCTCCCCCGGCCCCTATCCCACCCCAGCACCGCCCGGCTCTCGCCGCAGCACCTGACGCCTCCCGCCCGGCAGCAGGATGGGGCGACGTTTATCGCTACCTTAACCAGCGGCAGCCTTTTGCCGCCCAGACGGCGCCCGCTGCCGTCGCCCCCGCGCGTGCGCCTTCCCCGCCCCCCGAGGCATGCCCGCCACCCGCCGTTCCCGCCGCGGAGCACCGCAGGGCAAAACGCGGTAAACCAATGGCCCGGCGCTCCCTGCAGGCCTTGCTCGACGCAGCTGCAACCTCCTCCTCCACGCGGCAGACCTCCGCCACCACCGCCACGGAGGACGACGCGGACGCGGGGGGCACCAGCGCTACCAGTCGCTACCTTTCTGGGTCGCACCCTTCCACTTCCCGCCTCAACGCCTCATTCCCTCCCCAAGGTGGAAAGAAAGACAACGGCGAGTTTCCAGGCGGCGACACAGGCCTGCTAGGACCCAGCACCCCCGCCACCTGCGACTCAGGGATGGCGGCAGCTAACGCTGGCCCCTCCTCGTGCCCTACCTCCCCGGCAGAAGCCACAGAAGGCGTCAGCGGCGACGGCGTTTCGCCATCACCAGCGGCAGCGCCTGGCGCGGACCTTTCGGCCGCTGCCTCTTCCGCGCTGCTCCCGCTGCTGCACCTGCTTGCCTCCGAGCGTGGCCGTCGGCTGAGCCGCCTGGAGGTCAAAGCGATAGTGCTTCGGGTCGCTGAAGACTTGGCGGCTCTCCACGCGGCCGATGCCGTGCACCGCCGGGTCAGCCTGGCTACCATCGCACTCACCTGCCGGCAGGGCGTGGCCGTGGCCACGCTGCCGCGCGGGCGCAGCGTAGAAACTGTGGGGCGGGGCGGTGGGTGCCACTGGGGGCAGAGAGCTCCCGGGGACGAACCGCACGCGCCTCCTGAAGTGGCGCGCTGCCCTGGGGACTACGCTGCTTTCACGCAGGCGGGAGACATGTGGGGGCTGGGCGTGGCGCTGTTTTCGCTTCTGTCGGGTGGGCGGTTGCCATTTGGGCATCGAGGGGTGTGCGAGGAGGAGGAGGTGGGCGGCGCGGCCAGCGTGGACGCGCTGCAAGGCTGGCTGGACCGCCATCTCGCAGAGCAGGTGTGGGACGTCCACCGCGAGAGCACCTCTGCTGCTGAAGCCGGCAGGAAAAGCGGTGACGGCACCTCTGCTGCTGGTGCTAGAAAGGCAGGGGAAGCAGCGTGGCGGCCATCCACCACTTCATCTGCCGCATGGCGAGAGAAAGAATGCACGCAGCAGGTGGCGGCAGAGTATTCCTATACCACCGCTCCTGCCATTGGATTCGACCCCGAGGCTGAAGCGCTCATGCTGGGCCTGCTGCGTGCCGACCCCGCGCAGCGCCTCACCGCAGCTGACGTCATGGTGCACCCCTGGGTCGCAGAGGCAGTTCCGCTGGTGCCTAGAGTCGATCTCGGCGATGGCGCTTGCGGCGGTACTGCTGGTACTGCCTGTCGTGCTGCCACGCGCCCCGGGGAGGCCAGCCCCACCATCTCCGACGTGCGCCACCGCACTGAGAACCTCGGGTTCAGCCCAGGCAACAGTCCAGGTCAAGGCGGTGGCGACAGTGTGCAGGCGTTCCCTGCGCCCCCTGCTGGGCTGCGGATGCCGGCGGCTCCAGCGGCGGTAGCAGCGGCGCCGGAGTGTCCCTACCCCATCATTGGCCACGTGGCACAGCCTGTGGAGGTGAGAACTGAATATTCTTTTATTGAACAACACAGTTTTGATAGATATATATATATATATATATATATATTTTTTTTTTAATATAGTAACAGCTAATTTTGTTCAATTTCCTGATTTCTTCTTCTCTTGTATTCTTTCTTTCCCGTTCTTCCAGGTGACCATCGATGGGGTGGCAGTGACTGTGTCTGCTTTGCATGCTGTGTATAACGTGCCGGGCCACGGCGCCATGATGAGCGCTGCGCCTGTCGCGCTAGTCAATCCGGCAGACGTTGCTGCAGCACTGGCCGCGGCAAACGACCGGCTGAGGCCGGCTGTTTGATAGGTTCAAAGAAACAATCTAATGTAAATTATGCCGCCGCCCTTTTTCCCACCCCATTTTCCTTTTTGAAATTAGGCGGATCGCCAATAAAGAGAGAGTTTTTCTAAGCATCATCCCAAGATCAATTCATATATTAATTCCCTTCCATTTACAGCCTCCTAACAAAAGATTCCTGCACATAAAGGTGTCAGGCATCGATTTTTCTTGGCCAATCAATCAATCCTCCACCCCCTCTGCCCGCCTTTTCGGTTCTGAGATATTTGTCTTGCCGAAGAAAGCTATGAGCTGTAGGAAAGGAATGTTCATTCAAAATGATTTTATCACACGTTTTCCCCCTCTCTTTCCAGTTTTTTTCTACTTTTCATCGCCCTTTCTCCTCTTCCCCCCCCTCTCTCGCACCGAATGGGCGAAGCACACTCTCTGGTCTTCTCAGTGCCTTTCTTTTTATTATATAAGAATGGAAAGAATGCCCGTGGCATTTGCACAGGATACTTTTAGTCAGTCCTCCGTACATACAACCCATGTGCATCTTTTTTTGCATGCATTTCTAGCTTGTGCTTCATTCTGCTCCGCTGGTCACATTCATTCTTTATTGGGCCTTCTTCGAAATGGCCGCCAACGAACGTTTCCACCTCTCCCTCTCCTCTCCCTGTTTGCTCCCACTAACTGTTTCTTGGTAGTAGATGTAGTAGTTCCACGCAGTTAGTTCAAATCTCTTGCCGTCTTGCTTTTATCGTTTGGGCGAGGTCACCCCTGAGCAGATTAAACAATAAAAACAATGGCTGCCTCAATGCCCTTTTACATTTCGTACCATTTTTTCTTTCTTTCTTTCTTTCTTTTCCCTCCCGATTTCCCCTTGTTTTTAGCGTTCAAAACTGAATACAATTATGTTTAATACTGACCGCGTGGCAGCCCTTGCCGGTGCTGTTTCCTTCTTCTGGCAAGGAGGTTGTTGCTTTGCCGATAATGATGAGGATGCTGTGTTATTTGTAAATGAAATACGTATATATTTATATAAAAGGAGCATGGTGGCGGTGAAAGCTTGGGCTATGGCAGCGCTGGCTACCGGCCAAAGAGATGGTTCAGCAGCGTTTACGAGCATTATACATTATGCGTGTCATGACCTGATTTGCTTACACTGCTACTAAGGGGGAAATGAATGCACTTTGGTTTTAGCTTGCTTTATTGAGTAGAAAAAGAGCGCCGTCGGAAATTTTGAACGCTGGCCAGAAAACCTGGTATTCGATCTGCCCCTGGCAGGGTGCCCCTGGGAGGTAGTGCGGCGACGGAGCTGATCTGGAAATTGACACAACGACGGCACGGTGGAAACTTTGATAGACAAATGACGGGGTTGAAACCATGGTTTTATTAGAAATCTGTTAAAGAACAAAAAAGTAAAGGGAAAAGGTGAAGCAAATAACCATGGTTTTATATTTTAGAACCACCGGTACTTTTAAAGAGATTTCCACCTATATTTTGTATAGTACGGGAGCGTTTGAAAAACAGGGCTGCCAACAAATGTAGTAACATGGAAATGAGAAGCTATTGATTCTTGATCAAGAAAAATGCACTATTCCAGCATGGCATTGGCGATTGTCTCGCGCCCCAATCCAGGAAAAACTTCTTTGACCTTTCGTACTTTAACTATACATACATTACCCGCGGCAAAAGCTTGGGGAACCCACGAGTGGCGGCGTAACTGGTGGGTTCCGAACAATTGATATTATTAATTTCGTAATTGCAGAGTGGGCAAGGAAGTATGACTACATGATTGCCACGACCTTCATAATCCCATGCCAGCAATCCTGGTCCAAATTCAGCCCCTGAAACTGATTGAATTCGCGGAGGACTGTGTATTCCACTATTTAAGAAGCGGGACCACAAGTGTTTACTTCCTCGCGGACGGAGGCGACCATGCCCACCCGCATTTCTGTCACACATGCCTTCTGCAAGCGGACCATGCCGTACCTGATACCGACAGGCAGCCAGAGTTTTGCCGCGACCAAATCATATTTCACGCTGGCAGAGAGATAGTCATCTGACACCTAATCGACGCAACATATTTTCATCATCTCGAGCGATAAACCAATTGGAAGACCGTGCAAAGGCGGCGGGGGATGGTCCTGGGAATTCACAAACCAATTCATAAATAAGGGCATATTTTTCATATGCCTGCAGCTGATAAGCACCGAGGATAATTAAGCTCAGTCTTATTTCTCAACATATGAATTCTTTTAAGATTAAAATATAAGGTGTACCTTTGATTTGCCTCGCCTACAAGATGTAAGGAGCGTCCAGCTTGTGGGCTACTTCAGCAGCCTCGAGGACAATGGTTTCCTTCGTATATTTGCATGCGGTGTCATTGAAGAGGCCTCCCACAACATCGGCGAGCCGCGATTAGGAGTAGTTGAAAAAAACAGCTCAGAATATTTTGAAAATTGTTACTCTTCGTGGTCTCCCCATGGTTACTACTGCAATCTTCTTCTAAAATGTCGATTCTAAAGGCAAGCACAATTGCATACCCAGAAAAGGAATTATTAGGGTCCTCGATTTCTGTGAAGCGAACTGAAATAATATTTTTCAAAGTGATCGAGGATTAGAAATTATCGTCGAAAGTTCAAAGATTATTCAATAAATATGGGGCCTTTCACAAGCCCTACGACCATGGAACTCAAACCTATCACGCCTATAGCAGCAGCAGCAACACCCCGAAATTTCTTTTCTTTGACGTTGAGAGGCAGAGGCGGGCAACCCCGCTTCGCCCAATCTACGCAGCCTTCCAAGGCCCTCACCCGTCCCCCAGCCGCGCTAACCCTTGCAACTGACGCCCTAGCTACGCTGGCCGCGCTCCCCCCCCCTCAATGCTTCGACCTGCAGTGCCAAAGCAGCAAAGACGCCATCTTCGCCGTTTCCCTTATCGCCCCCATTATAGCCTTTGCCGCGGCCGCCGCCATCGCCCTGAGGCCCCCTCCCCCTGCAGGATCCTCCCGCTTCGACGACCCTGACACTGGGGCGGTGTTTCAAGCGCCAAAGGGGGCGCCAGAGCCAGCTAGAGATAGATATGGCGAGCTCGCCTTTCGGGCAGTCTCCTGGACCCCTCTTCCCGTTGAAGCCGGGGACCAAGGCGAAGCGCTGCGAATCGAGGTGGGCCCTGTGGGCGCCACCCAGCCCCGCACCTTTCTTTTCGACCGAGTCCTTCCGCAGCCCAGCAGGCTGGTGGCGGTGCGATTGCCACGCCCTCTGGGGGTAGTGATAGAAGAGGACCGCAGCACGAAGCGCGCGGTCGTGGCGGAGATCATCGAAGGCGGGAACGCCGACCAGCGGAGAAAGAAAGCATCACTAGATCCCGGGTTAGCAGCTACAGCAGGTAAAATGCATCGCTCCGATGATATGTAATTCATTCTTACAAATACATGTTTTTCATGTTTTCACAATTGAAATCTTTTGAATATCACGTTTTTTGTTTTTGGCAGTGCAACCGGGGGATGTGCTGCGGGCGATTACCGCCACGAATTTGGTGTACCGAAATGGCGCGGCAATGCTGTTTGGAGCGCAGCCGCCCGAGAGGACTGTGGTAGTGTTCGGAGCGGACGGGCAGCGGTGGCCTAAAGTGGCGGAGGCGTTGAAGCGAGGGCTGTTGGCCGATGGGGACGTGACGATGGTTTTGGAGAGGCGGGTGGTGGCGGCGGAAGAGGAGAAAGTAGAAAGGAAAAAGAGCGGCGAGTACGAGTTTGATTCTTCTTTGTTTACTTCTGATTCACGAAAACAGAGCGAGAAGAAATAAATAGATGCCATGTACAACTGAAACAAATTTGGGAGGAGGGAATTTAACCGAGATTCTTTCTTTCTTCAAGACCCCCCCATAGAAGATTGATGCCCTCCCTTCAAAAGATCCCAAAACACAGCGGGCCGCTGCTTCCCCTCCACCCCCTCCAGCCTCGCCTCCAGCACCGCCGCCGCCTTCAGCAGCGTGCCTTCATGCCACGGCGGAGCAATCAGCTGCAGCCCCACCGGCAGCAACAGCTGCTGCTGCTGCTGCTCCGTCCCGCTACCGCGTGCACCACATTTGCCGCTGCTCACGGCACCCACAGGGACCGAAATGGCGGGCAGTCCCAGCATATTGGCCAGCGGAGCAAACCGCATCAGCAGCGCGGTGGTGCTCATGTCAGAAATGCCGCCAGTGAGTGCAGCTGGAATAATTGGAGGGGCAGTGCAAGGAACTGAAGGCACCACCAGCAAATCCACCTTGGAAAAGATGCGGCGCAGTGCTAGATCGGCCCGTCTGCGAATTTTCTGCGCTGTCACGTAGTCGGCAGCGGTGAAGCCGTTTGCTGTGGTCATGAGGATGCGGGTCTCGGCTTGGAACTCGCTGAGCTTGTGGCCCTCCATGCAACTCACCATCTCTGAAGATATAGACACGGTATGCGCCATCGTCAGCTCCTGCAGCCATGAAAACCGCAGTCGAAAAACAATTAGTCTTACCTCGACAACGTGTCTTCTGGGAGAAACCTCCAGAGAATCTGCCGCCATTTTAAAGAAACTTAAAAAAAAACAGCCTGAATCTGTTTTGTTACGTACCTGAAGGTGAGGCACAGCCATGGGCTGCACCTCCAGCCCTGCGTCTTTCAGTAACTCCACCGCCCGCTTGCACTGAGCCACCACGGCAGGCTCAGCATCTTCAAACCACGCAGAATAAACCCCCGCAACGAGCCCCTGCAGCGGCATTGCCGTTGAACCGGCAGACAGCGCAGCCAGGGAAAGGTCTGGCAGCGCCAGAGGCGGAGGTATTGGGCCGGCTGAAAGCTGGTGGCCTCGGTTAGCTATCATGGCGTAGGCCAAGGCACAGTCGGCCACGGAGGCGGCAATGGGGCCGATGGTGCCGACGGTGTGGCAGATGGGCACCCCGGGGAGCGGAAAAACCCTGCAGAAATAGCATTATAACAATTAAAACTAAGCGTTTCAAAAGCAGTAATCTGGTATTTATGACACACGCATGAAAACAGGGTTTCTGTCTTCTTAGAGGCGTTAATATAGATAAAGAAAAAAATCACCTGTTGACGGTGGGTTTAAGGCCCACGCAGCCGCAAAGGGCAGCCGGGATTCGTATGCTGCCGCCGCCGTCACTGCCGGTCGCAAAAACTACCAGACCGGCAGCTACGGCAGCAGCGCTACCGCTGCTGCTGCCTCCGGTGTGGCAGGCGGGGTTGTGAGGGTTTCTCGGAGTGCCGTGGTAGGTGTTGAGCCCTGTGGTTCCCAGGCCGATCTCATGCAAATTGGTTTTGCCAGCCAGCACAGCGCCTGCAGTAAGAAAGGACTCGTTATTATGCTTAGAACTAGATTTGAAACCCGACTGGGGGCATTAGGCCATACGGTAGGCAACGTAGTCTTCAGAGAAGACGGTGGTTTGAAAACTAGATTTGATATTATTGAAGAGGACTGACTGGCCCAACAGGGAATCCCCCCTAAAGCACCAAAATAATGAATGACCCCCCCCCGTCTGCATGCAATAAATTTAAATGCCAAAAACCCCAAACCGACCTGCTTCAAACAGCGCTTGGACACCAGGGATCGTGCCGCTGGCCACCCCTCGCGCCTTGCCCAGCATCTCCGTGCCTGCTGAGCTCTCATAACCTTTCACGTCAACGTCGTCTTTCACCGCAAAAAACACCCCGTCAAGTGGAGACAGGGGCTTTCCCTCGGCGTAACGCGCTGTGGAGGCCCGCGCCTGCTCGCGGATGGCTGCAGGGTCGTGCACGATGAAAAATTGCATGGCCGGACTCATTGCTTCGCTCTCCGCAACTGCTGCAACCAGCCGCTCGGCAACTTCGAGCGGGGTGGTGGCGCCGTTGAGGTACGCTGCGTGGTAGTCCAAAGCTGAGGGGTACGGGGAAGAGGAAGGGGTTCTATTACCAATGCCAAGTGCCGTCACTGCTGCTTCTGCGGCCACCGGCGGCGCTTCTGCGATGCCCGATGGCTCGGAGATGCCATTACGCACCTCTGCAGGCCATCGGTCGGTGTCTGGGTAGTATAGAGGCTCTTCAGGATGAGATTTCCCCCGCAATGCCCCCAAAAATCCATTTTTAGTCAAAAGCGCTGTGCGGACGGGGGAGGCAAGCCAGCTGCCTGAAAGCGCCAGAAAGGCCTTGAGGGACAGCCCTGCGTCAGGAAAGAAAGGGCGAGAAACAACAATTAGACCCTCCACAGAGAAGAGGGCCACAGCCAGGCAATGTGCTTAGGAAACGCTCTACCTGTCAGCACTGGCGCAGATATGGCCCTTGGAATGTATGTATTATCATCATCTGCCATTGCAAAATGCGATTTGGAAGCAAGGAGCTGGTTCAAGGTGGATTTTAATTATTGCGCGATGATCGATCAAAATGGCAGTATTTGCTGGAGGATCTCGCCGTTTGTTATAGAGTCGCCGTTGCCTCGTATGCTTATAGGATACAATTTATTGAATGCGATATCGAGCTGCAGAATATTAAATATGAGGCGCCCCCTCCAACACAAGGCAGAAAAAATATGCTGACAATTGATTTTTTTACGTTACGATCACTAGCTAGATGTATTTCGCAGCTCTTTCTCCCCAGCCAAGCTTCTCAGCTTCCTGGCGTCTTTTAACCTCCTGCGCGTTGCTCTCTCGTCATTTTTTTTTTAATTCATTCCCGCCGCCGCCGCCACTTTCTGTTAGCCCTCATCTTGCGGTTTGGGCGATGAATCTAGTAATAATAAATCAGTATTCCTGAATAGCACATAAATATATATATATATAATAAGTTTGTGTTATTTCTGTTCACTTAATGATGGTTGGTTAATTCCCGCATATCATTTTATTTTACCCTCTCCCTCTGATTTCAAGCCTTTGCAGGGTCGTTAACTACAACTTACGTTCACAGGGCAACCGCATTCTTCATTAAACATTCTTTAAACCTGCCTTCTCATTCATTCTGTATCACCGCTCTCAAGCTTCCTCTGTTCGCCGCTTCTTTCCATCTCCTTCTCCCCTCTCCCCCTCTTCTTCGGCATCACTCCGCTGCCTCTTCCTCCCCTCTTCCCCTTCAACCCCACTTTTATTCGGCTCCTCTTCTCCTTCTCCTTCCTCTTCCTCCTTGTGCCCCAACGCCTCCAACAATCTCGTCACTCTCTCTGCCTGCTTTCGCCCTTCATCCGCCTCCGCTTCGCTTTGTCTAGCCCCACCATCCATCAGCGTCGCCCGCCGCTCCAGTAGCACACCTCTCAGCGCCGCCAAGGGCCGGCCCCGTTGGTGCAGAAGGCCCAGCAGCCGCCGCCTCACGCCAACGTCCCCTAGGGCCCACAGCTCGCCCACCACCATCGCTGCCTGCTGCAGAGAAAAGAGCCCGGCGTCCAAGCGAGCCAGCAGCAGGTCCTCCTTGTCATCATCCTCTTCTTGACCCCCTGGAAAGGGGGAAAAAACGATTATTTTATAAGCTGTCGTTTTTATACGTCAAAACACCCGGAAAACGAACTCTTTAGAACGTCCTCTTCAAATAGATAACCAATAGCTGCAAATGCGCTGTCTCACCTGCTTCCTGCGCCGCCACCCGCTCTTCGTAGTTCCAGTACACCTCCATCAGCCGATCGCACTTTTCAAACTCATTCTCCGCAAACTTGGCAGCCACCCGCGCGCGCCGCGCCTCCCCGGTCACCCCCCCCAGCAGACTAGCGACCACAGAGATGCAGCGCTCCTCTTCCTCCGCCGCCGCCGTCTCGTCGCGCTTCTGCCGCTTCCCCTTGGCTTTCAGCTTGCCCATGAACAGCGCAAACACGGTGCCCAGTCCACCAAAGTCCACAACCTGGTCGCACGCAGCAGGGCACCTCGTCGTGGCGAAATCGAGACATTTTAACGCTCCGGCTCTGGCAGCTGTCCTTCCTTTGAGTATGAGGACCATCAGCTCCGCCCCCGCGGCCGCCACGAACGCGGACTTGGCTGCGGGGTCCATCATGGCGGTGCACAGCACGTCGAACGCGTTTTCCACCAACTCTTCTTCCTCCGTTCCCACTGGATCTCGAGATTTGTAGGGAGCCACGGCACGCAGGATGCACTCCACGCCGTCGCACTCCACGAACCGCTTGCGAGCCGCGTCCCCGCCCGCTTGCAGCACCTGCAACATTTAAATTTTAATGAAGGCAAGGTCATCATAAGACATGAAAAAAATTATTATGGGTCTCGCAACAAATTTCATTTAAAAAATTTTTAGAAATGCATATACCCCCCCCCCCCCGCGCCCTCCCCCCCCCCCCCCCCCCCCCCCACACAATAAAGCATTACGTCGTCTTACCACCGCCAGCACCTCTGCAGCGTACTGCTTATTGCCGTCCACTTCCGCATTGGGCTTCACTCGCTGCAAAATCCACTCCAGTAGCCCAGGCTGCGCCGCCGCCGCCGCTGCCGTTTCAGGCCGCAGCTCCACCGAGTTCTCCACCACCGCCAGCGCGTTGTATACCGCTGCAGCTTCCTCAGCCACCCGCTCGTCCAGTCCCTTTATCCGCTGCACCAGCGCCTCCAACAGCCCCCCTTCCATCAGCGCCTCCACCAACGCGCGGCCATCTTCCTCCGAGTCCTCCACCGAGTCCGCGTCAGTAAGTTCTGACAGCAGTTCGATTGCGGCGGCAGCGATGTCGCCATTCTCGTGGTAGAGCAAGGAAACGAGCGTGGGCACCGCGCCAGCGGCGATAATGTCGGGGTAGAGCTCGGGAGAGGCGGCGGCAGCAGTGAGAGAGCGCACGGCTTCGTCCAGCTCGATTTCCGACTCGAGGAATTTTTGAGGGGCCTCGGAGTGCTTTGCGCGCTGCTCCACGTTGTGAGTGAACTGCAAAATAGCGTTAGCGTACGAATATTATTAGAAGAGGATCAGTACAGAAAATAGATAGAAATCAAATGCAAAGGGAGGTGGAATATAATGATTAAAAAAAAAAAAAAAGGAGAAGAACTGCAGCTTAATAGAAGAAATGGAAACTGCACCTTTCTCTGCAGCGTGACGACTATTTTTTTGAGGGCTTTGGCGTCCAGCAGCTGCATCTGGCCCTCCCCCGCTGCCTCTTCAGCCTCTGCCAAGAGGGCTTCACCAGAGCGTGGCTGCTGGGCTACTGCAGCTGCTTTCTTCAGCCGCTGAGCCTCTGCTTCCAGGGCGCTGGTATCGCCAGAGGATGACGCAGGGGCGCCTCCCTGAGCTGCAGCGTCCAAATAATATCTGCAGTGAGAAGAGATACAAATTGAAACTAATATGCTAGGAAAATTGACAATTAATAAATATTAGGTGATAGAAAAAAAATTTACAAACAGCGTACCCGACGCCCTGCGAGCTGCGGCCAAAGTAGTATCCAGGCCTGGGACCTTGAAATGACTTGGCAGGAATAAAAGAAAAGGCTTCGCCGCTGCCGCCGCCGGCTTCAAATTGGCCTACAGCTCGGTTCACCACCGCCATGGGGTCTTCTCGACTGGGCATAGCTCCAGACGCCATGCGATCAGAGACAAATGGCGTTGAAATAAAGCTGAGGGAGCTAAATTCAAGTTAGTTATGATCACTTTACAATATATATCTTGCGCACTTGCGCTTTATCTTCCTGATGCGTTGGTATCACTGTGACCACTTTGTGATTTTTAGTAATTAATAAATGGAAAATAAGCACGCTAGGCGCCAGCTTTGAAAATGGCAAATGGAAGAAAAATCACGAGCGACTGTGCAAGCTCGCTCCTTGCCTTGTCTGCAAAAAAAGATTGAAAAATTCACTAAAAAGCCTAACTATGTTCGTTCCTAAGAAGCCCTCCGAGGCCGAGGCCCGCAAGGCGCTCAAGGGGAACCTGCAGAACTTTGCAATGGCGGTTGTCCTCATCAGGGCCAGCACATACGTGATGGATGCCCTCTCATCTCGGCAATGAGCCGCATCCTTTGATATTTTTGTTGCGGTGTGACTTTTTAATACAATCAATCAATCAGTTTGGGTAGTGAGTTGACTGGAAGTTTTTAATGCACCAACCCGACCTCCTCTTCATTTTCTAACGGCCTGTTCACCCATCCACCCACTCTGCTCCAGTGTGTGGAATTTGGGGCGTCTACCTGTACCACACCGCTCGCACTCGAGCTGACATCTTAGAACTCCTTCTCAACGGCCTGCGGCGCCTTGAGTACCGCGGCTACGACTCCGCTGGCCTCGCTGTGGACGTCTCCCCCTCAGAATCACCCACCTCCTCTTCTAGCGTCCTCATCATCAAGTCTGCCGGCAAAATTTCCCACCTTGAAGCTGAGGTGAAAAACGCCCTCGCAGCCCTCAAATTGAGCTCTGATGTGGGGCCTGAGGTGCACGCTGGCATCGCACACACCCGCTGGGCCACCCACGGCGCTCCTACGGCCGCTAACGCCCACCCCCACGCCTCAGACACTTCCGGGGAGTTTGTCGTGGTGCACAATGGCATCATCACCAATTTTCGCGCGCTGAAAGACTTTCTGCTGCAGCACGGGGAGGTGTTTGAGTCGGAGACGGACACTGAAGTCATTCCCAAGCTGTGTCGGTGGATTTATGGATCGCTGCAGGAGCCGGTGCCAATGGCTCAGGTGAAGACTATAAAGTACTCAAAGCATGCGCAGTAGTTGCTGGTTTATTATATTTTTCATCGGTTTCCCCACTCATACTATAGTTAATATCCTATTACCCCCCCTTTTGACCGATTCTTTTCTTGCACATTTTTTTTTTACTACTTTGTTTCTTTTTACGCCGCACCCGGATTCTAGCAACTCTCCTCTGATTGATTGATTGATTGATAGTGTAAAACACACCGCACCCTTGTTTTTTACTCCCCATTTTCCTGATTCAGCTCGTTATGGATGCTATGAGCCTGCTAGAGGGCGCCTATGCCCTCCTCATTAAATCAACGCACTACCCTGGAGAGCTGGTGGCCTGCAAGCGCGGCTCCCCGCTCATTCTCGGCGTGAAATCTGCTGCTCACGCTCAAGATGGTGGAGGGAGCCCCCGAAAAATCAAAGAAGCTGCTAGGGCCGCCGCTGGAGGCCTTGCCTCGCTGCGCGCTGCTAGCCATGCGGTGGAGTACTTTCTAGCGAGCGATGCCAGCGCTGTGGTGGAGCACACGAAGAGGGTGCTGGTGCTGGAGGACGGAGATGGTGCGTTTAATAAATGACTGTTCGATTGGCGCGGGGAAATTTATTTGTAGCTTATCGTCACGGTGCGAGTTAATAGCTAAGCGAGAGAGGGAAAAAAAGTATTGGCTGAATCAAACGATGTTTGACAAGACGCTTTCTTTATCACAAATTCTGAATCGAAGCATCTGCTCTGCAGTTGTGGCGCTCCGGAACGGGTCATACGAAATTTACAATTTTTCGGACCGCGCTGAAGGCCAGACAGCGGGCGTGGGCCAAGCGCAGAGCCGCGCGCTGGAGACGCTCAACATGGAGGTGTCTTCTATCATGAAGGGCGGCTACCAGCACTTCATGCAGAAGGAGGTGAGGGGTAGTTACATTTGAAAAAGAAAGATCGATGTCTAATTCTTTATGCTGATTAATAAATTTGTTTTCTTGCTTTCTTGCTTTCTTCCTTGTAGATCTTCGAGCAGCCAGAGACGGTGCTGCAAACCATGCGCGGCCGCGTTAAATTCGCGCCGCAAGCAGCAGCCGACGCCGCAGCAGCGGCAGCCGACGGAGGCTCCACGCTGCCAGTCCCCATTCAGCGCCTCCCAGATGCATCTCCAGCTACCCCCCTGTCTTCCAACAGCAGCTCTCTTGCGGCGCTGTCGCTGGCTGCTCTCTCCGCCCCTCCATCAGTGCCCAACCATGCGGACGATCTTTTCACGGAACCTGCAGTGAAGCTCGGCGGCCTCGCAGAGCACCTCGAGAAGATCAGCACCGGGCGGCGCCTCGTTTTGGTGGGGTGCGGCACTTCTTACCACGCCTGCCTGGCCGCCCGGAAGGTCCTAGAGGAGCTGTCCGGGCTGCCGGTGGCCACCGAAATCGCGTCAGACCTGCTGGACCGCTGCCCGCCGCTGTTTCGGGACGACACATGTTTCTTCGTCAGCCAGAGCGGGGAAACGTCAGATACACTGAGAGCGCTGGAGTACGCCAGGGACAAGGGCGCGCTGTGTGTTGGAATTACTAATACGGTGGGGTCCGCCATTGCCCGGGGCACCGACTGTGGGGTTCACATCAACGCTGGCGCTGAAATAGGGGTGGCCTCCACCAAAGCATACACATCTCAGATTGTGTGCTTGGTGCTGGTGGCGCTGGCGCTCAGCGAGGACAGCCGATCGCGCGCCCCAAAGCGGAGCGCCATTATTCAGGGGCTCGGGCGGTTGCCGGGCGCGCTGCGCCGCGCGTTGCAGCTCGACCGGGAGGTTCGGGCGCTGGCGGAGCGTCTGAGGAACGAGCAGAGCCTGCTGGTGTTTGGGCGGGGGTGCAACTACGCCACTGCGCTGGAAGCGGCGCTTAAGGTGAAGGAGGTGGCGTTGATGCACAGTGAGGGTATTTTGGCGGGCGAAATGAAGCACGGACCGTTGGCGCTGGTTGACGAGCTCTTGCCCATCCTGGTGGTGGCCACCGCTGACGAAATGCGTGCCAAAATGGTGAGCGTGATCGAGCAGCTCAGGACACGGGGCGCCAGGCTGGTGGTGCTGTGCTGCGAAGGGGACGAGGGCGTGGCCGCCGCCGCAGGTAATTAACTTATAGTAGTGAACTGAGAAATCCCGCCGTTAATGGGAGGTTATTTGCTGCTTATGCGCTTCATTTGAGTTTATTGACTTTTATATTTACTTCCCTTGCTTGGCGCGAAATTGACGTGTTCCTTATATATTTTTGAAGGGGCTCAGGCGATGTTAGTTCATGTGCCTCGACTGCCAGACTGTCTGCAGCCGGTGGTCAACGTGGTGCCGCTGCAGCTGCTGGCGTACCACCTCGCGGTGCTGAGAGGGCACAACGTAGACCAGCCGCGCAACCTCGCAAAGTCCGTGACGGTGCATGACTGAGGAAGGAAGCGGTAGAAGAAATGTGCCAATGAATAGCATATGCCAATTTTGTATCATACATAGTTGCTGCTGATAAATGAAATAAACGAAACCATAAAATTATCTAAACGTGTAGATTTTGACTAAGCAAATTGAATACTTTCACCCATGCGTGAAAAGACCAAAAGAAATCATTTTTTTTATTGTTCGCCTCCTAAATAAAACTGGGATTGGAATAGAGCATACGCGGGGCACATTTTTATGTATGCCATGGTGTGTTCAGAGCATTTTCGACCAACTCTTCCATTGCAGTGCATCGGCACCGCTCTAGACCTGTCTCCAGCTCTTTACTCAACGACCGAACATCTTGAAGCACAGATTTCATGAAAGTGTGACCAACAACTCTGCCGACCATGCACGGTATCCGCGTATCAGCTTCAAAAACAAAGAGCTGTCGCATTTCAAACCAGTCACTGCAAAACATTGATTTTGGCAGCACCAGCTCCAAGCCTTCTGCGTCAAACACACAAAGCGCCGCGTTCGCAGCTCCCAGAGCATCCACGAGGGGTAAATTGCTGCTCAGCGGCGGTTGCTGAGACTTTTCAAACAGCGTGTTAATAGATTTCCTCGCAAGCTCTGCCTTGACTGCTCCGTCAACTGAGCCCTCCAAAAACATCGAATCCAGGTAGAGAATGGCCCGGACATCTGTTTTGGTGGTGAGGGTGACGATGCAGGCTTCTGTGAAGCCACGTTCGAACTGATTGGGCAGGTAGGCGAGCGCTTGTTGAAAGGATAATTGAGGATAGATGCCGCCCCACTCCTGGCTGGGGCCTGAGTGCGTGGGGATGTCAAATGAGGCGGTAGGCAACGCTTTAAATCCAAACAACGTTCCTGCTGGAACTGTGAATGTGGAGAGGTGTTTCTTCACTGCATTCGGCGGCAGCGCCATAGTTACCAATATTGGGCAGGCAGGCTGCCCAAAAATAAATAAAAATGGGGGGTTTATATTCGAATAGCTGGTGTTGGTGGACGACTTTGAAGAGGGGCAAAGATTGGGAGAGGGAAATGGATCGGATCGGATTTTAAACAAAATGCGAACTGCACTGAAACCAGACCGCTGAGCAGAGAACTTCAACGCTGGGTGCTTGAATACTATTTTTAATGATTAATTTAACGCTTTTTTGTCCTCCAAAACCTCTTGTCGGCAATGGCGGCGCGCGCTTTTTTTGCTGTCGCTCACCTAAGCCTGATGGAGCACATTCGCCCTTCAGCTCGTCAAAAATCAATTAATTATAATTCCAAGAGTTTTTTGGTCGGGCTTCCTTCGGGTCTCCGGGCTTTGAAGCAGCTCCGAAGCAAAAACAACATCTTTCACAAGGGGCCACGCGTCCACACCATTAACCCAGCACCCAGACTCACACGTTCAACGGAGTATGTCAATCTAAGAGCACCACACGGCATTAATGAGTGAGTTGCAGCCTCCCTTTTCCCTCCATCTTCCAATTTATTCTTGCTCTTTAGCTCACGCAGGTCCCTTTTACTGCAGATCATTGCTCGCGAGCTCAGCGGCTTGCCGCTGGGAACGCGGTTTCAACGTTCGCCCCTCCCCGCAGCCTCTCCCTGTCTGGGCGACGACCTTATTTTGCCGGCACAAGACCAGTGCTAGCAATTTCCGCTGACGTCGACCTCGAGGCCGCCACCGCGCTCAACGTGCGCGCCCAGCGCATCAACCAGCGCATCAACGAGCAGCTGTGGCAGGAGCGTCTCAAAACTATGGTGCCGCCTGTGCCCGGCCCTTCACTGCAGCTGCGAGAGGACGCCCTGCGCACCAAGCGATGGAAACCCGCGGCGCACCACCTCACCAAGAAGCAGCTCTGGGCGTGCATCCGCGAGGAGGCCGCAACCCACGCCTCCACCGAGCCCGTGCTGGCTTCGTTTCTCCACATGTCGGTGATCATGCACTCCTCCTTGGAAAAGTCCCTCTCGTTTCTCCTCGCCAACAAGCTTGCCAGCCCCACGCTGTTGGGCATGCAGCTCATGCGCCTCGTCATCGAGGCGTACGAGGACGACCCCGAGATTCTGGAGGCCTGCGTTGCCGACCTTCAGGCAGTCAGCGATCGGGACCCCGCCTGCGAGACCTACGTGCAGTGCCTGCTGTTTTTCAAGGGCTTCCAAGCCATTCAGGTGCATCGCGTGGCGCACTGGATGTGGGGCAAGGGCAGGCGGTCCCTGGCGCTCGCTTTACAAAGCCGCATGTCGGAAGTTTATTCGGTGGACATACACCCCGCTGCGACGCTGGGGAGGGGGGTCATGATGGACCACGCCAGCGGCATCGTCATTGGGGAGACGGCAGTGGTGGGAGACAACGTGTCCATGCTGCACCACGTTACTTTGGGCGGCAGCGGTACTGGCAGCGGCACGCGCCACCCTACGATAGGAAATGGCGTGCTGCTGGGGGCGGGGGTGAGCGTGCTGGGCCCCGTGGTGATTGGGCACTGCAGCAAAGTGGGGGCGGGGTCTGTGGTGGTGACTAATGTGCCTGCAAACAGCGTGGCGGTGGGCGTGCCTGCTAAGGTGATAAAAAGGCTGGAGAAGGGGGTGGAGCCTAACCGAGACATGGACCAGATCCACGATTTCATTCTGGACTACGTGATTTAGCGGTTTGGAAAGAAAAAACCCTGCATTTGTGCAGAAATTATATGGTTTTGGGTTGTATCGTAAGATTTATTTTTTAGCGACAACAACTGTTTCCATGCTTTCAATATGTTTCTTTCTTTCTTTGCCGCCGTTGGCTTTAGGCTGCGTGGCACAATATCCATGATGGTGCTGATGATGCAGCTCAATGAACGCATGTGGTTATACAAATACAAAAAGAATTTCTTCTTTTTTCACCATTTTTTTTGTTGTTGCGTGACGACAGAGAGAGTACAATAAACCCTTCCTCTCAAATACTGTACTGCTATTAATTAAATAGTTTTTTTCTACTTTTCATGACAATAAAGTTTCACTGTAGAAATATACTGAAGTACTAGTTATTCACAAAGACATAGGCAGGGTGGAGTGAGAAACTGCTTCATTTTTTCCATCTCAATGCCTGCTTGAACGACAAGGGATTTAAAGGTAAAAGCTGATTTTCCAGGGTATAAATCAAATTGAAGGCGACGTCATAGCGGGGTGCCTCAAACGACTGCGTTAATAATTATTATTCCACGTGGAATACTACAACCCCCAAAACCAGGTGTACCTGCAATACAGAGGGTTGAGAATATGGGTTTAATGGGTTTAATGGGTTTAATGGGTTTACATCTGGTTGTTACGTCTCCTACAGAAGGTGCTCTTATAGAGACCTGCAAGGCGACGTGCCACTTCCCGCCACAGTAAGGCGGGTACCCCCTTCCATCCGCTGGGATCGACCCCCGGTACGGTGGACGTACGGATACTGCCACTACGCCGGTGACCGCTCCGCCGCCCACAGTTAAGGCTCTGGCCCCCGCCTTCCGGGGTCCCCCAGCGGCGCGACCGACTAAAATTAAGGGAAAAGCAGGGTTCTCCTGACGGCTACGGCCCGTCAGGTTTGGGGTTCGCGCTTGGGCAATGCTGGCCCGCCCAGCACCCCTCCCATCTACAGCGGTCACTCAACCCCTGGCTAAAGGGTTTTTGATGTAGTACCCGGTGTGCTCACTGAAATAAGTGGCACCCGCCTTTTGTACCCGTCCATTAGAGACTGCGATACCACGGGGAAGTGATGCATCCGACGTTGCAGTGCAGTAAACTACCAAAGTTTACGCACTGGCAGCTTCAATGAGCTAACTAGTAGGGAGCGCGAACCACCGAACGTGTATGCATAATAAATGGAAGTTAAATAAACATACTCATCTTGCAAAGTTTCATCTCATAACTTGACTCTCTCTCTGTCTCTCTCTCCGTGCGCCAGTCTTGTACGCCTCCTACACGTCCTCCAGGATTGCCCGCACCAGGGCCGCCACCTGGGTGAGTTCTGCCTCCTCCAGCTCCAGCAGGCTTCTCGGCGTTGGTGATGCAGCCAGCGCTGCAGTCGCCGGAGCGCGCGCTTGGAGGAGGGCGGGGCAGGTACGCAGGATGTGCGCGTCATGGTGCTGGCCCTGCTCCGCGCAGAGCGGGCACTGAGCTGGTGGGTGCCAAACTCCGCTCTCCCCCGCTCGTGGGACACGAATCCACCGCACCCCAAGCCGAAAGCGCGACAGCGCTGCTCTGTCCGCTCGCTGCAGCAAGCTGAGGTGGCGGTGCTGCTCGTACGCCTCGACGGTGAGCGGCATTTGGTACCAGGTGTCGAGGTAGTGGCGCATCTGCTGGCTGGGCGACGTCGTCAGTGCTGCCAGCCACTTCTCCTCAGCGTTGGTGTGCAGCAGCTCGGAGGCGTCGTCCTTGAGAGCCCCGGCAGTGGTCATGACACCCATCGCTTGCAGCATAGCGCGCGCCTCCGCTGCCCAGCACGGTGGTGCCGCCGCCCTCGGCGCCGCCGCCCTTGGCGCCGCCGCTTGCAGCCCAACCGCCGCCGCCGCCGCCGTCACCTCCACTGCTGCTCGCATCGCCTCATCTCCCTCCGCCATCTCCACGCTGGCCAGGAACGCCTGGCGGGCGAGGTGGTCCTCTGGGAGCTCGTGCAGACGAGTCCAAAAGCGCAGCACCGCTGTAGCGAAACGGATTTCCACCGGCCACATCGCTGCCTCCACCAGCAGCGCCGCCGTAGTGATCCCCATCGTTGGAACCCCCAGCAGCGGGCGCAGAAAACACATGAGCAGGCGGTGGCTGCCTATATGGCTGCTGCCCAGCGGGTCTGCCGCCCACGCCGTCGCTGCTGCAGCCCCCCACACCTCCGTGCCGTACTCCAGGCATGGCAGCACCATGGGACGCAGATGTCCACTACCATGATGGGCGCCGCGCCGCGGACTTGCACAAAAGCTGGGTCAACCCGGCAGATGAGCGCCACCAAGCGGTCTTCATCCGCTGGGCGGTCCTTGCCATCCTGAACAATTGTCAGGAGGTAGCTCACCAGGGCGTGGGGGTCACGAATTCCATCGCGAAAGGCTGTGAAGGCTGAGGCGCCCTGGCAGGGGGAGAGCATCATCGAAGAAGAAATCAGCGATTTCTCGGGTCACATGTCGGCCGACGTCCAGGCACGCCTTCTGCCACCGGCCGCCGCTGACCACGATTCCCAGCTTCCTTGCTGCGTCTTCCTTGAAGGCGTCGAGTTTGGATGTCGGTACCTTGTGGAGGAGAGCTCTAACGGTGGAGAGGCGGTGGACGGCGTCGTCCAGGCTGCAAAAGAAGGGAGGGGGGAGGAAGGGGAGGAAGGGGGGAAAGGTTAATATTAGCAATGCGTCGGTCTTGGGGACGTGACAGGAGGGTGCATCCGGCGAAATCGTGCTTCTGGCATCCTGCGAGATCTTGCATTCTGGCGTCCGGCGAGATCATGCTTCCGGCTTCTGGCCCACTTTGCCGGATATCCGTATATCCTCGTATAGCCTCCGTGGTATCATGCATCCGGCTAGTTCATGCTTCTGGCTAGATCGTGCACCCCAGGCAGCCAGACGCGGTCAGGGGGGGGTGGCAGCCCCATCCATCGTGCCTCTGGCCCCTGTGAGGACGCGAATGAGCCTTCCGGCACCCGAAGTTGGCCGCTAGGGGTGCCATGGGTACATCCGCGGCCTGGGGGTAAGATGTGATTCCGGCAGTACTCACTCAGCGATTTGCGGTTGAGTGGCCGGAATCGCTGGGGATGCGGGCGGCTGGGACATTGCAGCGCTTTATAGCTGGACGAGTTTAAGCACCGAGGAAATAAAAATAATAGTGAAATAACGAACAAGAAGAGATCATTGGCAAATTGTCGCTTTTCGTGGGAGCATACCAGCCAAAACAGAAGCTTAGGTCCTGGGGCAGAAGAGGCAGCCGTGGGCCCATCGCCATGGTCATGATCATCTTCATCATGATCGTGTTCGTGGCCATCGTCCCCGGCAATGTAATCTTTTAGTTCGACATTGAAAGCTTGCTGCAGAGCCTCGTCGTTAGGCAAGAGCGGATAGTCGAGGACGTGGATCAGAGACTGCCACAGAAAGAAAGAAAGAAACGTAAGTTTGGGGATTTTCAAATGTTTATTCATTGGGAGCTTCACCAACCGACCTTGCAGGCTTCAATGTCACAAATGATTGGATCAGAATCGACGAGGGCATGGGACCCGATATGCAAATGCACTCCATTGCAGGCAGCGTATTTGGGATCGTTTTCTTTTTTGAAATTGACTCTGATCTGAGCATCCGCAAGAGTATTTAGCTCTTCACCCTCGACAAGTTCCGAGGCCGTATGGGCAACTTCATGGATATGGTATTTGAGCAAAGTGGCGAGGTTCTCAAAGCCAAGTAAAGCTTCCTTGGTTCCGTTTACGCTTTCCAGGAACGTCGTAAATCCAGCGTTATTGGGGATGAATATGGTGGCATTAAGATTGGGATCATCAAGGAAACCTGCAGTTTTGTTCAGAGGCTTTCAGATTCCGATTTTAAGAACCTTTAAATGTATATATATAAAACGTACCAGCGAGCTGAGCCGCCTCTACCGCCTCGAGAGCAACGCTCAAAGTCGGGTCAGCAGACAATATTTGGTATGGAGTGCTGCAATTCGCTTGAGAAGAGACAGCAGTAATACCTGCGAGGTCGGAAATAATTGTGTTTAATGCCAAAACATCAAGGTTGGCACACGAGGCAAACGTGTCCACCGATCGAAACGCAGCTGAATTCCTGGCTTCATTCTTCATTATAATGACTTGAAATAGGAAATCGGGATTCCAGAACGCCGTGCACCCTCGAAACTGGCCGAATGAATCAAGAAAAAGTCTCACCTGCAGCCAGGGCGCAGATAATCAGCCTTACGCTCATGGTTATGGCTTGGAGACACTTGTCGCGACGAAATGGCTTATTCATTGGCGAATTAGTAAACCGAAGAGCAAATATGAGGTTTTGGGGATGGGCCAGCGATGGTTGACCCGGTGCTTTTATGGTCCTACGCAAATTTGCACACAGCAAGGCCCACCTTGTCCTGTCCACATATTTTTAGAAATCAAACGCTATCCCAGGTTTTCTGCTTTGTCCCCACTGGCAAAAGCATCGTCTCTTTTTCTCGAAATCTGACATGATGGGGAACATGTTCCCTCGCGTTTGCTTATTTCTGTGGTAAGAAACTATGAATGGCATATTGTGCTTAATCATTTCGATTAATGCCGATTTAGCTAGCCTTCGATGACTTTTTGTAGGATTTTCTTGAAGTTCACAGTGGCTCAAATTTCCCCGTTGCAACAACTGACCTCGGACCTCCACTCAACTGACCAGATGATGATTCGCGAAATATTCGACGTTTGTTGCCTCAGCGATTCATCATGCTTGAAATGGAAGAACGCTTCAGAAAATGGGTCCTCGTTTTGCTCCGTTCCAGTCGCTTGCTCCCCGCAAGGCTATCTACTCACTTTGGACATGGCAGGTAAGAATCGCATGCCTCATTGCATGTCTGATCTGTGAACGTTAATATGAAAATACTTGTTTTTTGGCAGGCTTCGGGATGAAGTGCCCGTTGCCCCTTGCACAACTGGCGCAACTTCAAGCGTTGGAAACGTTGAAAATGGCGAAGAATGGCATACACGGGTCCATATCAGGATTAAATGAAAATCTATTATGCTCTTTGGGACTGGTATGTTATTTTTTATTTTTTGCCTCCAATGCTCAAGGTTGCATCGCAAACCTTTTCTATAAATTGCCGTCGCCGCCGCACAGTTATTCTTCACGCGCGATATGCACCCATCCTTGATTTACATGCAGAATGCCATCAAATATATTGACCTGAGCTACAATCCAGTGGAAGGAGGTATTCCGGAATGCCTCTTTGGGGAAAACTCAAACGTCGAGGTTATGCTCTTCAGGTATTCAATGTATTATTTCATGAACCAATGCAAAATCTTACAGCGTTCGCATACTATTTATATACTGGGCATATGATATCACGGTGAAACCTTGCCCAGAGAATTTCAAAAATCTTTTTTTTTTTACAATGCAGGGAAACCAACATCAGTTCACTTCCCAGCTCGTTCTCACGCAAGTCTCGACTCCGTACCATAGACATTGCTGCGAGCTCTTTAAATGGCAGTCTTCCTCCTGCTTTGGCATTCATTCCAAATTTACAATATTTTGATTTGAGCCAAAACATGTTGGATGGCCAAATTCCGGAATTTGCTTCGCGGAACCTCGTATACGTCGACTTGAGCGGGAATAGATTGATCGGATCTATCCCCCACTCGTTGGCAGCTCACCAATCTTTACAAACTTTAAAGGCAACGAACAATCGTCTGACTTCTTTGCCCTTGGAGTGGACGCATTTGGTATACAACGCAACATCATTCTCATTTGCACTTGAGATGGTCGAGTTAACAAATAACTCGATTTCAGTAAGTTGTCCATTTTTTACTCAGATTCAACTCAATCTGGGATTGCATCCAGCCCGCACAAGCCGCGACCGACGGACTTGCCATTGACCCTTCCTCACCGCCCATTTCCTCCTCCTTCTTCATTTCTCAGGGTCCCTTTCCTGGTGGATTAGCATTCTTCGCTAACTTGAAGACACTTCAACTGTCGAAGAATGAATTGAATGGAACACTGCCCCATTATGTCAACCCTTCAGCATTTCAAACTCTGCAAACACTTGATATTCGTAACAACAAGCTGGAAGGCCCGTTGCCAGCGTGGATTTCGAAAGTTACAACCCTTGAATTATCTGGAAATTCGTTTGATAATCGCGCTGACACCCCTGTGCCACTGGATGCTGCACCAAGGGGATCTACTGGAAACGAAAGCCGACCGGAAGCCTCGACAACGGCTGGTACGGATGCACCGTCTTCGTCTTCGGGGATAAGTGCAGGTGCAATAGCAGGCATAGTTCTGGGCTGTTTATCACTACTCGCAGGATCGACAATGGCCTACATTTTGATAAAAAAACGAAATCAAGCGAAAGCAGATCCCAATCAAGGCCTTGGAACCTTCAATCGGTAATGTTAATTTGTTGATAACCCTAAATACTAGGGCTGGCTTCCCTTTAAAAATCGGCGTGTTCTATTTTGGTTCATTTCTTCTAAATAGACGCTAAACATCGTATTTTTCTGTCCCATTCTTGTCCTGCAGGTTTGAAGACGGTGAGACAGTCCGAAGCGATGTGCAACTTTCAAGCACAGGCACTGAGGTATCGCCCAACCCGTTTATCTGAATGTGGTCCTGGGATAAGAGACTTTGCTCCAGTCCTTGGTCACGGCAAAGGAGCTCACAGCAGCAGAAATTGAGAGAGATTGGAGTCACAAGCATAAGAAATTGGAATATAGCAGAAGCTATGGAATGCAGCAGTGTGTAAGGACCCATATGGCAATGTGAGGGTTTGGGGATCCAATTCGAGTGAGCGACGTCAATTGGAAATATTCGGGGTTTCACGTTCATTCGTCGTGGGCGAGTTTCCAGGGCAGGATACGAATCGCATGAAAGCAGCCTTTTGTGGCTGAATCAATACTCAGATAAACCATAGTATCAAAATAGGCTCGAATGGATATTAAAGCGATACGCTGCTAGCTGACAGGGGAGTCAATCCGCACGTATAGCAACCGCTGCGTTCTGTCCTGTATTTGCGGCGACTTGCAGCGCTGTCTCGCCTTCGCAAGTAGGGTTTAAGGCCACACAGCATACTGGCAAGCTTGGTCCTAACAATTAAGCCAGGAGCTTACTGCCTCTACAGCTCCAACGCGATTGTCCTCCATGCACTCCGTTACAAAAAAATCCCACACAGATCGCATCATTCTTCATTGTCAAAAGAGCAACTACTTAATTATTCCGAAAGCTTTTACAACAACATCGAGCGTTAACTCATGTCGCAGCAGCAGCAGCAGCAGCAGCAGCAGCAGCAGCACCCCCACGCTTCTGCGCCCTCTTCTCCGCCCGCTTCATATTCTTCCGCTGCGCTTTGCTCAGCCCTGCCGCTGCCGCTGCCTGCTGTGCCGCATGCTGCTTGTCGCTCCCCTCCGTCTTCCTCTTCCTCTTAGCGTCGCCATCCTGGGCGCGCGCGCCCTCCTCCCTGTCGCGCTTTTTCAAGCTGGGCACCCTAAAAGACGCCAGCCGCCGCTCCTCAGCTGTGGCAGGCTTCCGCTTCTCCAGCTCCCCCTCTCCGTCTTTATCTTCTTTCACCCCCTCTCCCTTCACCCTGTGCTTCTTCTCCCACTTCTTCCGCTTCTGCTGCTCCTTCTCCCGCCGCAGCTCGTTCAGCACGCCGAAGTTCGGGCGCAGTCGGCGACTTTCTTCGCGATAAGGTGCCGAAACTTTCTTCAGCCCCACCACCTGGTTCAGCTCCTTGTCGTCCATGACCAAGATCTCCTCCGGGGTCAAACCATACGTCTCAGGCGCCACCTGAGAGACAAAAACACACACACACAGCGTTTAAAAAAAACAATTAAAAAAACCCTAAGGTAATATGTTTTCTTTTATAATTATTTAATGTTTGCAAAAAACTCTGGCGCACCTCTTTGTACCGGAATCGCGTAGGGATGCCGCCCACGTGGTCCTCATAGTTCAGCCTGTGGTACTCCTCCAGCATCCGCTTCAGGTCTGCTGCCGCCGCCTTCCCCTCCTCACCGCCTGCGCCCTCCACCGCTCCCGTCTCTTCCGCCTGCTTCAGCCGCCGCTGCAGCGCCGCAAACGTCCCTTCAGCCGCCCCCTCGTCGTCGGTCTCGTACTCCCCCATCGCCTCCAGCTCTTTGGCGAAATTTTCGTCGCCGACGTCGTCAACGTCTTCGTCCTCGCCGTAGTAATCCGCGCCGAAAGCGGCCGCCATGGCTTTGTCATGCGCCTCCGGGTCGAAGTCGCCCTCCAGCAGGTCGTCTAGCAGCTCCGGCGGCGGGGCAGCCTGAATAGCGTTGGGACATGGAAGAAAATGCGATGAGGGGAGGACTGATTGAATGGCCGGCGAATTGAATAAAAACATCAAAATAGCAGCAAGAAAATCCAAATATACACAGAATGCACATGGTACACATTCAAAATAAATTTGCATCGAAAAAAAAATTAAATAATAAAAAATATTTAAATTGTGAAAACTCACCGCGCCAGCCACCGCCTGCACCTCTTGCAGCCGACCCTCAATCTCCGCCTTCTTCAGGTTCTTCAGCCGCTTCACCTCCGCCCGCCGCGTCTCCTCCTCGGCCGCCTTCCTCGCCGCCTTTTCCGCTCTGCCGCGTTTCCGCCGATCGTCCTCCTTCCGCACGGTGCCTTCGATCGTGCGCGGGTGGGTCACCAGCTGCGCGCCCCCGGGCTCCTCATACCTAAAGTTGTACTGCGCCTCGAATTTCTCGGCTTCAGCCCACGCCGCCTCATCTTCCTCGTCATCGACACTTTTATCGTAAAGCCCACCACCACGCTCTCCCCCCTCCTCGTCATCCTCCTCCTCGTCGCCGTGCTCCACCCACCCCCTCTTCAAAATGTAGTCTCGCAAGAATTTATCTTCCTGCCTGAGTTCTTTCTTCCCGCCAGCGGTGAAATACGCATCCAGCAAGCCCTGCACGTCAGCCTCATTTCCACCATCGCCATCACCGTCACCGCCTTCTCTCTCGTCGTCTTCGGCTTCAGCAGCACCGCCCTTCTTCTTCCGCCGCTTCTTCAGCACTCCGCCAAAGGCGTCACCCTCCGCACCCTCCGCCTCCTGCTTGAACGCCTGCAAAAACGCGCTCTTCAGCTCCTGCTGCTCCTGGGTATAGGTCTTGGGCGCGTCACCTGCCCCCTCCTCGTCGGTGTCCGTCGCCAAGCCAGCTGCCAGCTCCATCGCTTCCTTATAAACCATGTCCTTCAAATACATCGGCCGCTCCTTCTTCCCCTTCTTTCTTCCAGCAGCGCCGCGGTCACCGTCCTCTCCCGCGCCTCCCTCCTCCCCCTCCTCCCCTTCGCCGTCTTCATCGCTCGAGTAGAACTTTGCGTTCTTATCATAAATTGATTTGTCCTTCCGTTGAATCTTTACCAGCGTCTCTAGGATCTGCGCCTCGGTCTTGATGGAGATGAGGCCCTCGTCCTCCTCCTCGTCGTCGCTGGACTCTCCCTCTTCAGGAGCCGCGCCTGCCTTGACGTGGCGGGCGGCGACCTCGGGGTACTTTTCTTTCAGCCGGTGGAGCTCCTCACGCTTCTTGTTGTGCTGCAATGACGGCGCACAAAGAAAGAAGAGGTTGAGACGGCCCCGTGCATGTAAAATTTGTTTAAAAGTGGTGTGGCTAGTTTCAATTTTGGGGGGTCTCGCACCTCGAAGCGTCGGGCAAACTCCTCATTGACCTTGAGCTGAGGCGCCCTCTCCTGCTCAGGCGCCTCGTCAAAGAGACTCTTCCTGCCCATTGTTACGTGTGCAGCTTTTCCGAAAATAATGAATTTTGTATGTGTTTTCAGAAAAGTAAATAATGCATGCTACTGGCACCCAAATTGCAGCGTGAGTGGCAGGCTTGGATGCAGTAAAGCTGTCAAATTTGCATATAAAAATCAATGTAAAATTGAAATTAAACAGCTCGAGGAGGCACAAGAAGAGGGTTTTCGTCGCATTTCTTGGCGGCGCGGAATTTGTGTTTGTTTCCGCCTTCACAGCTCCAAGCGCATTTTATTAATTTTATGCATCATCAATAGAACATAAACAGAGCGTCCCAACGACCGTTGCCCTGCTTTAGCTTCGAGATTCGAGATGTCAGTTGCGCCAGAGCAGCTGGCAGGAGGCCCAGAGCCCCAGCTGCGCGTGATTCGCGTCAAGCGGAAGCGCAACTCGGAGGCCCCATCTGACCTTGGTGCGTTGAATTATTATTTTTACAGATCAATCAATCTTGCCGCCCTCTCACCCGCCCCGTTCCTTTTCTCTTCTCGGCTGCAGTCATCCATGAGGTTGTGGACGCTAAGAAGAAGCGAAAGAAGACGCTGGCCGACGCCTTGGGCCAAATGGGCCTCGGTGCGGCGCCCGAGGAGGGCTCTTCTGCCGGTACTGCTGCCGCCGTTGCTGCCAACGCCCTGCCACGCCGCAAGCGTTACCGCAAGCTGGCCACCATGACGGCGGTGGAAATGATGGAGACAGATCCTCAGGATCTGCGCCAGCTGCTGGCTACCCACCCTCTCCCCTCTTCAGACGTGACTCTTATTGCTTCTTCCTCTGCTGCCCCGCAACTGCACCCACAGCAGCCCCCTGCCAAGGCTGCGCGGTACGAGCAGGTGCGCATGCGCCGAGGGCTCACAAATTTTGAGATCACCGAGGCTGCTAGGGACCCATTACGTAACATTGCTGCTTTGCACGACGTGGTGCGTTTGGACCCGCTGCCTTCGCCAGACGCCGCTGGTTTGACCCCAGAAGACGGCGCGCTGCTGTGTAACTTTCTTCCTATGGTGCGGGAGTACCTGGGGCAGCAGGCGCACGCAGAAACCGCAGCAGCTGCCGTCGGTGTCACCGCCGCCGCCGAGGAGGAAGAAGACGCCGAGGGCATGGAGTACGTGTACGATTTGTACGTGGAGGCTGTGGAGGAAGAAAAATCGGAAGAAAGCGAGGCGTGGTGGGAGATGCACGCGCGTGGGGGGGCGCCTGTGGTGCAGATTTTGGACGACGATTCATGGCTGGTAATGGAAGGCTCCGACGTGTCTGACAGCGATGCTTCCAGCGAAGACTCCAATGCCGAGGGGCACTACGGGAACGACTACCCCGAGGAGGGTTACCTTGATACCGACGATGACAGCAGCATAGGGGAGGCGTGTGGGGCGTTTGGGCCTGCGGGTGCTGCAGCGTCTTCTGCTGGTGGGCGGAGGAGGAAAGAGTGGTACGACGAGTCGGCGAGTAGCGATGAGGAAACGTGGGATTGACGGCTAACGAATGCAACAAGACATAGAACGACTGCTTATCTATTTTTCCCTGCTTTTAATTTTTTACACATGGTAGAGAAAGAAATAGGAGTAGAGGTTTAAGGGGAAAAGGGGGAGAATAAACAGCATGAAAGAAAGAAAGAAAGAGGAGGAGATCTTCTGAAGGGAAGAATAACGATTGCATCGATAAAACGAGTCGGGGAAGAGAAGCGTAAAACATTTGAAGGGAAACAACAACGGTAGACCCCCTTCCAGAGAGATAAAATATTAAGATTTAAATCAAACATAGATTGATTCCCAGTCGCCTCATCGTGGCTGGCGGTTCTTCGCAGCAACAACGTCGACACACAAAAAAAAAAAAAAAAGGGACAAGGCTGGAGAGGCAGAGAGAAAGAACTCAAAACACTCCCTCAGGGAGCTATGACAGCTCTCCACTCTCCCTTAAACCCAGCCCCCGCCCAAACGAATGAATAAAATTCAAATACGACACGTGTGAGATGAAATAAAACGGGTTCTTTCTTAAGGCGAAATAATATTATTTTCTTCAATACTGCTACTTCACAGGTTGGACTCGATGAGCTCCTTGTACTCGCGCTTCATCTTCACCCCCGGCCAGTTCACCAGCCGGTCCTTGTTCTTAAACACCTGAAACGTGGGCGTCCCGTTAATCCCCGCTGCCTGCGCGATTTCCGGGTCCGCCTCGATGTCAATCTCCACAAAGTGGACCTTGCCGGTGTACTCCTCCACCACCTTGTTCAGAATGGGCTTCAGGGTGCGGCAGGGGCCGCAGGTGGGTGAGGTGTACAACACCGCCAGGATTCTATCGCTCTCGTGGTACAGCTTACGTAAAGCGAACTGTCCCCGGTGCTTATCCGCCAGGATGTTGAACTCCTGCTCGGGGGTCAGTCCGCTCGACGACGCGGAGGAGGAGGAGGAAGAGGAAGAGGAGGCACCGCCACCTGTGGAGGAAGATGCCCCGGCTGTGGCCCCCGCGGGCACCTTTCCGGCCTCCGCAGCGGCGAACTCGCGCACCAGGCCGTGCTCTGTGAGGTACCGCTCCGCCGACAGCGCCGCCATGCAGCCAGAGCCGGCTGCCGTCACAGCTTGCCGCCATTCAATGTCGTGCAAGTCTCCCGCTGAAAACACCCCTTCCACGCTCGTTTTCGCGCCCTCCTTCACAACCACGTACCCCTCCTTGTCAAGATCCACCTGCGCGCCCAGGAACGCGCTGTTTGGGTTGTGTCCGATGCCATAAAATAGCCCCCGCACCGGCAACTCCCGCTTCTCTCCGGTGGCGGTGTCCACCAGCCGAAGCCCCGTCATGGCGCCCTTGGCGTCTCCCAGCGCGTCGTCCACTGCCGTGTTGAGGTGCACCGTGATCCTGGGGTTGGATTTTACGCGATCTTGCATTGCTTTTGACGCTCTCATAGCGGGGCCTCTTACCAGCAGGTGCACGTGCGTTCCGTACTTTGTGAGGTACACCGCTTCCTCTGTGGCGGTGTCCCCGCCGCCCGCCACCGCCAGCTCTTGCTGCTTAAAGATCGGAGACGCGCCGTCGCAGATGGCGCAGGCGGAGATCCCGTTGGACCAGAATTTCTTTTCAGAAGGGAGGTTGAGCCGCTTGGCGGTGGCGCCGGTGGCGATGATGACGGAGTTGGCGCGCACGGTGGTGTCGGTGCCGTAGACGGTGAAGGGGCGGGAGCTGAAGTCCACCTTCTCAACGTCCTCCAGCAACAGCTGGCTGCCCCACCGCTCCGCCTGCACACATAATTTCATAAACAGTGGCATTAGTAGGGGTGAAAGCGAAAGAAGTGTTCATACGTTCACACATGAAATAAATGCATGAGTGGTAACAGTGGGGAAAATGAACCTTGAAATTTTCCTTTGTTTTTCCTCTTACCTGCTGCCGCATGCGGTCCATCAGGTCGGGCCCGGTGATGCCCTCAGGGAACCCAGGGAAGTTTTCAACCTCGGTGGTGGTCATCAGCTGCCCCCCTCGCACGCCCCCAGCTTGCACTCCCTCAAAGACCAGCGGCCTCAGGTTGGCTCTGGCGGCGTAAATGGCAGCAGTGTACCCTGCAGGCCCGCTGCCGATGATCACAACATTCTCCACGCCGGCGCCGTTGTCGCTGGGAGCTGCGCCGTTGCCTGCGCTGGCAGAGACGCGCAGAAAGCGCTGCTCCCTCCTTGGGTTTGTCATGAAAGAGGCCTGGGAGCGATGGGCGCCGAGAACGGCGACGCGGCCATCCTTAGACGACGCCACAAAAGGGGTGGTGAAGGTGCGCGGAGCGTGGGTGGGGCGAGCGGTGGCCAGAAAAGGCCGCTCGATGGCGATCTTTGCGCCTGCTGCTTGCATTTTGGGATCTGTGCACCTCCAGATGCGAAGATCACAATTAAATAAAGAAGTTTTGATGCTGATAACGTGAAACTGAGCGCCTTGTTCGATTTTTTTCGCCATATGAGGATTTCGTGCTGCGCGTGTTTCGAGAAGTCGAGGGGAAGCTAATGGGGAAAATTAGTTAGCAAGAAGGAAGCTTTACTTTGAATCTGTGTTTGGGGGCCATTTCAGAGGCTTTCCTGGACGGATCCCTTTCTTTTCCAGATATAACTCTGCGATATTACCGCATCGGCGAAAAAACGACTTGCCTGGCGTCTGGCCGGCCGGAGTTGACTCCTACCAAATAACACATAATTATGGCACTGCTTTATACCGCCTCACCATTCATCTCTATGGGAATCTGCTGCCTTATAAAAATAAATCTATACGACAACCATCAATAAATTAGCCGTCCTCACGCATCGCAACATGAGAAAGCGGGGGTCTCACTGCTAAACGACGCTTCCCTCTCTCGAGGATGTTCGCTCATGCATGATGCCATGCCCCCGCGGCATAATAGGCCGCGTCTCAATCTCCCCTTCCTCCTCCTCCTCCTCCTCCTCCTCGCCTCCGTTTCCCTCCCCACCACGCTCACCCAGCTTGCCACTGCCCTCCAAAACTACAGCCGCCGGCATGCCCTTGCGGGTACCATCAGGGAACAACAAAATCCCCACCCCTCCCACCGCCAGCACCCCAGCCAGCACGATCATCGCTAAATCATACGACCCACCTTTATCGGCCAAAAATCCCAACACAAAGGGCCCTATGAACCCCCCGAAGCTGCCCAGGGAGTTGATGAGCGCAAAGCCCAGCTGCGCCTCGTGCCCCTTTAAGAAAGCAGCAGGCCAGCTCATGAAGGGAGCATGGAATGCCCAGACGCAGGCGGCGGCGGTGACAAGGCTGAAGAAAGCAGCGATGGGGGAGACGTGGCGCAGCATGACGGGGGTGAGCGCCATCGCACCGGCACCCATGAGAATGGGGATGCCTGAAAAAATAAAGAAAGTGAGAAAAGAGAGAGACTGTGGATTATTTGGATTGATTAATCTTTGATAAACATAACTTGATGAAGCAATACGAACCTGCGTGGCGGTGGCGTTCGTTGGCTGCTTCCGCCCACTTTGCGTTCACCATCATTGCTGCCGCTGCGGCTGCAAATGGCACCATGGTGAGTAGCGCCACGCCTGCGCCAGCGCTGTGGCCATGGCCATCTCCACCGCATCCAGAAGAGTGCGCGGGGGCGGGAATAACAGGTGTCGTTGAATTTTCGGCAAAAGGCGACGGCGGCGGCGAGTGTAGGTCGGAAGGCGAGGCAGCGAAGAATGAAGAAATGATGAGGGGGGCGAAGAAAATGATGGAGTACATTGCTTGCGTGATGGAGACCCACAGCGCGGCCATGTAGAACACCCGCCAGTTGGCGCAAACTACACAAAGAAAAGGAAAACACGCTGTTTTCTTAAATTTTCTAGTGATACAAAAAGAACAATCCTAATAAACAAGGGATTTGCTTCACCTGCTACCAGAGATTTCATTTGCGTTTTGATGCTGGTGTCACTGGTGGAAGTGGGCTCCATGTCTTGCCGCCGCTGCAGCCAAGCCTGCTCCGAGGGCTCCAAAAACGCCGCCTTGGCAGGCGAAACAGCCAAGTTCCTGCGCAGCAGCACCCCAAACACGATGGTGGTGGAACCTTCCAGAATGAACAGCCACTGCCACCCTGCCACCCCCAACAGGCCGTCGAACGATAAAATTGCAGCTGCGACGGGGGCTCCTATGATTTGAGCGATGGCTGTGCTGGTGGTGACTGCGGCGTAGGCTCTGCCCAGCTCACGGGAAGTGTAAAATTTGGACAAGTGCGTCCTGCAAAATTATGCTTCACCGTAATTATTTGTGGAAGAAAGCGACGACGAAAATAAAATGGTTGTTGAACGTGAAATCTACTCACCAGATGCCGGGGAACGTGCCGCATTCTGCCAGACCCAGTGCCACACGCAGTGCAAGGAACATCGCCGTGCCTGTGGTCCACGCAAACGCCATGGCGACGATGCCCCAGACAATGACGGTAAGTGACAGCCAGAGGGGCGCGCCAAACCTCTGCAGCGCCATGTTTGAAGGGATTTGGAAGCTGTAGCCCAGAAAAAACAGCCCAGCTCCCAGGCCGTAGGACGAGCACGACAGCCCCAGTTCATTTGAAAGTTGTACCGCTGCAAAAGAAAGGTTGGTGCGGTCGAGGTAGCAGCAGATGCCAAGGGCAAAGAGCCAAGGAATCAGATGGCGGTCCACTTTGCGCAGGATGTCTGCCGCGGTGTCATCCACCTCCAGAGCTGAAGGGACAGGCCTGGCGATGCGCATGTTTGGGCAAGGAAGAGAGGAGACGGGGCTGAAAAAATAGCTCTTTCTGGCGCCAATCGCTAGTTTAGTTTATGATAGTAATCTGAGCGCGTCGTGTGAATACGAAGAGATTTTGGGGTGTTTTTTGTTGAAGATCAAGTTTGTTTTTTAATAATAAAATACCGAAACAAACCAATTATACGAAACTACTGTGCGCATATTCATTGCTACCAGTGACGAATGGATTAATTATTTTATTTCAGTCTGCAGCGAAGCTTTATAAAATAGGGCACCCTATTGCAGCAGGAGACAGTAGGACAGAGGTACTGCCAGTGGTTGGCCCTTTTGATGAACAGCAGAGTGTATGCCATGCACAGCTCATGCTCAAACAGTAGCTCTGGCAATGCCGCTGAATGCGCTTGTAATCGACCAGCGCCAGCATCGCCGACACTCCTTAGTTCTCGCTACCATCGGTGTTGAAGAATTCCTCCTGCTGGTCACCTTTAATATAGTACCCTTTACTTGCAATAGCAACGCTCATTTACAGAAGCGGAATGAAGGCTCATGTACATTTTACAGAGACATATCACATTATTCATAGTAATAGTAGTAGGTAGTGATTTAACTCTAGTAATATTTAACTATAGTAATGGTAGTAGGTAGTGATTGAAAAAAAATTTCAACTGTGTTCATTTATTTTTTATTTCAGTAGCTTGCAATGCTCTTTTTACCCCTTGCTCTCGTAAAAAGTTGAGCTCCTCTCTCTCCCTCTCTTTCACCCATCAATAGAGATGCTGCTGCTCTCCGCTGAAAGCAACTTTTGTTCCCGCTGCCGCTTCACGCGCTGGAAGTCCCTCCACTTTCGCGCCGCTGCAGCCATGGCCACTGCGTTCACCTTGCGCCGCTGCCTCCCGCCCCTCCAGGCCTCTTCCTCAGCGTCTGACGTAGAGTCAGTGGACGACGCCGTTGACTGATTAGCTGCCGCCTGGCGAGCAGCCTCCTGCATGTTAGCCCCCGCTGCAGGCGCAAAATTATCTGCAAAGCCGCCCCACGCCCAGCGCGCCTGCAAAAATCCCAGTGCAAAAAGCTCAGCGCCTTTATTTTTGCATTTTACAATCAATTAAATTCATGGGAAAAAACAGATGGATTCCTCTCCTACCTTTTGCTCGCGCGCGCGGCGGTCCGCCTGCCGCTTCTCCCACGCAATGGAGGCTTCCGAGAAGACGTTGAGGTTGGCGCCCTTCCCCCCCCCGTTCATGAGGATCCATGCGTCGATACGCTCCATGCGGGCCATAGTTTCTTCCAGCAGCGTCAGCTGCGGGGCGGACACCCAGTGGATGCAGCTCACGGGGCACGTGTCAATAGCCTGCACGTTATTAGGGGTTAAGAAAATTTTCTATCAGCATCAACTAGCATGCAAAAAAACTAAAAAGTCAAAATTTGGGGGTTGAAATAGGAAATTTTGGCTCACCTCCTGCAGTTTTTCGGGGGTATCAATCTCTTGCCGCATCACCCGCGCCCGCCCGTACTCCTCCTCCATGCTGAAGGTCTTGGGGCAGACGTTGTTGCAGTTGCGGCACCCGATGCACGTGAACTCGTCAACAAAGACGTATTCAGGGGGGTAGGCGGTGTCCACAAAGGGGTTGATGCCGGCGAAGCTGAAGCCGGAGATGAGGTCGTACTCTGCCCGCGAGTCGGGGTCCATGAGAGTCTCGTAGAGGAGGTTGAGAAAAATCGCGAATTCGTTGGTCTAGGCAAAAACGGGAATGGGTTAAAAGAGGTGAGTAGAGAGTACAAAGCTTTTTTATTTATGCGAATACCGTGAATGGCTGCACCATTACAGACTATCAAATGTTTTGCATGCAGCCATCTAAGCAAGGAGCAAGAACCGTCTTCTTTCTCTGAATATGCATGTGCGTCTCCGCACCTCTTCATCGCCACTCTGGTCCGGGTGGTAGTCCTTCATGAGGCGCCTGTAGGCTTTTTTGATCTCCGACGTTGAGGCGGTGGGCGGCACGCCCAGGATAGAGTAGAAGTCGCCCTGCTCGGTGGAGGTCGATGTCAACGGGTCAGCGGCCAACCTCGCGGTGACAGTACGGCGCCTGGCGAGGCCCCCTCGCTTGAGTCCACCAGCAAGATGAGAATGCCTGAGGACCCTGAAGGGCAGCTGTGCGCTGAATACAGCACCTCGACAATAATTCATACTGCTTTTGTTCGTTTCCCAACCAAAAAAGGCGCTTGTTTTCTGCTACTATAAAGCCCGAAGATGAAATGAAGCGACCGAGACCCCGAAACCGCTGGGTCTCAGGCTCTGGGCTGTAACGCTCTGTTCCTCTATTTATGGGCTTGGGGTTTGGAGGCGAGGGTGCGAAAAAATGGCAAAAGCCTTCTTCAAGAAGTTCTTGTCGTCCAAAAGCGAAGCACACATCGCATATTTTTTTGCTCAGCTTTCAAATGCCGGTAGTTCACAAAGATTCAGCATTGAAAAATCGATCTTTGAAGTGTACACGCGTGCTATATAAGAGAGATTAGCCTCGAACTGGAGTCTTGAATTTCAAATAAATTTCAAATAAAACATGCCTAAAAAGAAATCTGCCAAGCGGCCTGCGCCTGAGCAGGCATCGCCTCCTGACGCCACCCGTGCTCGCCCAAATAGACCGTTGTTCGAGGAGCTGGCAAGTCGTGCTTTTTGTTTGTTTAAACAAAAACGGAAATGTTACCTGTTGCGGTTCTAAACCTTCTCCTTTCGCTTCATTACCTTGTCCAAACGCAGATGGAGGAGTGCGGCTGCGAGTCTGCCATCATTTTTCCAGATCACGAACCAGCCTATTTTGTCCAAGACCCCTCCAAGCTACGCTCCGCCCTTCAAGCAAGCCTCAGCGCCGACGGGTCGCTCTTTGCAGAGTTCTTCGACGGCCTGAAACAGTGCTTCCGTTCCCAGGCGATGCTGTTTAATGGACTAACTGTGCCCATCACTATCACCCCGCCCTGCTTGCCTTCCGCTGATCATTCTAGCCCCTCCAACAACTGCAGCCTCTTCCAACTGCTGCTCAGCGTGCCCTCGCTGCACGCACCGCTCACGGAATACTTGCACAGCAGGCTGAGCCCAGCGCCGCTGCCGCCGCTGCAGCCAATGCCCAACCTCATCGTTGCTCCGGCCTCCGAGGGAGAGTTCCGCATCCCTGCCAAAGCGTTTTTTGAGATGCTGCGCCGCGCGGCAGTGACGGGTGACCCTGCAGCAGGCGGCGGTATAGGCGATGGCCCCACTGGTGCTCCGGCGTTTGTGTGTCCTTTTAGTACTGTTGATCCTACCGATCCGTACATGGCTGCTTTTGCAGACATGCAGGGGGGCAGCGTGGCGTACCACGCGATGCCCAATCAATCCCAGCGAGAGGCGGCAATGTTTGCGACGGTGGAGGCTAAATTGCTCGATATCCAAAATATGGCACAACAAAATATGAGACAGCAACAACGCACCATCGTGCAGTTGTCGCAGATGCTGGCGCAATCGATGCAGCGGGCAGCAGCTGCTGTTGCGGCAGCGGAGGCGGCGAGGCCGGCGGCCTGAGGCAGAGTGGTTGCTTCTGCATATTTAGACAAATTTATTTGAAGGGAATTGATAAAAATACCACTAAGAGTTCTTCGTTTTAATTCTCATTCTGCTTTGAGCGGCAGCCATAATTTATGCCGCCACCAAGTTAGCACTACCCCAACTCGGTATGTTCTAACGCCAGACCAGACCAGACCAGACCAGGGGAGAAGATCGAACGGCGGCAGGGCGGCTCTGGGAAATTACAAGTAAATACGCACACTGGGCAGCCTGGTGAGCGCTGCGAACGTGTACGTGCCCCAAACAATGAGCTCTGCTATGCCGCCGTGGTTCGGAAATGCGAAGTACTGAGCCAGCTGAGCCAAGCTGCAAAAAATGCAGCAAAGCAGGCGCAGCGGCCTTCAAGGGAAACAACTCAAACGCTGGACGCTGTAGCTTGTTTCGCACGAATTAAACGCTAGAACACAATGCTTAGACCTTGAACCTCCCAGCGCAGCGCAGAACAGCTCGGATGGTGCTGTAAATTTCCGCAGCTGCGATCAAAAACAAATCCGACCATGGACAAGCAGCAAACCAAGCGCTACCCTGGCTCCCTCGCGTCGCCCTCCAACCCAGCCAAACGCTCCCGCAATGAACCGCTGCCTTTCTCTGAGCTGGCAAGTTTTTTTTGTTGAAAATTCTCACATTCCCCCCCTCTGGTCTCAACAACCTCTGTTTCTGTCACAGCTGGAAGAGTGCGGGTGCCGGATCTCCAGCGACGCCGAAGAGTACCTCGTGGCCGACCCCCGCAAGCTACGCCGCGCCTTGGAGCGGCGTCTCACTCTGAACGAGCCTCAACGCCGGGCATTCTCAGACGGCCTGGAGGCGCACCTGGAGCCTCAAGCAGCCCTGCACGCGGCCCTGCGGCCCATGACCATCACTGGCCCCTCCTCCGCAGACGCAGGAGACAGTTTCGTGCGCCTCCTTCTCAACACGCCCCCTCTGCAGCGCCACCTCACTCAGTTCCTGCTGGATCGAATCTTGCAGAACGATGCTGCCGGCGCCGCTGTTTCCACCGAGGCGCAGCTCATTCTGGGCCATTTCCGCTACCTCGATTGCCTGGCAGACGTTCACGAGCTGGTGGAGAAACTGCTCGAGGTGCTGCCTGCGCTGTCGCCGCAGGCGCAGCACGAAGCGGTGGCGCTGCTGGCGGAAGTGGCGCCTCCCGAGGACCATGCAGCGGTGCTGGAGATGCTGGAGGGGCTGGTGGGGGACGCTTGCGAATTTTTAATTCCGGCGCTGCGCACCGCTGAAAATTTGACGCTGGACGCAGCTGGGCAGGCGCGGCTGGTGGCCATGGCTGTGGAGCGGCTGCAGTCGGTGGAGGTGGGGGATCTGCCGGCGGTGGTGCAGTTTTTGCTGACAGAGGCCGGCAGTTCGAAAGACGTGCTGCCTGCGCTGCGTGTGACGCTGCTACTGGTCACCCCCGAGGACCCGCGACTGGCGGTGCCCGACAGGAAGGGCAAGGGCAAAGCGGCGGCGCCTGGGGAGGGCCCTGAACCTGAAATTATTGCGGCAGCAAAGCAGGCGCTGCAGTTCGGTAAAGGCTCGGCTGAGGCGATTTTAAAGGCGGTGAAGGGGCTGACCGCCCCGCAGGAGCACCAGACGCTGGATCTGTGGCTGCTGGCGGTGCTGGCTGGGCTGCACCCGGCGCACAAGCGTGCTGTGCACGACGTGATTAGAAGAAAGTTCGCAGAGGGGCATGCAGACAGCGGGTGGCTGCAGAAAGCGATCTCAGGCCACAAAGACGCGCTGTCCACCCTCTTTGGGGAGCTGCTAAGCCTGGCGCAGCATCTCCTAGCCGATTCCACCCACCTGGGGGCTGTCACGGCGGGCTCGACCCTCTTTTTCTCCATTTTCAGCGAGTTTCCCGAGCCCTACTGCCGGCAGGAGATGCTCCGCGTGCTGATCGCGCGGCTGCACACCACGGGAGAACCTTCCTCGGCTGCCACCCCCGCTTTAAAGGTGCTGCAGCGGTTGGCGCACGAGTGTACCGCCGATCTCATGCAGTACGCTGGTTTCCTCACCGTTGTACTGGAAAAAGTGTCCAGCTTCGACGCCGACCAGCTGGCCACCATGTTCGACGTATTTGCGGAGCTAGTGACGGGCGCGTGCCGCGAAGCTGGTGGCGGCGGCGGCATCGGTCGGTCTCGCCTAGAGGACGAGCTCTTCATTTTTTTGAGCAAAGAGATCAAGTCTGGAGGGCCGGAGTACCGGCGCGTGGGTGCTGTGGGTGTGGTGGCGCTGGTGTGCCGCCTGGGGAGGGAGGTTGAGCAGCACATCATGGCAGTGGACGCAGAAATTTTGGACAAAGAGGAAGAAAGGACAGGAGGGGCGATGGTGCTGGGCAATGGTGGTGGAGACGATTCTTCTACCCCGCTAGGTGCGCTTTATATTATATTATCTTATTCGTTAGTAATGCTCGATATTCAACCCTCCTATTCTCAATGAGCGGCAGCCCAAATTTGCATTCATCCCCCTTAATCCCATATTTCCCTTGATGCGAATCACTCACCCCCTCCCTTCCATTTCCCCGTTTTCTTTATGCATTGTCTGCAGTCCAGCAGTACAGGAAGGCTCGCATGCTGCTAGACGAGGCCCTCTCAGACTCCTCTGCTTGCCCCGACACGCAGGCCTACATATGCGACGCGCTGGCCGAAGAGGCGGCGCGAGGCAGACTGTGCCGCGCCATGATGGAGTCGCTGCTGAACCTGCTGTCTGACGCCCTGGAGGCAAGGTTTCTGCGAGGCCACAGGGAATGGACGGCAGGGGAGGGGCAGCAGGCGTGGTGGGGGTACAATGGGGGCACGGAAGACATGGCCATCAGTGAGTTTACTATGTTCAGCTAAATAAATCTTAAATTAACTGTTAATGAACCATCATTCGCCAATAAATTCCCCCGACTGGTACTGTTGTCGTGTTTTTTAAGTGTTTCCCACCACCGCATCTTTTTATTATTTTTATTATTAATAGTAACATTATTTCTTTTTGAATGCCAGGCCTGCTGCCGGATTCCCTCCCCGCGTCCGTGTTAACCACCACTTCCGCAGCCCAGCAGCAAAAAGCCGACAAGGTGCAGATGCTGTTCCCCGTCATTCGACTGGTCACCACTCTCAACTTCCAGCTCACAGGCAACCTGGTTGCGGTAGACAGCCTCTTGGGCATACCCTTGGGGCTGTTCCCGCAGCAGCACGCCTCACCCCAGACTTACGCCACCCTCACCGCTCCCGAGCAGCGGCGAGTCATTCTGGGGCTGTTCTACGGAGTTAACTGGTGCCGGGAGCTGGCGAATGCGTTCGCGCCGATGGTGGCCCGCGCGGTGGCGGAATCTGCGGCGCGGAAGAGCGGAAATCACCAGCGCAGCGGAGCAGGGGACGCTCCTTCAGGTGCTGGCGGCAACAACGGCAGCTTGAGGGTGTCAGCGGCAGATCTGCGCATGCACCACATGCTGATGGCTAGGGTGCGGGGAGCGTGCCAGATGGAAGCGGCTCTCAGTGCGCTGCTGCCTGGCGCCCCTCACGGCACAAGGCTGCCGACTTTAGCTGCGGGGCGGCCGCCGCAAGGCGGGGCTGCCGGCGCCGCCCTTTTGACGAAAGCAGCGGCTGGCAAGGGGAAGAAGAAGGGCGGGGCGAAGAAGGGGGCTGCTTTTAACGGCGCAGAAAACAGCAAAGGCGGCGGAGGGGGCGCTGCCACCTCTGCAGGGAGCCAACTGAGCGGCAGTGCCACCACCGCCACCGGCCACACAGGCGGCGGGGGTGCTGCGCACGCCCTGGAGGCGCTGCTGTCCACCGGCAACGTGCTTTCACCCACCGAGCGCGCCAAAATGCGCGCCCTGCTGCCGCATTCCCTAGCCACCTTCTCGGCGCTCGCAGCGTGCACGCCGAAGGGCCCTCCCCACGCCGCGCTCCCCTGCGCGGCCTACCTGCTGGCCGACCTCGTGGAGAAGGCGCGCGCCAGCCTCGCAGGCCCCAAAAAGATCCCCGCGTTTTGTCACGTGAAGGAAGAGCCCGCTGCGCTGCCGCCTGCCACCCTGCTAGGCGCGCTGTGCCCCGTGCTGCCCATGCTGCGGCAGCACCTGGACGCCGCGCAGTGCGTGATGCAGCGGCGGGCCTCTGACGAGACGCTAGCCGCTGAGGACCAAGCGGCTCTTCTCCCGCCAGGTGCTGCTTTGGGAGCAGCTGGAGGTGGATCAGCCCCGCTTTCAGCCTCTCTGGCGGCGAAAACCGACCTCGTGGGCGGCTCCCCCTCCGAGCTGCTCAGCGTGCTGCCCTTCTGCCCCGCTGCCGCCGGCGCGGTGTCCCCCAACGCTGCCGCTGCTGGCGTTCTTGCCGGCACCTTGGAGTGCGTGCGGCTGCTGCTGGTCTACCCCGCCGCCACCCACCCTGAAGGCCTCAAAGCGCTGCAATCGACGCTCTCTGCTTTCTCCAGCAAGCCTGTGCCGTCTCCTGGGAGCGGCTCCCAGGGATCCCAAGCAACGACGGCCTCCGATGGTTCGTTCATCGTCTCTCAATGGGAGCCTCCAGAGTTCGTGGAGGGCTGCACCAACGCCTTCAAGTACTTTCTCAAGCTGGCGCCCACCGAGGACGAGGAGGACGGCCCTTCCGCCGCTGAAATGGAATCCTGGCCGGGGGTGCTGTCTGTCCTCGAGGCGCTGGTGAAGCTCGGCGAAAAGCTGACTGCGAAGGCTGCTGGCGACGCTCGGGTGGCGGCGGCCTGGGCCAAGCGGCTGAGCCTGATGCGGAGGAAGCTGTGCGAGTCTGCGGGGCTGATGCTGCGCTGCGTGTGGCCCTCTGCGGACAACGCCATTGCCGCTGTACCCGCTGCTGGCGGGTGGAAGGGACGCAGCCCCCAGCTGACGGAAGCCCTCCGCCTGTCCATTGCATACTCCAATACGCCCCTGGACGTGGTGAGCGATTACGTGAATCAAGGGGTATTGGCGGTGACACAGGGGCCCACTGGGAAAGAAAATTCGGAGCCGCTGGCGGAGTGGCCGTCGCTGTCTGGGATGACCCTGGCCACGTGGTACAAGGTGTGCTGGGAGGCGGTGCTGCTGCAGTGGAAGCAGGTGAGTCGAGATTTGTTTTGGGTTTTGGGTGTTTGGGGGCGAAGGAACCAACAACACAATCTGACAATATTAGAGTACGATGAGCATCATTATTGACGTCTGTCACCGCATACAATCAATGCTGTAGGTCACTGCTGCCGCCAAGTCGTGCAGCAACGCCAAGGCCTCCACCGACGCAGCTGCAGCGGCGGCAGACGTGGCAGCGGCAGCGGCGGCCGCCGCCACGGCGTTCAACGAGCTGGTGCAGGTGGTGAAGACGCACGACAGGCGCCACGCGGTGCACATCACCGCGGTCAAGGGCGGGTGCACGTTTGTTGAGGGTCTGCAGCAGGTGATGCCGTTTTGGGCAATGGCCCTGAAAGACCACAAGGAAGCCGTGCTGGACGCGGTGAGTGTAGCAACGTGTTGTTATTTCTCTCTCAAAAAAAAAAATCAAAAAAATCCCGCTCCTCTCTTCACGCTCTTCTTTCCTTTTCATTTGCTCGCGCTGCAGATGAAGACCGTGCAAAAGGGCACCCGCATGCTGCACTCGCTGTGCGACGACGGCAAGAAGCGCAAGGACACCGTCATCACCGCCAGGGTGCCCCGCCTTAAGCGGGACATCGACAAGTGGATCATGGGCGCCACCGCGTTCCTAAAAGAGGAAGACCCCACGCTGGACGTCACTCTGGGCGAGCTCAAGCACCGAGACCTGGCTGGCAACGTGTTTTTGAGCAGCCAGATCTACCCCGAGGCGTCAGCGCCTGAGGAGGACGACGAAATGGAAGAGGAGGCTGAAGAAGCTGAGGAGTGAGGGGGATTGGGAGAGGAATGGCGTATATACGATATGCCGTGTATTTTATTTCATATGTATATAAATTTCGAGACTTCTGTGAGAGCGTTCTGGCCGACGTGAAATCATAAAGAGAGTGTGCTTTTAATGTGGACATGCAATCAGAAGATTAAAAAGAGAACATGAAGATAACGGCGTTTGGGGTTTTATTGAAGAGAGACAGCTGACTGGGTAAGAAAAAGAAAAACATCAGTTTGTATTGGTATCATCAACATGCGTGAGGTACAGGTAGAGGGGAGTAAAGGAAAGAAAGAAAAAAAGCGAGAGAGGGTACAAGGGGCTGCGTGCGCGCCACAAAAGGAAAATGTTAAATCATATAGGAAAAGAAAAAAATGGAAAAAATCAAAAGCTTCTGTAGGGGAAGAGAGAAGCGGCAGTGTTCTCACACAACCCCCGACGGTCAAATGCCCCTCTGCCACGCTCAGTGCATCAAACCGCCAAGCCGTGCTGCTATATCGTTGCTGGCGGCGCTGGCAACGGCAATTTTTCTAACGATTTGCTGCTGGCTGTCGGCGAAAAAGCTTGATTCCTCATGTTGCTGCCGACGCTGCCACCGTTTGCCAACGCTCCAGAGGACGAAGACGCCGCCAGCCGGTGGTCCGCCTCCAGCAGCACGCTGCGTTCGTCATCGCCCTGCGGCCCAGGCATGTGTTCCGCCGCCATCAGTGCCGTCGGCGGCCGCAGCGGCGGCACCCACCCTGGCGGCAGCAGGCAGTGCAGCGAAACCGCCAGATTGGCCAGCCGGTTGACCCACCCGGGGGTCTCGTTCCCCGTCAGCCGCGCGCACAGATCCTTGGAGAAAGAATTGCAGTTCATCTGCAGCAGGTGGTAGCGATTGCCTTTGTACTGCCCGCCCATTTCTTGAACCAGCTCGTAGACTTGCGTGGGCGACAGGTTGGTGCGGCCGACAAGGATGGCTTCTCGCCACGCTACGGTGCCTGGCGCGCCGCGGGGGTGAGTGGCGAAGACCCCAGGAGCGTCATAATCGTGACCACCAAAAGCGTACTCGACGCCGTACACCTCTACGCCGCTGTGGTAGACCCCCATGCCCGCCCAGTGCGCCCAGTTGTTCTGCTCTACCAAGTCGTAGACGTTGAGGTAGACGTCGCTGCCGTTGCCGCTCGTTTGCGTGTCCATTTTAGGTGACACTCTGAGGATTGAAAAAATGTCTGGAGGGTGGAAACGAAGGGAAGGCGAGGGCAGGGCCGGTGCGATGCGAGTGGCCTGTGTGTGAGGGTTGACGGCGTTATGGAGGGAGTTCGGGGGAGCAATGGTAGTGGCTCCAACAAAAAGTCAGAGTTTGTTTTTTATATTTTTTCAAATTTTTCAGGCGACGTTGCCCAATCTGGGGTCTACAACCGCGTCGCCCGCGTTCAGTTTTGTTAAAATAATACTCAGTTTGGCTGTACGCGTGCAGAGAGCTTTTTCGATCGTTGAATTTATTTTCAGAAGGTTTCTTCCTTCGAACAAACAAAAAGTGAGTTCTCTGCTCTCGTCGGCTTTCAAAATAAGACCCCGTTAAAAAAAAAAGTTGTCTCAGTGGCGGCTGTGGCTCGTTCATTTTATTGATCACAAACTTATTTGGTTAAGTCTCGATCTTTTTCATTTAGCAGCTTTTGGAGCGCTTTTGAAGAAAAGTAGTATATAATTGTTTGTGACGCCCAGAGGCTCATATCTTCAGCGGCAACAGGCGTCGAGCTCCACGAAGCAGCGATGGCTGATTTGGAAAAGGAAATTTTTGGCGAGGAGCAGGATGATCTGCCCGAGGAGTTCAAGACAATGTCTGCAGATGACATTCAGCGGCGGTACGTGGGGCCGGGGACTTGAATGAGCACCTGCATTTCCCCTATATGTTCAGAACTGATCAACTTGCATGTTTTTCACCCTCTCGCTCTCACCACCTGCAGAACTCGTATGCTCGAGAACGAACTCCGCGTGCTGCGCGACGACTCCAACCGGCTGACCCACGAGAAGGCCGACCTTGCGGGGCGCATCAAGGAGAACCATGAGAAGATCAAGCTCAACAACCAGCTGCCCTACCTCGTGGCCAACATCGTGGAGGTCCTAGACATGGACCCCGAGGAGGAGGACGAGGAGGACGGCGCGATAAGCTACCAGGAGGCCGGAGGCAAGCGCAGCAAGTGCGTCGTCGTCAAGACCTCTACCCGTCAGACCGTCTTTTTACCGGTGGCAGGGCTGGTGGACCCGGCGGAGCTGCGTCCTTCCGACATGGTGGGCGTCAACAAGGACTCGTACCTCATCCTGGACAAGCTCCCGGCTGAGTACGACTCGCGCGTGAAAGCAATGGAGGTAGATGAGAAGCCCACCGAGGACTATAGCGACATCGGGGGGCTGGACAAACAGATCCAGGAGCTGCGGGAGGCCATCGTGCTGCCCATCACCCACAAAGACCGCTTCTTGGCGCTGGGGATCAAGCCCCCGAAGGGTGTACTGCTGCACGGTCCCCCTGGCACCGGAAAGACGCTGATCGCGCGGGCCTGCGCGGCGCAGACCAACGCCACCTTCCTGAAGCTGGCGGGGCCGTCTCTGGTGCAGATGTTTATCGGCGATGGCGCCAAAATGGTGCGGGATGCGTTTGCGCTGGCCAAAGAAAAGGCTCCTGCCATCATCTTCATCGACGAGATCGATGCTGTGGGCACCACACGGCGCGACTCGGAAGCCTCCGGCGACCGCGAGGTGCAGCGCACCATGCTGGAGCTGCTGAACCAACTGGACGGCTTCTCCTCAGCCGAGGACGTTAAAATCATCGCCGCAACCAACAGACCCGACACCCTGGACCCAGCGCTGATGCGGTCTGGCCGGCTCGACCGCAAGATCGAGTTTCCGCACCCTAACGAGGAGGCCCGCGCGAAAATTTTGCGGATTCACTCTCGCAAAATGAACGTCAGCCCCGACGTAAATTTTGAGGAGCTGGGGCGGTCCACCGACGACTTCAACGCGGCGCAGCTCAAGGCGGTGTGCGTGGAGGCCGGGATGCTGGCGCTGCGGCGGGACGCGACGGTGGTGAAGCATGAGGATTTTAACGATGCCATCACTGAGGTACAGGCGAAGAAGAAGGCAAACCTGAACTACTACGCGTAGATTTTTTTATATGCGTAGATAGAGGGGACGTGAGATTGGTGGTTTTCAAACATGTTTTTTTTTTTTAATTCATTTGTTAAAGCTGTCATATCGACACAGTGCTTTGATGGTGTCCCAAGCGACCATATCATACGTCTTTCCTGAGTCTCCAGTGTAATGCACCCCGTCTCCATTCAAATTCTGAAAGTAAGGGAGCAAGAGCAAAGGGAAGGGGTCAAGGACGGGAATGCCAAGCTCGCGCATCAAACGCTTAGCGCCCAAATTATAGCTCATAATCTTCTGGTTGTGAGTTATTTTGTGGTAGTACTTCGGCTGCTTGGCTGCGTAGACCGGCAAGCTGTTCACCCAAAGCAGGCGTTCAGGCGGAAAATGCTGCAGCAACTTGCCGGCATACTGGCGAAGGTTCGCCAAATAGGTTTCAGTGCTGCTGTCTTTCAGGGCCGTATCGTGCAGCCCCGTATTGAAAACGACGTACTTGGGCTTTGAGACTTGAGAAAGGTACCAAGCGACGTTCTCCTGGGTGGTGGGGTACTTGTCGCTCTGAATGCTAACATCTTTGGCAAATTCAACGGCCAAGTACTCTATCTCCGCCCAAGCTTCAGAGTAGCCCTGCCTCCTGTCTCGACAGTTCATGAGGAAAGCGTTGCAGCCGTTGCAGTCGCGGCAACCTCTGCCAAAATCTCGAAGTCCTACAGTGCATCAATACGATATATTAATTACAATATATATATATATATATATATGATGCACGTGAATGCGCAATTTTGTGATTAAATTGTGTATGCAGCTTGGGCTCTTTCTGCAGCCCGTCAAACGCCAACCGAAAATTCTACTTGAGCAAGTGTAGATGATCAGATGCGGTCTTACCGTGTGAAATTGGGCCCATACTTGCATTGGGACGCATGAACGTTTCAGGGCGGGTCAAATTGAAGTACTTTATGTCTTCTTCGCAGCGACTGCCCTGCCGAATGATTGTGCAATTGCCCAGCAGTCTCGTCATATAGTAGTGGAGTTTCCTGCAAAAAAAATTTTTTGTGCTTGAATGCACCCATAAAATGATTAAATAAAGCACGTCAAAATTTACCCTGCTTGGGAGTCGCCGAGAACAGCGGTTCTTGAGTCGGTGAGGCATAGGAAGCGATTGCTTCCATCCAAACTTGCTTTATACTCGCGGGCAGTGCTTTGGTTGATAGCCGCCTCCTGAAATATAGAAGAGGAGACGCAGTAGTATTATGAGATGGACAGGGCATTCTTATTCCAACTTTAAGAAAAACCCCGCACCTCTGGGAAATGGGCTTGGATATTGCACTCAGAAAAATAGATATACAATAAAGTTAAAATTAATAAAACGATAGGAGCATTTATTCCATAATTCATTCAACGATTTTTCTGCCACACGCACGATTATCAGGTGGTGTGCCCTCACTGTGGTCTTAAAAGACGCTTTCTTGTATGCTTATTTTTTAAATAATTAATTGCATCATCGGAAATTCACAAAATAGGCCACCCAATTGCAAAAAATAAATTTGCGCAATAAAAATCAGTTCTTTAAAGTGATTTCCAACCGAAATTTCGGTTGGAAATCTCTCCAGAAAGGCAGTAAATGCGGCTAATGCGCACGCTCGATTATTAACTGCATATCACAGAGACGTAGGGACCATACATACATACATACATTACAGCGTCCAAAATTATGGCACGTAATCTTTTGAGGCTTTCCTTCTGGGATCGACTGCCAGAGGCGTTGCTTTGTCTCTTATATATATATATATATGAAAGTAAAGTAATCATTATGATAACAAGCTTGATAATCATAAAGTATAACGTCAAAAGAGAGGTTTCCGCCGATTCTGGTGCCAGTCACGGTGGGAGGGACCAGGTCCTTGACGTCAGACTTCGCAGCGGAGTGGCTGATGTGCGCTGCGGGAGGTAGACCGCATCGTGCACGTTGTAGATTCACATTTTGACGGAACACACACAGAGCAGCATGGCGACGGTGCCCGGCAGCATTGAGGCAGCTGGCAGAAAGAGCAGCAGCAGTTGGAGAAGATAGTGCCAATACCGCAGGAGAAAATTGCACCCACCCGTCATGCCTCAGCGCAGCAAGAAATGAGCGCAGCCAACATTGCTGCGTGTTGTTTCACAGCTTCGTGCCAACGATAGAGGCGCCGGCTCAGAGCTGTCTCGCAGCCAGGTGAAGAAGGGAAGGTTGTGCAGTGCATGAACCGCTTGGCCAACCATAATGCCAGCAAGTCTAGGACGATGGGAAAGCCTGTTCAGATGCCGGAGGAATTCTGTGTTCGGGGCGTGCATGCGGCGCTGGTAGAAAAGAAAAATAATGCGTTGGCTGTGGGACCAACAAACCGAGGCTGAAATTGTGGCGGGGGCAAAACTTTACTAGTATCTTAAAGAAATTTTAGGAGAAGAGAGGATGGCAACGCGAAGGCAAGAGCATGGTCCATGGAGCAGAAGCAGCTTTCCAACTTCTCAGGTGACATGCATGCAACAAAAGTTCCTCCGTCATTCATACATATTTTTAAAACCCTAAAGTGATATTGATGTTTTTCATACATACATTTGTTTAAATTGAGCGCGCTTTTGATTCATTAAAAAACAAACATAATTTGAACTCCAGTATAAACAGTAATACTGGCCAATCAAGTCGGCGTACAACTAATAGAAGCAGCAATTCTAATGCCTTTCAAGATATTTCAGATTCAATGTTGGTACAAAAAAATTAATGAAAAACAAAAAATAACATTACAACCGATCCCTGGGCAACACGTTGAGGCACTTTGCGCGAGATATTCCAGTGGCATTGACCGTGAAAGCCATTAAAACTGGTGGGCAGTCTAAGCAAAATTTGAATGGGGCCGCTTTATTCTCTGAATGATTGACACCTCCTGACGATCGTGATGGCATGCTCATCGTGTGGAAGGCCACGTGCAGCATTTGCTGCACCGCCATGTCAGACACGGCCGAGCAAGAGTGCATCCCGCTCACGTTGCACGCCCGATGGTAGTGCAGCGAGAGGTGGTGCTGCGGACCTTTGAATGGGTCGTTCTCCATGGTGTGCCAGAATGGTAGCGCCATGTGCTGCTCATCAATGTACTGAATTCCAAGCTCAGGGTGGGCTTCAATCTCCTCGATCACTTTGCTCTTCTGAAACACTGCTCGAGAATAGTTTGGTAACCCAAAAGGCGGCTTTTGTATATGAACTAGAAAGTTGCCTGTCCAGTGGAGCCCAAACCACGACCGAATTACTGGAAGATCCTCAAATTCTGCTCGCTCCGTATGCATCTGCAAGTAAAAAACATCCGGACCCCGGTTGTTGTTTTCTCGACTCAGGTGCTGAATCCCTTTAATAGCACGCGGGAGGTACGCAGGGTCCACACGCCTGGCTATATTCGGATTGATATCGAAAAGGTAGTTGTTGCGAAAGTCCAAGTACGAGACCCGCACATTGCCTTGCGTGAGGTCCATCCAGCCCCAACACTTCCAGAATGATGAATGCGTCAGGTTTCGTGCAGCCTGGGGGCCCAACATGGAGTCAACGAGGGAGAAAAAAGTGCCTCGGTGCACCGACGACCCGGCAATCACAATCCAAAGAGGTTTTGAGATAGCACGAAGTGTGGTGGGGTCATAATATGGGAAGTGACAATCGTGGGGTACCCATGACCACCCTGTTCGAGGACAGTCAACTCCTGCTCCAGCACATGGCAGCCAACGCCCTGTCCTCCAGCTTGCGTCATGGCAAATACGGGTGGGAATGGAAACATGGTCCTCGTTGCGCCCATTTTTTTTGGAAACAATTAAAGTAAAAGGGCTCCCACGCACCCGCATCATGCTCACATTTTGCTTCACAGCCCAAAAATTTGTGAAGACATCGACAAAAATTTCGTATTTTCCACTGTCGTTGGTCACATACTCGACGGTTGCTGTGGTGGAATTTCGAGTGATGTTCTGGGGGATGAAAATCGATGGGCCCTGGAACCATACGTAAATCTCTCCACACTCACGAGGCGTGCACGGCAAACCAACGTAAAATTGCGACAGGCGGCCAGCAGTTGCGCGCTGCAGACCATCGCCCCAAACATTCGCACTCAAAGGCTCCACAATTTCAAGCTCGCGTGGAAATCGTTTTGCCGAGACGTTGAAAAATTGAGGGAACTGGCGACGAACGCTGAAATTTCGGCATTTTGTGCAGAGGAGAAGACTAGGGTGAAACCATTCAATCCAAACCACACCCATCGATACGCAAATGATTAGAAAGGCTCTAAAGCTGGGTGCAGAAATCATTAAACACGCGCGACTTTTGGGTCGGACACCCGAAGGGTTTTTCTTTCAAACACCACTTTGAAGAGAACTACGATGGCACCCCAATTGTACAGATTTAGATAGGGTTTCGTATATAAATGCACGAAACGTGTTTCGACTTCGCACCAACTATAAATACTCGATGAAGATGGGGGTCCCTCCTTTAAAAGTGTCTCCCGTCGTACTTTGATAGAATCTCATTCAAAATTACATTTGCAGACTATGGCTATTGATAATGACGGCCGTGCTAATTTTTTGCACGTTTTTATAACTGGAACAATCTATTGTTTGTCATCATTGGGTGTCTAAGGAGATACAACAAAGAAAGTCCGTTTTGGGTGGGAGTTGTGTTGTTTTCTGAGAACCTTTTAAAGCCAGGCTGCGTGAAAAATGTAGGATTGAGAAACTGCATTTTTTCCCATACGAATGGCTGAATGACTTCATGATTGAATGTGAAAAATGAATATTGTGATCTTTCTAAACAGTTTCTAAAATGCAGCCGATTAAATCATTGATAGCCTCCAACTATGGCGTAGGAACATCAGCTTTATCGATCTCTCTGTTAGTTTCCATTTATTTAGTGTTGACTCCAGGCAAGGTGTTTCAGCTGCTATTTCCTCAAGGCAACGACGGCATTTTAACTGCCCATTCCCCCCCCCTTTGCAATCCGTTACAGTTGATGGGCGATTTAGCTGGCCAATGGAAACCCATCCCTCATCCGAATTCGTTTGGATTTTTTACGGCACGAGAGCTTGAAGTTTTTCACAAGTATTCGTGTCATGAACACTTCACTCATTTTTGCAGCCGACGGTCAGAACTTGAACTCCAACGGGCCAAATCGATGAGCATGTGGCGTTGGCAGCCGTCCGTTTGCGAGCTAAGCTACCCTTTCGATGCAATGAAATTTTATCGCGAGCACTTGAGCTCAAACCGGAGTAGGCTGATTCTCGTTGGAGACTCGATTACAGAGGAGCATTTCATGGCTCTCAAGTGCCAGCTATCCCAGTTTGTGTCGAAGAGTACTCGCGTTCAACTCCCCGACGTGCCCAACCGCAGGGACCACGACCGACGGGAAAAGCTGACCCTTTATTCTGGCGCGGAAATTTTCTACCACCGTGATGATTTTTTAGTGCACCCTAATAGCACAACGTTCCCGCCAAAGAACCTGTCAGGGCTGTGGTTTGATTTGCTTGAAGAGGCATCGGAAGGCCATTACGTGATGATCAACACCGGTGTTCACAGCGCGGGCACGAAAATATCCCTAGAAGAAAGGGCCACGCTGGCAGGCAAAATTTTGGATTTCGTGCATGCTCGTTTTAAAGGCGTCGTCATCTTCAGGGCAACTACAGCTGGCCATAACGACTGCCTCAACTTCACCGGTCCAACGACAAGCGTCATAAATTCAACTTGGTTCAATTGGGGCGGGATAGAAAAAATAAACGAGATGTGGAGGAGAGTAATTACGGAAAAGCGCTCCCAAGGACAACATCGTCTGTTTTATATGAGCACCACTCACATTCGATACCGGGCTGACGCCCATTCTGGGCTATTCAAGAACACTCAAACCTTCCCAGATTGTTTACACATCTGCTTGCCAGGCCCAATCGATGTTTGGAACGTATTGCTGAGTCACATGATTTCAAAAAACGATGATCAAAATGGCACAGTGGCTATCGAACATTGAGATTTTTTTCTTCCGAACAGCACGCAGCGGAGAGCATGTACACTATTGGGCACGCATGCCCACCCTCTCCATGCCCTCATTCAACCACGCTATCATCTGAGCAGCGAGGCTAAACTTCACTGAATGCTGCGGGCATTTGACCATTTAATGATCACATTATTAGACCGGGGGCCAACGGAGAATGCTTCCTCGGCAGAATTTTTGGGAACCTTAATTTAATCATTTGTTTGATTGGTGTGATGGGAATGTTAGGTTCGTGGCCGGGTGAAAATAATATGGTCAAAAAAAAAAATATGGTCCAAATTCATCAGCAACCGGCAGGCGTTTCCTCCTCCGCCAATTACATATTGAATGTATGCGTCTCAACACAGACCTGCACTGTGTTCTTTTCAACGAATTGCCAGCGTCGCTGAGAGAGCGGGCAAAGGAGGTGATATCTTTTTTACCAGGGCAGTCTCTAACAGCTTTTGCTGCTCATGCCGTTCATGGCTGAGATCAGCGATATTTCGGGCTTCTCAGCCTTGTTGAGAAGATAGAAACAAAATGCACTGCGGCAGTCAACTAACATTTTGTCGTTTTGCTTTTAATTTTGAAACTTGTGATGAAATGAATGAGGTGTGCAAATGGTAGATGATAAACGATCGTAATAAATATTATAATTAAAAAAGAAGGTCGTAAGACATCTTTCGACGGTAAAAGTCTTCACAACCCCTTTTTTTGAATTTGAAATCCGCAAATTTTATTCTGATTAGTTCTCCAAATGAATTTCGTATTATAAGAACCCAAAATGGAGCGCACCATCGATCTGCAATCTCTCCTGCCCCCGAAATTATTGAAGATTGATCCCCAAAATGATCAACTTTGTACGGAGGTGAACAAGAGAGAGCTCAAGGGCCGTCACGTACTTTTGTACTTCAGCGCACACTGGTGAGAATCACACCCAGAGCCTTGCAACGCTTTCCCTCGGTTTCTCTCGATGTTCAAATTTCTATTCCGCTCCGTCCTGCATCTTGTTTTTCATTTCCAATCCCGAATCCTGTCCTCTCTATACCTCCACAGGTGCCCGCCCTGCCGGGCCTTCACCCCGGAGCTCGCCCAGGTCTACCAGTCGTTAAAAAAGAAAGATGTTGACGTTGAGGTTATCTTCGTTTCCCATGACAACAATCTCAGCCAATTCGAGAGCTACTTCCACCACATGGCGCAGCTGGGCGGCGCCTGGCTGGCGGTGCCGTACGTGGACGGCAAGGAGCGTATGGAGCTGGCAAAGCAGTGCAGCGTGTCGGGCATTCCAACGCTCACCGTTGTGGGTCAAGATGGAAAAATTTTGGCGCCAAACGCGCGGAACGCGGTGATGAAGGACGGGGTGGAAGGGTTTCCGTGGGAGGGGGCGAGCTCTGGGGGCGGCACGCCCCCCGTGTTGATCCTGGTAGCACTGTTGCTGTTTACTTTCTTGCTGCCGAGGTTGTTAGAAACGTTGTTTTCGCGGGGCGGGTGAGAGAGGGCTATTTTTTTTTAATTTATGTGTGTGTGTGTTAAGGTTGCAATGAATTTAATTTTGATGTATTGTGAAAGAAAAAAATTAATATAAAGAAACGAATGGCAGCAACAAAAGTATCATGGCGGAAGGTATTGGGAGGATCTGCAAAGCTAGGTCCCGTTGAGACTTTCTGATCAAGCTGCATTGGCGCGTAATGCATTCTGAATCTTGCAATATTTGACATTTGCATGTGGACTTCAAGTCCGACTTGTATTCCTGCATGCACCCGTGCCTGTCTTTTGCACATGTATTTTGCTGCTCTGCACCTGTTTTCTTGTGTCGGTCGCGCCGTCGGGGACTCGGGGGCAGGGGCCAGAGCCCAGAACTGAGGTTGATCCGACGGATGGAAGGGGGGCTCTGCCTTACTGTGGCGGGGTTTGTGGCACGTCGACTTGCGGTTCTCTATAGGGGTAACCTCGGTAGTAGACGTCAAACCATATGTAAAACCTGAAACCTGAAACCTGTAATCAAAGTTGAGAGGCTGCGCTGCCCGAAGCGGCGGTAATCCGAAAGAGGCTGTCCCTATTTCTTCTAAATCACGATATACGTGGCTTATGTTTAACCGTTATTATCATTATATAGAATAGAAGAGCTCAAGCACTGCACACGGCGAGAGTTGATTAAAAACGGCAGGTAAAAGCAATTCCCCTTTTAACAACGACCGCACCCCTTAACATCAGTTAGAATGCAATTAACGGATTAAATCACAATAAAAACCCGTAAAACACATTTCGCTGCTCTCGCGATCATCAGAAACGTTCGCTTTCCTTTTCGAACCGTTGGCAACGACCCTGCATATTTATTATTTTATTATTCTTATTTACAAATATTTAACAGCATACACTTCTCTTCACATATCAAGTATCGGAACCCTAAAAATTCGCTGCGAAACAGAATTAATAATTCATCAGATTCCCAACCACGGTGATTACATTCCCAATTGCAGCGAACTTGCTTTCGCACTATGGTGAAAAGAATATTTTTTCACTCTCCATCGCCCTATCGGGGGCATCTCAAACCCAGAAAAACGTACTACCTAAATTGTTTCACTGCCACGTTTGGTGCTCTCCTTGCCGTTCTTTACCTGGGCTGGGCACTGTCGCTGTCTGTCTCCATCCCTGACGATACCGAGATAGACGCAGTGCGCAACCTCCCTGTGGAGAGCTTCGCCTCGACGTGCCTGGTTGCTGTATCGCCTCGTTGGGATGCCGGCCAAGTTTTAGATTGGTGCTCCCCCGCGCAAGGGCCTCTCGATTTTTGGGTCCCATGTGAGCAGCTCCAGCAGATTCACGAAGCACAAACCATCGTGTTGGTTCAAACAAATTGTGGGTATGTTGATTTTGCAATCAATTTGTGGCGCGCGTATGTCAAACTTGGGCGCCATAACATTTTGTTCATCGCCACCGATTGCCACGCGTACAGAGCTCTGGTGAAGCATGTCGGCGAGCTGCACGTCGCCAAGCCGCTTGCTTTTGCCGGGCGCTCCATGGTCGCAGCCCAGGCTTTCAACTCCTCCGACTACAGGCGCTTCACTGTGGGCAGAGCGATTTTGATGCAGTACTTTATTGACCGTGGCTTCAACGTTTTGTGGCAAGATGTCGATAGCGTCGTGATCAGGGACCCCTTTGATTTTTTGCCGCCTCGCACCCCCGCTTTGGACTTGATCGTCACCAACGACTCCGCCAACACCGCTAACCCCGCTGACAATCAAATGTGCTCGTGTTTCGTGTACGTTATGGCCAATCGCACCGGCAGCACGTGGTTTTTGAAGCGCTGGTACGATCTCACCCTGGAGGGCGCTGGGCTGAACCAGCCCTCAATGAACCGCGCAATGTACGAAGCGCTGGACCCCGAAATCTACGGGTCGCGTGATTTTGTGCACCTGGTATTGCCGAAGATGTTTTTCCCCAACGGAGCGACGATGTGGAAGTACAACCGTACAGCATACTGGGCACATGCCAACTGGCGGGTGGGGAGGGGAGCCAAGCTGGATTTTATTCACAATTTTACCCAGTGGATGGCAGACGATGTCACGTGCCCTGCAAAATTTTCTTGAGCGCTTGTGGCTTTTCTTTTCTTTTCCGTGTCTTCTTTCATTTTAAACCATTCCTTTGGCGCGCTGGAAGTAGCCCGTGTTATGCCAGTGCCATTTCAAGTTACTTTTTTACCCTTGCAAAATTATACATTGTATTAGCTTAATTATACTCGAAGTACACTGGGCATGTGAAAAAAGTGTATATGAATACTTCTTTTCTTTTGAAAAATCTTTACACCTAAGCAATTTGATGATTAGCAAGTTTAATGGAAGATGAATGCATAGATAAACAAGAATCATGCATGGTGGCTCAGAGAGGGTTAAGTATAATTTAATTCATTACCATGCGGCGCCGGTGATAAAATTGTTTAAGCCTTACAAAATACACAATAGGTTCATTCACACTTCAAATAAAATAAAGGCTGCATACTAGCTCCTCTCCCAAACGGCGGCCCTCATGCGCAGCTCCTCAAGAAATGTTATTTTCGAAGAAAATCGCCTCAACGAACACGCCCTGCATTCCGTTCCGCAAGCACTCTCCACTGCAAACCAAAAGCGCTCCATTTCACCGCCCACTGCACCCCCCCGCTGCTCTTTTCCCCTCAAAGTAGCGGGGAAGAAAGTAATTCCAACCCACCAACGTTGTTTCAAATTCAGCGCCACCAGTCGTCTTTCACACCTTTGCCGCTTCCCGGCTGCTTCCGCAGCACACTGCCGTCCAGGACGCACGCGTTTTCTACCTCCCCTTCGCCACCACACTCCAGCCCCGCCCACCTCGCCTCCACCAAATCGCAGTTAAACGTGGGCTTGTCCAACGAGCGGTTCACCACGTTGTGCACCCGGCACATCCACCGCGAGAACTCCGCGCGGCTGCCCACCTCGGGCGGGTGCGCCGCCACAATCTCCTTGAAATGCCGGGCGCACTCTCCGCAAGGGTACATGCGCGTCAGCACGTCCATGAGCGTCTTTGCGTCCTTCTTTTGCTGCCGCGTAGGGCGCTCCGGGTACTGCGCTGCCAGCGTGTGCAAAAATAGCCACGTGGCGCGGCCCACGTCCTCCCTTGTGGGAACACCGAGAGAGGGAGTGATGGCAGCGGTGGTAGCGGGCTGCTGCTGCTTGGTGGAAGGGGGGTGCTGCAGCTGTGGGGTGCCGAAGAAGGCGGCGGTGGCGCTGGCGGGCCGGGGGCGCGCTGTTTGGAGGAGGTGACGGGGGGGCGCTTGCAGTTGGCGGTGCAGCGTTGACAAGGCGTGCTGGCAGCGGCGTAGGAGCTGGGAGCAGTGGCGCTGCAGCTCCTGGACACATTGATCGTTCATATATCGCGGCGTGCGCTAGCGGGTTGGGTTCACAGCTGCTGAGTCGGGATTTTGGAAGATTGATTGCGATTACAAAGCTTATAAATCTCGCTGAAATGTGAAATTAAGCGTGTTCAGGTGCAGAGTATCGACAGAATATACGTATTTGAATTTAAAATATTTGCAAATGGCACAAATAAAAGAGAATATATGTTTTTTTCCGCTGGACACGAAGCAGGCACTGCGGTGCCGCCGCTTCCCCCAATAATTCAAACCTGGTAAAGTTTCAAGGGTGCTCGGGCGGGCTCTGGTAGCTGCCCCTCTCGCGCACAAATCCCTCCAGCCCGGGGTTGTACGATTCACGCGGCGAGCGCTCGCCCAGCGCCGGCGGACCGCTGCCGTACTTGCCGGCGCCGTAGTGCTTCAGCACGTCCTCAGGGTAGATTCCCTTCTCCTCGGTGGCCCCGTACTTGCCTTTCGCCTTGCAGTAGCTCAGAGGGGTCCACCCTTTGGGCGTGGTGGCGTCCAGCTCCACCCCGTAGTCCACAAACAGTTTTATCATTTCTACGCCGCCGTCGATGGCCCAAAACACCGTCAAATCGCCCGCGCCGTTAATGTAGTTGGGGTCAGCTCCCGCGCGCAGCAGCGCCTTGGCGCACTCCAGGCGGCCGCGGTGTGCTGCCACCATGAGGGGGGTGTAGCCTTCGGGGCAGCGGTAGGCGCGGCCGAAGACAAAGTTAACGTCAGCGCCGTCCTCGATCTTCTTGTACACGGCCTTGATGTCGTTCTTCACGATGGCGTTGTACAGCTCCTCGGTCTCGCGGGTAGCCTGCGGCATTTCCAGCAGTTGCGCATAACTTAATAAATTTATATTTTAGAGGAGCCCCACAGAAACAAATTAAAGAGGCGACGGGTGGTGCACGCAATAATGTACTGCCCCAGGTCATTGAATATACATTTCCCTCTTCCTTGCTGCTGCTGCTGCTGCTGCTGCTGCTGCTGCTGCTCTCTCACCTTAACCATGTCCTCGCCCACTGCCTCTGGATCATAGTCAGGGTGGTGGGACCCCTTGCCGCCGTCCCATTGCTCCTCGTAATTTTTCTCAATCTCCTTCTGACGCTTCTTCATGATCTCCTCCATGGCGCTGCGTGTTTCCCGGTCTGCAAAAATAAATGTTGGGAGATGAGAAGACAGGAGGCATGAAAATGTAACAAAAGCGGGATGATCGATGGGTTGGGGGGAGCCTCAGCATTGTTAATATACGATCGTTGGGGTTGCTGCACGCAGAAGGAGGCTTTTGACTTACCAGCGAGCAACACAAATCAAAGTTGACTTTACAAAGCGATGGGCGCGCTGAAAAGTCCCTTTTAGTTTTCTCTACAATTATGGAATAAATTCTGTCTGCTGCTTTACCTTATAGCCGCTACTATATCAAATTTCGAGCTCTGAGGAGGCTGCTATGCTCGATAAAAGTTTGGTCAACGTTTTCTTCCCAGCAAAGACCGGCTTTTGCGAGGTCTTTCGCCAATATTGCAGCACAATTTCAGCTAAGGATTATTTATAAGACACTGTTGCATCTGTGGGCAGCGGTACTGGTGCTCCAAGGCGCTTTTTGCCACCCTCGCCTACTTGCAGATCGATTTTGCACGCTGCAAACTTCATTGCCGTAGAAGATTTAATTGCATATAGCATTTTTTTAATTCACCAGCACCAGTGTCAATCGATGTTTGGAGGCGACATGTTTGCTGGCAACCAAGGGAAGGCCATGGTACGTTGCGTTTTGAAAGAATTGCTCATTTCTATTGCTGTCTTCCGCACAATTATCAACCCTACAACGATTCATGCAGGAAGCTAGCTTCAAAGAGTTCCTCTCCCGCCCCGAGAACCGCCCCTTGGTGGAGAAGCACCAGCGGCGAGAGGTGAAGCAGGCGGTGCAGCTGCAAGAAAAGACGGCGGCGCTGCGATTCAGGGACAAGGTGCTGGAGTCGGACTACGAAGCCCAGGTGGCCATCGCGCCTTTCATGAAGAACCGCGTCCTGCGCCGCGTCATCCAGACTTTCTGCAACGACCCCCGGGGCGATTTCGCAAAGTGGGCCACCAACCCTCGGGTGATTGAGATGCTGCAGGCGGCGCAGAAGCTGATGGATGAGGGGCGGCTGAGCGAGGAGGAGGTGGAGGAATTCATGCTACGCACGCTGCGGGACCCGGCCAGTGAGCATCACGCCGAGTTTGCCGCAAAGAGCAAGCAGGTAGCAAGGCTGCCGACGGACCAACTCGTGGAAGCCCTCAATGAACACGTACGCCCATCATTTTTTTCTATTCTTCCCCCCACTTATTGCATGTGCACTTCCTTTTGTTCACCACTAATAGCGCTGGTTCTGGCACCCTTTTTTAGTAGCGTGTCTTTCGCTTACTCTTTCTTAATGCTAATCAATAAATCTACTGTCCCGCCTGTTCACTCTTGTTGTTATAACACCAATTTTAATTTTGTTGCAGTTGTCCGAGCGAAGGCAGGGCAACTCCGCGTATCGCTCTGGCAATTACGGCACCGCCCTGCAGCACTACGAACGCGCCCGCGCCGTCGTGGACCTCGTGCGCGGCCTCAGCCGCGCAGACCAAGCCGAAGTTGACCTCAACCGCGTCGCCGTGCTGTGCAACATCGCTGCAGTGCGGCTGGCGACCAAAGACTTCGGCGCTGCTGCTCAGGTCTGTTCCGAGGCGTTAAAACTGGACCCAGGCTGCGTCAAAGCCATGGCGCGCAGGGCCAAGGCCATGCTCGGGAGGCATGAGTACAGGGCAGTGCGGGCGGATGTGGCGGCTCTGCGGCTGATGGGTCCCCAAGGGGCGCACGAGGCAACGGCCCTGGAGGCGGCGCTGCGGCAGGCCGTAGCTGCCGACGCCCAAGCTGAAAAGGCCACTTTTGCAAACATGTTTGAGCGCAGCACTTGAACAGAAATTGCGGTTTATTCCTGAAGTTGAATTTTTTTAACAATCTCGATATATCTTATCTTCTTCTTCTTCCCTGATGTATTATCTAATTTTAAATGGAATCTGACAACAGCATTCTGAGCCTCATTTTAAATTATATTTAATTTTATTAGTTTTAATGGGACGCGGCCTGAACTGCTCCCCACCGGTCTCTGCACATACCGCTTGTCCTCATCCCCAGCTTTACTCCAGGAAGCGCTGCTCGACAGTGCCTATGATACGGCGTTCGAATTAGCGACGTTTAGCTAGAGACACCAACTTGATGTGAACATCCAATTTCAAAATATTATAAAGCGCGGCTGATGGGCGTCTAGAACTCCGAAGCGCTTCGTATAATACCCTTCAACGTTTATTATCTACTCTCGTATCCTCCCCCGTACGCCCTACGAGTCGCAGCTGGAAACTATTTTGGAGGAAGGGATCTTCTTCGGCCCCCCTTCGGCCCCGTTCCGGAAAATTGGAATGTGAATTTTCATTGTCGATTCATTTACGACAGCGCAGGGGTCTCCGATAGAAGCGAAGTGCCCCTTAAACCACGCAGACCTGCGTCACTCATTTTCATTTTTCAACTTGGCTGCTACTCGTGATGCAGCGCAGCCCATTTGGCCATGGGCGACTGCCAAACCTCCAATTGGGAGTCCAGCGTGCCTCTTCTGCCACCCACAGCGCTCAACACGCCTTTGGTAGGGTTTCTCTTGTCGATCGGCGCCCAACTTTTGATGGGACGATAAACCCGCCACAGGCTCCCTGGCAAGCTCGCCAGCACGGTCATGTTGCGTTTGCTACTGGAAAGGAATCCCATTCAAACGAGTTTGCTGCTCAACCAAAGGCAAGCATCGCTGCTCCACGTCTTTCTCTGGTAGACCCGAAGCTTGTCGCTTTCAAGGCGCCGCCAGGAATCGAATGGGTGCCGCCAGCTGAAGATGTGTTTCCGGCGGAGGGAGGCGTGAATGCCACGCAAGCGGACGCGGGAGTAGGGTGGCGGTTTCTCGACCGCGGGTACGAGCTTGATTACTTGCGTCGTGGCTTCGTGGGCTCACCTGAGCAGCCTTTAGTGCTCGTCGGCCCCAGAAATGGCGGGAAGACGGTGAGTGGTATTGACGAACGTTGCTTTTGTTGTTGCTATCTGCTTGCGTGTTTCTTTGGCGATTTCATTTGAATGCCCGGTCTCATTTGAATGGCCCTTCAGGCGCTTCTGAAAGAGATTCAGCGGGTGGAGGGCCCCCGAGCTGATCTTAAACTGTGGAATGACGCCTGTGTGGAGTCCAGAGCTGGTGGCTGAGGCTTTGCGCGACATGGCACGGCAAATCCCCTCCGGGATGGGCTGGGAGACTGTCATGGAGGCTATCCCCCAGCTTGAGAAGGTTCCAGAGCTCCTCATACAGGCTGTCAGCGCGCTCATCACCACCGACACCACCAACATTTCCGACACAGTGGAAACTACAGAAGAGAGTGCTTTAGATGCTTTCATGAAAGCTTTCTTCCCTGAAGAGAAGGCCAGTAATCTGGTGGCAGTCATCAATTCGTATAGAATCCTGCTGGAGAGCAACACCAACCTGAAGGGCCAAGTGAATCCCGTCATTGTGATAGGTGCGATTTCTTATTCTCTTGCTTAGTTTTCTATTTGCATGCACACTCTGACTCGGTTCACGCCCTCGACGGCTCCACTAACTGCAGACGAGGTCAATGCGATGAAGCACTGTAAGACCTTCGCGCTTGAATTCTTCAGGCGCACCTGCACAGCGAACTGGGCGCACCTTGTCTTGGCCACGTCCGATTCGTCCATGGTATCCTGGCTGAGCACGCGTAAGTTGGCGTCTATTGAACTACTACTGGTGGCGTCTTTGGGTGCGCTTCAAGTCTCCTTTGGCACTCAACGAATGGCGATTGCAGTGTGCGGTGGCAGGCTCCTGGCTTTATTGCCAGGACCAAAGCTTGCCTCTCTGTTGTGTGGCCTTTGTTGCCTTCTCTGTGCGGAGTCCAAACTTTCAAATGTATATTTGTTGTATTCGCCTGCAGATGGTTTCTCCGGCACGCTGCGAAACGTTGAGGTGCTGGGGGACTTCTCTCGTGAGGAGGCGCTGCGGTTTGTTCGTGGCGGGGGCCAGGATTCGATGGACCAAGAGTGGCCCGGCCTGATCAGCCAGTTTGAGGACGGCAAGCCTGAGCTGCGCAGAGAGGACTGGGAGAAGGTGTGGGGGGCTTGCGGCGGGAACCCCCACTTGCTTAGCGTCTGTGTGTCCAATGCATGGCAGTTCAAAGATTGGGGTGAAGGTATTCCCCGATTTATTTTGCCTCTCCGTTTCTGTTTCAAGTTTGTGTTTTTTTTCCTTTGATTTTATCATTGCGTGTTTCCCCTCGCGTGCTGCAGCTGTGCAGAAGGTACTTGCTGCGCCTGCTGCTGACGTGGACAACGCTCTTGAAGCCCCTGAAACCATTGGCCCTCCTGAGGGCGGCAGCCCTGCCCTGTGGACTGCAGTGGATTACAAGGCCGCCTTGCGTCTGATAACCGCTGCTGCACCCTCCTTCGCAGTCCCTAAAATAGTCTTGCAGTCTGGGCTTGCGAGCGACAGCCGCCTGGCAGAGGCAGGGCTCACCGGTGCCCAAGTTTTTCTCTCCATGATCGAGTACAACCTCCTCTCCGTGCGGCCGTACTCGCAGCTGGAGAGAGACATCCCCCAAGGCGTGTTTTTTAGGAAGATCAAGGGAGTGGGGGGCGTGGTGGAGGAAATGGAGGACTCTCTGGTGAGGATGCCGTCGCCTGCGCACCTCCACGCTGCTCTGAAAAACAGCCGCTTAGGGATCTTGGGGTGAGGGCTGTGGAGCCCCTTTTGTAACTGCATCCACCCACCTGCATGCGTATCGTGTGAATTCTTTGTTTACCATTCTAAGTTAGGGCTGAACCGTTCTAGAGTACAAGGGAACTGACCCTGTCTGTCTGGAGGCTTGTTCTTACAGAGAAAATAATGAATAATTACCTATTGACATGAGGATAGAGGGTCGTATCTAAAGGGATTTAAGGAAGAAAGTGTCCATGCCGTACGTAGAGAGCCTAATTCCAACTCAAAATCCAGTACATTCGTGCATATAAATGCGGTCTGATTCTGTAAGTGCTTTGTAATTGCAGTCATCCACACCGTCTGCAGAGGTGGCAGCCAGGGGCAAGGTAGACTGCTGCTGGCGGGAACATTTGTCGGACGAGGAAGGCAACCCAATCTGCTTACGCTGACGCTGCAGCGGCGATGGGCGGTGGCCCAGCATCTGCAGGGGATTAATGCTTAACACGATACAGCCCTCACTGATCCCCTCTCTCTCTTTCGCTCTCTCTCTCGAAACTTGTTTACTTTCCTCCCCCGAATTAATTGTCAATATTGATGGATTAACAAAAAAAATGCCAATCTCACTTTTTCAGGGGAGGCGGCCTGAACTGCTCCCCCACGGGTCTCTGCACGTACCGCTTGTCCTCATCCTCAGTTTTGCTCTTAGGCGGCTTCAGTCCGCCCACCGCCGCTCCGCCTTTGCTGTTTGTTTTGCTCTTTTTCGTCTTATTGGTGACAAAAGAGCGCCAGGAACCCACCCGGTCTTCCCTCCCCGTCTCCCAGGCCTTGTCCTGCTGCCTTTTACGCTTGGACTCGTCTTTTTCCTGTTTGAATTCTTCCTTGGCCCTCGTCTCCTCCTCCTTCATCTGCAGCGGGTTCAAATAAAAGAGCACAATGCAGTTAGATCTATTACTTTCATACAGACAGAAACGCAAACAACATTCACAGCCACCACAATTCATCGCAAACTTTAGAAAGAAATGTGGCACACACGTCTCCTCCGGTAAATCCATACCAGCATTTACTTTATACCGCAAAACTCACCCTCTTGGTCATCTTTCGCCGCTTCCACTCCGACTTGGCCAGTACCTCCCGCGCCTTTGTCTTCCACGCCTCGTGAAACTCCGCCGTCGCCTCCCAGCTGGCCTGCACCCCAGCCTTCCCTGCGTCATCCAGCACCGCCGCCAACCGCGCTGCAGCGTCATTTTTTGCCGCTTTCTTCCACGTTTTCAGCACCTCCTCCTTCGCCAGCCCCAGAATGAAGTCTAGGTGCTGCCGCTTCTCCTCGTCCAGCAGCTCCTTCTGCGCGTGGCCTATGGTCTCAAAGGCGTCTTTGGCTCGGGGGTGCGTGCATTTGTCAGGGTGTACTGCCAAAGACACTTTTCTGTACTGCCGCCGAATGTCTTCGGGGGTGGCGTCAAATCGCAGCGCGAGCGCCTCAAAAGGGTTCAGCTTGAAAGCGCCCAGGATGCGGTTGACTTCGTTTTCTCGGTCCACCTCCCGCATGTCAGAGTAAAAAGCCTGAAGCAGAGGGGCGCAATTGAAACCAGTCAGTTCAAGGAGAGTGCGTTGAGGGAACACATGGATTTAAAGGAGGAGGATGGGTTTAAAATTGCGTGCGGCTGGGCTTTCAGGAGCATGTTTCTGCAGCGAAAAAATACCGAGATAAATAACAGTTGTTGTTTTCACCTTCATGTCAGCGTCGTCGTAAGGTTTGATATCTGCAGCCTCGCTGAGCGCCTTTTCTCGGTCCTCCTGCTCCCGCTGCGCGATGACCAGGGGATCCTCCTCTGCCCCCTCCTCTTTCTCTTCCTCTCCCTCCTCTTCTTCTTTTATTGTCGGCGGCAGAGCGGAAGCTGAGGGTCCGGCAACCTCAGCGCCTGTAGGAGCTGGCAACGCTGCCGACGCGCCCTCCTCTGCCTTGATTGCGGTTTCCATTGTTGATGGCGCAGCTGTGGCCACCGAATGGTCAGGTCTTGGCAAATCCAAAAGGTAAAAATGTTGTTTGCAGGCCAAAGTGCTGATGCGCCGCGTCTGCACGATTCTTAAATTTCTGGAAATTAGATCATTTGTGCCGAGCAAGCTGTGCTCGCCGAAAACGCCCTTAACATGCAGCATTCGAAGCACGCTTTTGCAAAATCGAGTTTTCTGCTCGCAGCACAGCTAAAATAAACCAAAATTTAAATTTATAATACATGCACAGGTTGTTCAACCTCTTAGAAAACTGCAGGAGCGCTGCGCCATGGCCTGGCCCCGACTTTTTGAATGATGTTATACAACTTTTCTGTTCAATCCAATGACGAACCGCCTGGAGAACGTGTTCAGCCAAGCAGCTGTAGCTGGCTGGTCGGAAACCATCCAGCAAGCATGGCGGGCCCGCATCACCAGGTAAGGCAACACCAGAGGCTTCTTTTTCCTCTGCCGTCTGAACACTCAACTTACTGTTACCGCTGCAGTCCTGATGCTTATCTGCGTGCTCTCCCAGCACCTGGCCAGCGCCTGGCCACTGGGCCTTGGACCACTTCAGAGGAGGCTGCCTTTGAGGGGCGCCTGGCAGAGTTTCAGCAGCAGGGCTGGCCTCTGGCCTATTGGGTGAGTTGAGCAGCAAAAATAAACCCCTATCACGCTCTAAAATTATTTATCGAATTTAAACATCTATTATCCATTCTAATTGCTCATAATACCACTCTAATGGACTACTTTCCCCCGGCACTGCGTCAAGAATTTCTTTCGCACGTTTCCACCCTTTCTGGCCCAAACCAACGTCGCAAATTCGCAATGCTTAATTGATACGCGGAACCAACCAAACCAACCATTGATCTCCCCCTCTGCGCAACGCAGGGCATCTTCTCGCTGGCGCTGCCCCACCGCAACGGCGCCCAGTGCCGCACTTTTTACCGCAATTCTCGCTTGTTCCGCCCCACCGAGGAGCAGTATCCGCCGCTGGCAGCCGTGAGCTCTTGCCTGGCCCACCACAAGCTGGAGCTGCACACGATGTGGACCTCTGCTGTGGCGGAGCAAGTGGCTGCCAAAGTCGACAGCTGGCTCAGCAGTAGCAGTGCCTCGGAAAATCTCGTCCAGGCGCTAGCCATCAATGTCGGCAGCAGCGTAAAATGCTCGGGTAGCAAGGGGCTCGGTGGGCCGCTGCAGCAGCAGGATGGAAGGGTCTCAGTGTCTCCGGCTGTGCCTGCTGCTGCCGCTGCTGCGCAACAGCCCATGCAGCAGCAGCAGCAGCGCCAGTCTGTGAAGAGAAAGCAGCCGCTGCAGGGAACGCCCTCCCTGCCACAGCAGCAGCAGCTGCAGCAGCAGAGCGGCGGGTCAAAGCCTGCAAACGCTCCTACCGCCCCCAAATGGGGCCCTCCAGCAGCCAAGAAGGAGAAACCCGTCCCCGCAGCTGCCGCAGCCAACGTCCGGGTGTTTGTAAAGAAGGCAGCCAGCAGCAGCGATGACGATGATGACGCTGATGACTTTGTGGCTGGATCGCTGCGCAACAGACCGACTGCGACACTGCCTGCTCTCTCTTCAGAAGAGAAGCAGCAACAGAAGCAACTATCCACCGTCGCTGCTACTTCCAGCAAAACCAGCAACGGGACAACGGCCAGAGCTCCGGCTGCGCGGAGAGGGAAGGTGAATCCCGGTGCAAAGAAAAGGCGGCTGGGGCGGGTGCACAAGCACGCCGCATTTGACGCCGCTTCCGGAGCCACCACCGTCACGGCGGAGGCACTGCTGGCTGCCGCAGACCCTCTGGACGGCTCTGAGCGGCTCACCATCGTGCGGCTGGACAAAACGCGCACGCTCCCCGGCTGGGCGCGTCCTGTCCTGCCGTACTGCCCTCCTCTGCCGCCCATCGCAGCTGAAACTACCGCTGACGGCGCTGTGGTCCTCACTCAAAGCATCCTGGACCATGATTTCAGCGCTCTGCCCTCCGCTGGAGGCATCACCGGCGTGATCATCAATGCCCCGCTACAAGACAGTGCGGCCAGCGCCAAGAAGAGAGAGCCTTCAGCAGATGGCGTCGCCAGTGAGGAGTCCAGTGGCGTCACTGCAGAGCAGCTGGCAGGGCTGCGACTGGGAGAATGCCTGGCTTCAGACGCGATCGTGTGCGTGTGGGCGCGTAAGCGGCAGGTGGGGTCGGTTATCAAGGCGATGGCAGAATTCTGGGGGTGCAAGTACGTGGAAAATTTGACGTGGGCGCAATTAGAGCCCAGTGGTGCAGTTTTCGCCGCCCCTTCGCCGCTGTTTCAAGCCTCCCATATGACGCTGGTGATGGGGCGTCGAGGGGGCGGCGGGAACGCTGAAAAATGCGGCAGTGGGGACAAGAGTGGCAGCAGCGGTGGCGGTGGCGATGGCGGTGGCAAGAGTTTAGAGCTGCGACATCAGCGCAGTGCTGACGTGGTGATGGCGCCTGCGCTGGGCGGAGGGCGGTTCCCTGACGCGGTGCGCGAGGCGCTGGAGACACTGCTCCCGCCGCCGCTCGAAAATCGGCAGCAGGGGGAGGGCAGCAACGGTGGAACAGCGAGCGCTGTGTCAGGCGGGCCGCCGAGGCTGCTGGAGGTGGCGTTTCATGGGGCGGAGCCGGGGGTAAGGCCTGGGTGGGTAAAGCTGGTGCAAGCAGGCTAGCAGCTGTCAGGAGTTAATGGGAATGTAAAGGAGAGTTCAGCAGGGAGGAGCGGCGGCCCAGCAGACTGTCTCTATCTATTTCATGCTCGTAATTACATTTTTATTTTTTATTTCTATTCGGTGTGAGCACATTTGCTTTAAGATACTAGCAAGGCCTAGCCCACCGAATTTGTTTTTAGTAAAGTTGAATTGAATTCTGCGCCGCCTCTGTAGCCCCGGACACACAGTCAAACCAACATGTCGGGGCTTCGAGCGGCAGGTGGCGTAGTCAAAAAGTCCGCCAAGAAGGTGGCAAAGGGGTTTTCGGGCGAGTTTGCTGCTCCCCCAAAACACCCTAAAAATCCCGATTCAAATTTTCTCCCAGCACCCTTTTTACTCATTCTTCACTTCAACGCCCCTGCAGGCATCGAGTTCCACAAGTCCAAGGGCCAGCACATCTTGAAAAACCCGCTGGTGGTGCAGTCTATCGTGGACAAGTCTGGCCTGAAGAGCACCGACGTCGTTCTAGAAATCGGCCCAGGCACAGGTAACCTGACGATGAAGCTGCTGGAGCGGGTCAAGCGGGTGATCGCGGTGGAGCTGGACCCGCGCATGGTGCTGGAGCTGCAGCGCCGCGTGCAGGGCACGCCGTACGCCAGCCACCTCCAAGTGATTCATGGCGACGTAATGAAGGTGTGTTCACAGTTCAATCCTCAAGTATTGAGGAGCTAGTTTAGTCTTTCCGCAGTGCCGCTGCTTCTGCCGCTGTCACATAACCATTTGCTGTATTTTGCAGTAATTTTGAATATCGTAAATAGCTGTTTTACTTTCTTTGCATCTATATGTATTTACCTTTTCTTTTTTTCTCATCGATCAGGTGGACCTGCCATACTTTGACGTCTGCGTGGCCAACATTCCTTACCAGATCTCATCCCCTCTCACCTTCAAGCTGCTGGCCCACCGCCCTTCTTTTCGAGCGGCAGTCATCATGTTTCAGCACGAATTCGCGATGCGCCTGGTGGCCAAGCCAGGGGACTCTCTGTATTGCCGGCTGGCGGTCAACACGCAGCTGCTGTCCCGCGTGAACCACCTTTTAAAGGTCGGCAAAAATAATTTCCGGCCTCCGCCTAAAGTCGATTCTAGCGTGGTGCGCATCGAGCCGCGCAACCCGCCGCCGCCCATCAACTTCATGGAGTGGGACGGGATGGTGAGGCTGTGCTTTGGCCGCAAAAACAAGACGCTGTCAGCCATTTTTAGGACAGGGTCAACTTTAGCGCTAATGGAGCAAAACTACGAGCTAGCAAAGGCGCTGAGGGGAGCGCTCGAGGGCGGGGGGGCGGAGAATGGGGATGCAGTGGCTGCAGGCATCAGCAGGATGGCTGTAGACGGCGGGGACGAGGCTGAAACGGGGGGCGGTGACGGCGATAACGATATGGAGGTGGAGGACGGGGCCGGGCCTTCTGGAGGCGGGGCGCACAAGCGGCGGCGAGGGAAGGCGAGCGAAGGGTTCAAAGCGAAGGTGCTGGCGGTGCTGGAGGGCGGTGGATTTGCGGAAAAGCGGGCGTCCAAAATGAGCCAGGATGAGTTTCTGCAGCTGCTGGCTGCGTTCAACGCGGCAGACATTCACTTTGCGGGTTAAGAAAAGAGCTGTAAAGGGGATTGTAAATTGAAATAAGGTTGAAATTGGGTGGATGGCGGTTGGTTTGGCGTCTGTGATATTTCTGGTGAGGTCTGGGCGCTTGCTGGTCTAGCCACGCAGCGTGAGAGCACGTTGATGCCTTGACTACACCGCTCGAATTTCGTGAAATGGGCTCTGCATGAGTCAGTGTGCCAAGGCCCCAGCTGGAAAGATTCAGATATTGCTAAACAATGATTGAATCGAGCATTTTTTTCGCGTCTGATCAAGCATCGCATTAAAATAAATAAATTCCAAGTATTTTAGATCGCGATCCACAGCTCATCGCCCCAGATTTCTCTAAATTCACGCACTTTTTGCGAAAGATCTTCATATAAACCACCCACTCCGAACCCATCACGATGCTCGCGCAGACCTCGCTGGTGTCCACCACTAAGCCCTTTCTGGCTGCCACCCGCGCCGCGCGTCGCTCGCAGCAGAGCAGCCGCGCGGTGGTGTGCTCTGCAGTGCTGGAGCCTCAGCCTGCCCGCCGCTCCATCATGCTGGCTGGCCTCGCTGCCCTCCCGCTGCTTGGCATGGCACCGGCTGCCGAGGCCAAGCTGATTGACAAGGTCATCCCCGCCAAGTCGCTGTCGGCTTTCCAGCGCAAGGACCTACTGTCGGACTTCCAGGTAATTTTTTTTTTTTGATAATTATACTACAGCGAACTAGAATAGTTTTTAATGCAACAGTCCAGGTTATAAACGAAGCTGGCAAAAATATTCTCCTTAACCATTTTTGGCGGCAATGCAACCCCCTTCCTGCTTTTTTTTCTTCCTCAACTGCGATACCGTCCTAAATTATAATTCGATTTTTCATCATTTTTTTTCCTGAATTGAAACTTCCTCACGTAAATCAAAATTTAATGCTTTGCAGGCCCGCGCTGAGGCTGAGATCAAGAAGGTGGTCACCAGTGCAGACGGCCCCGCTGCCATGCGCCTGCTCTTCAACGACGCAGCCACCTACGACGCTGTCGCCAAGACCGGCGGCGTCAACGGCTCCATCGTCACCTCTGAGGAGCTCTCACGCCCCGAGAACAAAGACCTGAAGGAGCTGACGGGGCGTCTGGACAAGGCACGCAAGGCGCTCAAAGCGACGGGCAACCCTGGGCAGAAGGAGCTGACGTGGGCCGACACCTTCGTGCTGGCTGCCAAGGTGACGCAGCAGATGAACTGGCGTGCGGAGAAGGTGGCCAAGAACCCCAAAAACGGAGAGTACCTGGTCAACAGCTTCGGTGAGTTAACGAGCTAATTTGGAAAGAAAATGACTAGGTATTAATAATTAATAGTAATATTTATGGTGGTGTTAGTTATGGGAGAGATGAATTGTTCATTTAGAACCGGCCATTAATTTTTATTAATACAGCCCTTTTTTTTTGAACTTCCCAAGTTTCAGCTGTGGAAACAAACAGCCCTTCGTTTTCACCAGTCGTTTTTAATCGTAACAAATAATGAATCCCCACCTTTCTTTTCAACCTTATTTAATCACAGGCAACCCCTTCACCGTCCGCCTGGGCCGGCCCGATACCACCACCCCTGACGCCCCCGGCCGCTTCCCCGGCCCTGGCGCTTCCGCAGCCGACGTCCTCGCCTTCTCGCAGACCTTCGCAGTGAAGGACCCCGCTGAACTGTCCGGCCCCTTTGGCAAGAAACCGCCCTTCTGGGAGCGCATCATGTTTGTGCTTTGGACCGCTGCCCAGCCCGACCCTGCCGCAGCCGAGGCCATGCTGGCCGCAGAGCCCGCGTTCGCGCAGTACAAGGAGAAGTACGACAAGAGCAGGGCCACCAACTTCCGCCAGGACTACGAGATCGACTTTAACCAGTTCTTCAACCAGCTGGCGGATCTGGCCAAGGTGGACACTGGGTACTACCTGTACGACGTCACTATCAAGGTTCCCGAACGCCTGTAAATGGAAGATCGATGAGCGATGTTTTCCCCCCATTTTTTGTGACAGAAGCTTTTTGGCAAAACGGGTTCGCTGTGAGCTGCGGATGGGGAGCAGCAGCAGCATGGTGGGGTATTATTTGAATTGCTTGATTTTAACGATTTTTAGGGCACAAAAAATAGTAAAATAATAAATGAATACCACCATTAAATGAAAATTGGCGCGGTTGACAAGTAACGAAGTACAATGTATCAATCAATCATTACCGCTGGAAGAATGAATCTGTTAAAATTGCACTCAGGACTACTACTACTTCTGCTGAACCTGCTGCAGCTTGTACTTGGCCTCCAGCTTTTCCAGCACGGCTGCCAGATTTACCCCCCTCCGCAAAATCACAAACTGGCCGGGCCGGACCAGCTCCACGATGGTAGAGCCCTCCCTGCCGGCGGCAGCAATCTCCCCGCCGTCAAACACCGCGTCGCAGCGCGGCCACAGCGCCGAAAATTCTTTTACGCTCAGTGCACTGCGCTCTCCGCTCAAATTCGCCGAAGTCAACGCAAGCGCCCCCCTGTGCTGCCTGCACACCGCGCGAATGAACTTCGCGTCGGGGATTCGCACGCCCAGAGAGCTGGGAGCACTGCCCACCAGGCCAGGCGCCAGGGGGGCCTCCTCCCGGCGCGGCAGCACCACCGTGACAGCGCCAGGCAGCAAATCTTCCAACAGTCCTGTCGGGAGGTGCCCCACGTGCGCGTACTTCGCGATATCTTCGTGGTCTGCCACGCAAATAGCCAACGGTTTGTGATCCGGGCGGCCTTTGGTGCCAAAAATTCGGGCCACAGCGGCTTCGTTGCTAGCGCAGGCGGCCAGGCCGTAGATGGTGTCGGTGGGCACCGCCAGCATGCCTCCTTGGCCTAAAAGCTTAGAGGCAACGCCGACGTTGTACATTTCGGCAGGAAGAACGCACCCAGGGCCAGTCACTGCATCGCCAATCCCGCCACTGCCGCCGCTGCCCTCATTGCCACCAGGCTCGGTAGCATCCACAGAAAAAGTGGCGCTATCACCACCCCCCACGATACTGCCTGTACTGCCAAAAGATGACGTGAAGCGGAGGTCTGCCACGACCGCCAAGTGGTCAGAAGGGAACTGTCGGTTGGGAATAAAGCCTCCCAGGGACGGTACGGGCGGCACTGGAATGACACGATCGACGGCGAGCCTCCCGGGCTCGTACCACACGTAGTCCAACAGACCCTGGTAGCCGTTCACGTAGTTCGTCACCCCTCCTTTCAGCTCCCCCGCTGCTGCCAGCGCAAAAGGAGCCTCCAGGTCGACTCCGATCACTATTTCACCTGGGCTGCCTGGGCGCAGACCCTCCACCTCTGTGTGCATCATTTTGGCCACTTCCCCGCCCTCTGCCGTGCCAGCTGCGGTGGTGGTGACGGGTGCGGTTAGGGTCCCCTCTTCGTCCTTATCCCACTTGAAGCGCACCCCAAACGCCCAGTCCCAGTGGCTGGCGGGCAGTTTGCCCGCAGAAAGCAGCTCGATGGCCCCAGGGATGCCGTCATTTAGGTCGCTGTTGAGGTCGCCGCAGAACAGCATCGCCGGCTGCTGGGCGCCATCGCCGCCAGAGTGCGCCGCCGCGAGCGCAGCGGCCTCGTGCAAGATTGCCCAGACGTGCATTGTGCGGATGTGGGGCGCCGCGTAGTGAAAAAACAGATGCGTGTTGGCAACGCACAGCAGCTGCTTGGAAGAACTTGAATTTGAATTTGAGCCCACGGGGGCGAGGAGGAGGAGCTGCGCGATGGTGGCCACGCGCTGCAGGGCGGTGCACAGAGCGGGGGAGGAGCGCAGCATGGGGCCAAACGCAGCGCCGCAGGGCGCAGCAGCCACCGCCGCTTCTGCCGACGATTTCGGAAACAAATCCTTCAAGGCCACGTCCCTGCGGTCCACCAGCCTGAATCGGTCGCGCCGCCAGAACGCCGCGGCACCCTCCCGAACGCTGCCCGCTTTATTCGTGAAAACGCCATCGAAGCCTGCTAAAGCCAGCGCAGGCTCCAAACAAGAAGAGAACATTCGATCGTCAACCTCTTGCAAGCACAACACGTCCGCGTTGTAGCGCAGCAGTTCCCCTAGGATCAACGGCCGGCGGTAGGCGGGCACCAGGCACTCTGCGGGGCAGCTGGCAAAGAGTTGGTTTTTTGCTGCATCGGTGGAGGCATACTGGTCAGCCAGGATGTTGTAGGTTACCACGCGGAAGCCAGGGCTTGGTATAAGTGTGGCGGTGGCAGCGTACCGCTGCGCTTGCGCGTGCGGCAGCGGCGGCGCCGGCGCAACGGCAGCCGGCGTTTCGGTCTCGGTGGTGTTTCCCACCTCAAGCCCCTCCCCCTCGGTACTGCTGCTGTCAGCACGGGTGGGAGTGCACGCCACGCGCAGAACGCACCCCATGTCATCTTGTACTGGAATGTACTGCTGATATACTGCCCCCGAAATTTCTTCCCACGCAGCTGCGGAGTTTTGGGCAAAGCGTCGCTGCCGCCACCACCGCCAGCGGCAGTCTGCCACCGCGGCGAAGCGCAGCTTCGGCACGGCGACCACGGGGATGCCCACAAAGGGCGTGCCGTGGGTATCTACGCGCTCCACGGTGGGCGGATTAACGTGAAGGGTGTACTCAGCGTCGCCTACTCTCAACAGCCGCCCCGGCAACCAGGCTTCTCCGTTAAGGGTCGTTTCGGGGTCCAGCAGCGGGTAGTCAGCCGTGGGGCCAGCGTACAGCCCCACAAACAGGGCTGCGGGTGCTGCAGAGGGGGCATTTGTGGTCCCCGCTGGTGCTGCGATTTTGCGTTGTTTTTTTCTGTCCGGCGGGGCTGCAGCCGACTTTTGGATGCGCTGCAACGGCTTGACCAGCGGTTCGGCTTTGGAGCGGTCTAGGTTTCGTTCCCTGCCCCCCACTGTGAGCGTGATTGTGAGGTTTGGCTCGTCAGGCAGCGAGCGGACAACAGCCTGAGGGTGAAAAGATAGGATTTGCATTGTAGGAGGATCAGAAAACGACATAGGACGACCCCCAAAGCATGTTTGGGCTATTTAAAACTATGCTTACATATAAAATCGATCAAATTTTTTTTTTGTAAAATCTCTCACCCGCTGACTTGCTGCCATCGCAAAGAACAGGGCTGAAGCCCGCGGGCGGGGCTGCTGCCTGAAGGATGTGCGACCTCTGATCAGCGTATTGTAGGTCACCGATGTAAGTAGACGAGCAAACAGCTTGGATGTTCGAAACATGTGAATTTGAAGTTGGTTCGAAAAAGCCTCTTTGCCTTGCTGATTTAGAGATCGAATGGTGTGCGCATCCCAGATTCTTTTCAAATTGTTTTAATTCGTTTTTTTCAATCACAGTAAAAGGCCCCACAGAGGGCTGGCCCTGGTCCATGCACAAATTTCCCCATGTTGCAGCGCTTCACAAAGACAATCGTGAGAATCTGCGTTGAACAGGATCGTGTGCTGGCCCTCCCCCTGCGAGTCCATCATCAGCGGCACGTCTCTGCACATCGCACTTACTCTACGAGGGGCGGGGGCCCCCTTTTGACTTTTGCCGTAATGGAAATTGGCCCTGGTCTCTACCGGAATTTTACTACGAAGGGTCTTTAATGTGTCAAGACAACCCCCATTTATTTACATGCGCTGCGTATCGCACTTGCTCGACGGTGCTTGTGCACCGAATCTGTAATAGTGAGACCTTGCTCTATTGAAAGTGATTTACAAGACGAAATTATATAAATGCCAAATGCTTGATTAGGTATCGAAAGGGGCGGAGATTCAGACTTGAGTGCAAGGGGAAGGCACAAAGCAAAGCAGAAAGTTACGTTGACTTTGGTTAAGAGTTAAGAGGGAAAAGAAGAAAGACAGAGCGGCATATATGGGACGTTTGAGGAAAGGGCTATTTAATTCAATTGGCAGTAAGAGAAATAAAGTAGCGCAGCTTGCTACAAAATCCAAGTTCAGCTAACATTTTTGAATTGAAGAATATCGAAAATGGGGAACGTATGCGTATCTATAATTTCGAAAGCAATCAAAACAATTTAGAAAGAAATATGAAGGGAAATAATTCTGAATTTGGGAAGCAGTTTTCAATTTTTGAAAAAAGAAAGTTTTTGTCCTGGAACTTGAAGATTATTGGAAAAAGGGAAACTCATAAGCGTCTATCATTTTGAAAACAATATGAACCAATTTAGACAGAAATATGAAGGAAATTATTCGAATACGGGAAGATATTTTCATTGAAAAGAAGTTGTTCGTCTTGAAAAAAGTTGTTCAGAAGCACGAAAGAAGAGGATAATGGCATTAATATGTTAATGGATCAAGGCGCTGTAGTGCGCACCGCGCGGAAGACTGCAGTCTCATTGGACAGAATCCTCACTGAAGCAGAGAAAGTCGGTCCTACCCCTGCAGTGATGTTCCACTTGCGAGTGGCAAGGTTTGCTTGCAGATTGAAGTTGGAAACAGGGACAGAAGTGAATTTATTGTACATGAACAGTGTGTAAGGAACTGTTTGATCCGGAATTCGGACAATTGCTACCAGGTCGACTGCAATCGGGACTTTGGGGGCAATGTTCCCTGCGAGCATTGTGGGTTCGTAGTCCACGCTCGTAGTGAGTCTCACAGGCACGGTCACACCGCCAGTGTCTGCGACACCAGTGATAGCAATGCCGTAGTTCGCGATATTGTTGTTCAGGGAGTAGATGGGCGCGGTGGGAGCGTTTGCAGCCCGGCGGCTGAGGAAGAATGAGCTGGTCTTGCCGCTGAAACAGTAGGGAGGCGAGTTTTGGGGCGCCCACAAGCCATTGTCGCTAAATATGAAAGTCTCGTTGGTTAAACCAGCCGATACCACACCGGTTACTGGCACTATATGATCGTAATCAGGGTCACCAGCGAGTGTGTTGGTAGATCCGTAAAACCTATTCTCGTTGGTGAAGACCCCGATGCTAACAGGACGGCCCAACAGCGTCTGGGCCTTCACCCAGGTGAGGAACTCCAAGCTGTTCCTCTGTGCAATGGTGTTCCACTCGAGGTACTTCAGACGCATTCCGGTCGCCGCTTTGGCGGCGTTGACGCCAAGCAAAAGCTGAGAAGCCACTCTGTTTTGCGCGACACCGGGAGCTGCAAGAGACCGGGCCTGAACATAAGGGAGGGAAACTAGGTCATCAGAAATAGCCCTTTTCAAACATTTGTAGAATGTTGTCAATTGGTCAAGATGACTGCTTACCTGAAATTGAGAACAATATTGTCCAAAATTGAGGCCCGCGCTTATCATTGAAACTTCCCCGCAATAGCCATAGTTTGCGTTCCATTGCAGCCGGCTAGGGATGCTTAATGTTGAGCCAGGGCAGAGGACTGCGAATACTGCCGGAATCTCAGCCGCGAGGCAAAGACATCCTAAAATAATTGCGAGCGATGTGGCGGCACGTGCCATAATTGCAAAGACGCTTGAGCTGCTGCACCCCGCTGCAATCTATCCAACAACTGGGATATAAAAAATGTGCCGGGCTGAAACCGACCGTCAAATTTGGGGTTCATATGCAGATGATCGATCATCTGGAAAGTCTGGCGAGTTCGTATTTTTTTTCAATAGGTTTAAGGTTTAAGGTTTTACAGAGGTTTCACGTCTCCTACCGAGGTTGCCCCTATAGAGATGCGCAAGGCGACGTGCCACAAACCCCACTACAGTAAGGCAGAGCCCCCCCTCCTCCGTCGGATCAATCCCAGTTAATAGGCTCTGGCCCCTGCCCCCGAGTCCCCGACGGCGCGACCGACATAAAAACAGGTGCATGACAGGCACAGGTGCATGCAGAAATGCAAATCATGCACAGAAATGCAAATCATGCAAGACGCTCCGGACGGCGAGATACGCGAACCGTCCGGTCAAGGTACAGCTTGGGCAAGCTGAGACGCCCCAGCCCCCTCTCGTCCACAGTGGTCACCCAACCCCTGGCATATAGGGTTTTTGATGTACTACCCGGTATGGTCACTTCAAATGTGCTAATAGTAATGGTACCTGGCAAGTTTGCATTTTTTCTTCTTCATTATGATGATCTGCTGCGCTTGCGCGTGCGGCCTCGGCGCAACGGCAGCCGGCGATTCGGCCTCGGTGGTGTTTCCCACCTGAAGCCCCTCCCCCTCGGTACTGCTGCTGTCAGCACGGGCAGGGGTGCACGCCGCTCGCGTACCACACATCTTCTTCGGGTGAACCCAATACCTTGATTGGACCCAATCCCTTCCCTTTCGTCCCCATCAACCGCCTGTCTACTGTTTCTAACGACTTGAGGAGCGCTGTGCGTCGCTCCTATCGCCTTGTGGTGAGTGCATCTATGGATAGTTTGCACATTCTTCCACCAACGACTCCCACGTGTTTCGCCACATCTAATAATTTTTGTGGTTCCATGAGCCAAATATCCATAGGCACGACGGCCGATGCGAATAGCCGTTATCTGGTCGTCATTTGCGGCTGCAACACCCGTACTGCGGGACCGTATTCCGTGAAGACGCTCCAATGGCCATCTTCTCCCATTCCGCCTAGCCCACCACCTCCCAGCCCTCCGAGCCCACCATCTCCTAGCCATCCCAGCCCACCATCCCTCAGCCCTCCCAACTCAGGTATTAAAAGGACAAGATTTCCCTTGACGTTTTCTTTTTGCAACTGTCACTAATACTAATTGCGTGAGCAGGAACGGCACTCGTGCGAACGGCGATCGCTGGTGGACACTACAACACCTGCGCGGTAACCACCAACGGCTCGGTGTTCTGCTGGGGACGGATCGATTATGGCCAGCTGGGCGATGGGCCAAATCCACGCCCACCTCCGTTCATGTTGGAATGTTTAGCCCCCCCTGACTTCCGCCTGACTTCCCTCTCCTCACGCTGCTGATTTAAGTTGTCCCCAAATTATTATTGTTATTGAATTGCCGCCCCGTTCTGCTCCGCTCTTCGTTACTAGCTTATTTTTACTGATGTAATCCTTATTCCACGAAAGGGCGATCGATGAAAAAAATAGTGCTGCATGCGAGATTATTGCGCAAAATATGAATTCTTTTTCTGTTTGTATGTAAAAACATCCCATCATGGGAGGCAGCAAGCTGAAAATAACCCACACACGAAAACGTAATCATGATAACCAATAATAAGAAAGCCTGGGGTGGGGTGGGGGTAATAGGGCCATTGCTTGCATGCCTGGGGATTCGTATGTCCATCCTTTAAACATCTTAACGTCGTGGAAGGGAAGGTGCACCCGCAAAGCAGAGAAAGAAAAATAATTTCCAACAAACAGAAAGAAAGAAGGAAAGGAACGGAAGAGAAGAGGAACCGCCGCCAGGTGCATTTGAACTTATTTGTATAGTGTCCGTGCTGATGGGGGGAGGGGGTGGCTCGCGTGTGAAAAACCCAAAATTTGTATGCAAAACTCCGTGTGCTACTTTCGTAAGGACAAAACAAAACAGGCATTCAGGGGGAAATCGGCGATACTTTCGAAATGCTAAGCGTCCTACCCTGGAGAACCGAAGAGGCAAACAAAATGGCCGCCCTGGTGTGCCGGGCAAGGCAAATAACATATATATGTTCAGCGGGGGCCGCTCCTCCCTCTGAGAAGTGGGCTGGTCAGTCGGAAGCTTACTACGGTTCCTAGTTGCTGGGAAAGCGGAATTGAGTCAAAAGACAGTACGGGACGGTACAGAGCGTAAAAAGAAAGATAAATATAAGAAACAAGGTCGATCCGGTCAGAAGGGGAAATGTTCATGACGCCACCCCCACACATTCAGCGCCCCGTGCAAAAATCTGCAAAGAGCTGTTGGGGGAGGGTGCGCAAAGTGCTTGCATTTCAGAAAGGAAAAAAAAGAAAGTTAGGTAGGTTCATTACGAAGGGAAACGGGCAAGGCTGTATGTGATTGCTACCTATAGAAGAAGATAGCTACGTCATAAAAAAGAAGGGAGGGTAAAAATGAGAAATATCGAGGGAAAAACGATATGGCACGTGCACCGAGAGCTGGACATTGGGAAGACTTGCAGCACACTTTTGCCGTTGAGTAAGGTAGAAAGCGAGACGGACATGAAAGGCATGAAAAACCAAGAATGGCGCCTTCAGGTCTAAAGCAAGCAGCAGCGAAAAGAGAGCAAAACGCAGAGAGGGAAGGGGAAAAAAGAAAAAGAATACTCTCAGATGGCTGAGGGAGGAGGGGTGGAAGGAAGGTGGGAGGGCTGGCTTGCAGGGTAGGGCAGCGATGGGTGGTTGCTGCTATCAGCTGGCGAGAGTGGACGCCAGCGATGCAGGCGCAGAGCCAGCTTCCACCGTGCTGCTGCTGCCATTCTTGCCGTTGACGGAGCCAACCAGCGAAACGCTGCCGTTGTTGCCGTTCCCGCCTCCATTGGCCATTGGCATCGGCATAGCTGCCGCTGCTGCTCCACCACCAGCACCGCCGCCTCCTGTCAAGCTCGAGGCGCTGCTGCCGTTGATTTGCCGCGTCGCCGCCATGGGGGCTCCTCTGTTTGCCATCCCGCCCCCGCCCTTTTGCCCCAGATTGCTCTGCAGCAGCGTCAGGGACCGCAGCTCCACCGCCTTCATGGCGTCGGCAGCGTGCTTTCTCAACGCCTCCTTGTTGTTCTTCACCGGGCCCGCCCTTTTGGGGCACGCCAGCACCGCCGCTGCTGCCGCCGCCGCCAGCTCCCCTGTGGGGGCTGAATGGGCGGGAACGAGGTGGTGCCCACCGTTGCAGCCGTTTTCGCTCCCGGGGGGAGACGCCCCCGCGCTGCTGCTGGCGGCGGTGCCGCTGCCGCTGCTGCCGTTTCCGGCGCCGTTGAAAGCCGCCTCCAGGGCGCTAGGGGTCACCTCAGCGGCCGCTGCCGCCAGCAGGCCCGCGGGGCTGCTCTTGGCGTTGGGCAGGCGGAACTGGGAGGTGCCAGCTCCCGCGAGGTTGTGGTGGCTGCCGTTGGCGGAGATGAGTCCGCTGCCGTTGGGCGGCGGCAGCGGTGGCCTCGCGGGCGGAGTGGCGCAATTTTCTCTCTCCATGGCGACCTCCTGCAGGTTCTCAAACAGCTTGGACAGCGAGCGCTTGTCTGGGTTGGCCTGAAAGGTCAACACGGGGGACAGAACGCCGCTGCCGGGGGAGAGGGCCCCGCTGCTGGCTCGATCGAAGCTGCCTGCGCCGCCCATACCTCCAGGAGTGCCCCCTGCTGCTGCAAGGAGAGGAAGAACAATGGCTAGTTTTAGGTCTTGAAATGCATATTAAACTAGCTAAAACGCAATTATAATGTTCTACATTTATATATATTTATCATGTAAAACGCCATTGACTACTTTCTATCTCACCTGCGATCATGGCGCCGGGCTTGAAGCCGCGGTCCAGGGAGGACGCGCGCATGAGGCGCTGCGGCTGCGGGGGCCCCGCTGCTGCATAGCGATCCTGCTGCATGGGGACAGCCAGCTGGGCGGGCGAAGATTTGATGCTGTGCGCGCTTTGCGCGCTGTGCACGCTCGCCTCAGAGCACGCTGACGCCTCGCTGCCCGCCAACGAGCTCTCGCTGCAGGCGGACACCAGCGAGTGCTGCTGGTGCACCAGCAGCGGGAAGGCTGCTGCCGTTGCCGCCGCCTTCTGACTGTGCGAGAGCTCCGCTGCTGCCAACGCTGCGCCCCCAAACGACAGTTCATCGTCGCTGTGAGGCCGCGACCGCCCCTCTTCCACTTCCTGCTGCTGCTGCTGGAGGTGGACATCGGTCTGAGACGCCTCCTTCGGTTCTTCAACCTCCTGCTCGGACGGCGAGGGCGGGAAATCCAGCGAGCTGGCCTGCAGCAGGGCGTTTTCCTTCAGTCCCTGCTGCAGCACCGCCGCCGCCGATTCCAGGGTCACGCTGGCATGGCTCTCCATCTTGGAGGACAGCTCGGCGATCTCCCGCATCATGGCAACCGTGATGGTGTCCGCATCGTCAGGGCTCAGCTCCAAATCAAGCACCATTTCGGAGGCCACGCTGCCCACGGTGTCGTGCGTGAGATCAAACTCAAACTCGACCGTCCTGGTGGTGCCGTCGGGCTCCAGAATGCGGAGGCGGAGGTTCAGCAGCGGGCGGTCGTGATTGGCCTCGTCCGGCCGCAACCGCCCCACCACCTTGAAGCAGCGCTCGGTGGCGGCGCAGAGAGACGCGCCGCTGCCGATGAGCTCCTCGTGCTCGCTGGAGGCGGCGGTGACAGGGGAACCGAGGGCGGCAGGGGACCAAGGAGGGGATCCAGCGCGGGAGGTGGCGCGGCTGCCCATGTGGGAGCCCACAGAGGGCGCGAAGTTGCCTGAGCCGCCCGGCAGCAGCGCCGCGGTGGCGCCAGGGGGCGGGAAAAAGTCCTGCCCTGCCAGCGCGGCCGCCAGCTCCGAAGAGACGCTGGCGCGGTGCTGCAGCGCGGCGGCGGCGTCGTCCACGGCCTTGGAGAGGTCTCCAGGGGCGGCCTGCCCCGGGGGGAGCACGCCTTCGGGGGAGAGGTCAGAGGCTGTGCGGGAAGGGACGCCTTGAGAGGCACAGCTCCCCACCGACGCCGGCCCACCTCCAGGTAGCAACGGCTGCTGCTGCTGCTCGCCTTCGGCGGGTGCTATCGCTTCCCGTAAGGAAGGCACATGGGCGGCAGCGGCGGCAGCATAGCTCTCTGGCGGCGCTGCTGCCGCTGCCGGCGACTCTTGCTGCGGTGGCAGTGGGGAAGCGGCCTCCGCGCCCACGGTAGTGGCAGCGGCCACCAGTGCCATCTCACTCCTGCACGGCGCCAGCGTCTGCCGCACTGAGTCAAAGTAAGGATGCTTCAGGAGCTGCCGAGCTCGGGGGCGTTGGTGGCGGGGCGCTATGCACACGTTGATGATCTCCGCGAGCTCCGGGGAGGTCACCTTCTGCAGCCCCTGCGGGCGCACCCCCAGGGACACTTTGCGGTAGATTTGAGCCGCGTTGGTGCATTCCGCGTAGGGGTACTGCAGCGTGGCCAGCTCCAGCAGCGCCATGCCGAAGGAGTACACGTCCACGCGGTCGTCGTACTCCTCCTCGTACAGCTCAGGCGCCATAAACTCGGGGGTGCCCAGCACGGACTGCGGCGCGGTGCGGGATCGCAGCATGGTGGCCAGTCCCAGGTCGCCAATCTTGACGACGCCGTCTGATCCGTTGATAAAAATGTTGTCGCACTTGAGGTCGCGGTGAATAATGGGCGGGTTGTGCCCGTGCAGGTACACCAGGCCGCACAGAATCTGGCGTAATAGAGAAAAGGAGGAGAGAAAAAGTCGAGTTTGTTAATTTTCGGTCCAAGCCCAAAATGCCATTAAAAACACTCTAAATGAGCGGGAAATTGTGCTTGGCTTGGTTTACAAGTGCATACCTGCCAGGCCCAGCGCTTGAAGACCTCGTCGTCGACGTGCTTGTGGCGCTTGCGGTACTGGCGCAGCGTCCCCGAGGTGAACAGCTCGGTGATGAAGTTGACCGTCATCGTTTTGGGCTCGAACCACGAGTCGTAGAACGACATGATGTTCTTGTGCTTGAGCGCCTTGAGCACCCGGATCTCGGCGAACATGCGGTCGCGATCCTCTTTGGCCACCTCTTTGGTTGACATGACGTCTGCCAGCCGCACCTGGTTCCAAGCAACCTCGGTGCCCTCTTGCAGGTCAAACGCCTTGTACACAACCTTGCAGGCGCCGCGGCCCAGCACCTCGTCGAACTGCGGGGGTAAATCAGGCGGGGGAAAGGGTTAAAACAGCAGAGGGAGCGAGCGGGGAAAAGGAGGATTGGGGGGGGGGAGGGGTGCGGATAAGGTTAGGAAGGAATGGGGGCGGTGGGGTGGGGTACTCACCCTGCCGTAGCGTCCAGAAGGGTCGGTTTCCGCAAATGGGAGCTCATGGTCCGGCGGCTCGTCGCCTGAGGTGGTGTTGGCCAGTGGGGGCGTCGCGGCGGTCTGACTGCCTTCGGACATGCTGACTTTCGTGATCTAGCCGGGTGGCGAGGGTCAGAGGGTTCTCCTACAGCTGGAGCTGCAGCGGAAACAAACCATTGCCCGCGAAATCCCGGCCGGGAGGACCTTTGAACTGGTAGATTTAATTTTGTCTCGGCGCGAACCTCAGTTGCGGGGGCTCCTGCGGCTCCAATGCGTGTAGAACGGTGTTTCCGGGAGCGGTGTTTGAATTAAGGGCTGTCAGCGGCGCGTCGGTGGGGCCGCCTGCGAGTATTTATGCTCGTTTTTTTCACGCTCTTTGAAATTGTGCGAACTCTGATTGCCTGGTGTGACAATGTGTCAGTGCCGCGCCCAAGGCGGCAAAAATCGCCGGGCTTGAAAAACAGTTGCGGGTGAGGAAGCGGCGAGCGAGGATGAGTCGCGCCGAAGCTGGCTGCTGCCAGCGGGGAAGAAACTTGTTGGTAGGGGCTGGGCGAGTCTTAACAATTTCTTAAAGAATATAAAAATACAATTAAACGGTCTAACTTCGGCGCTGGTTCAGCAGCAGCCCCCTCCCTCCACCCTGCCGACTCTCACAAAACATCCCGTTTTCAACTCGATCCTCGCTGGGCCTCTTTTAAAGCGAGCTGCCGCAATCTTCAGCCCCACAGCGCTGCTCTGAGCCCCTCATAGTCGCGCCCCCACTTCGCAATGTCGGCCTGGAGCTTGCTGGCTTCTGCTTTTTGTCGGGGCCGCCGGGTGCCACGAACAGGCTTTAAGGTGCTCACTTCAAAGATCGGGCCCCGCACATTCTACAAGGGAAAAGGGTGTGCGCCCACGGGGCGGAACACGCGGAAAGGTGAGCTGCATTGCTTTCAGGTTATGATTAAAAGGGTTTCTATATTTAGTTTCGCTGCAAATTTCCTGCTTCTTAACGCCCTGTGTTCTGCTTCAGGTAATTATATTGTGGAGCCATGGCGGCTGCCTGAGTACGTGGTACCAGACCTCAAGGGGTTCAACGTGAGTTAATAAAGAAGATACTTCACAGTCACAAGCCACAAAAGCGTGATAAAAACTGACCTCAATTTTCTCTCATTTTGGCGTTGCAGTTGAAGCCCTTCATTGCCCACGGAGCGTCGAAAAAGGTGTAGCCAAATTTATCTGAATCCACCAATGACTTGACTCGTTTTCCAAATGATAAAAACACACAATTACCCTTTATTTTTTTACCGCTTCTGTTGCTCTTTCCTCCTGCTTACGTTACGTACTCCCTTTCTTATTTTTACAAAACAGTATATTCAGAATTAAATTTCATAGTATTCAAAATTTCAAAATTAGCCCTCAGTTGAGACCAGACCCATCTTCGCGTCTACCAAATTTCCAAAAAAAACAGCGCTCACTCAATTTGGGTTCGCGCTCCAAAAAACCGCACTCAACCATTGCATCGCATTGGCATAAGTGCCCTTTCAGGCAGTAACCTCCTCCTCCGACGCCCAGCTCTACTCTCTACTCCACCGCCAGCAACTCAATTTTCAGCTCAAAGCTTTGCCCAGGACCAATCTCCTGCTCCCCCACGTCGCCGTACCCCAGCTCAGGGGGCACCAGGATCGATCTCTTGCCGCCCACCTTCATGCCAACAACCGCAGTAGAAAGCGCGGGAGGTGGCTTGGGACCGCCGCCCCCAGCAAACAACCCTCCAGCTGACTCTCCCGCCATTTTTCGCTTCACGCTCACGCTCTCCCCGACCACGAACTGAAAGGGCTCCGCCACGGTGCGGTTGCCGCCCAGCAGCCGCGCTGAGCGGCTGGACACCACGTCGATGCCTCGGTACATGCAGTCAAAGTGGACAGTGACGGTGCTGCCGGCCTTGGCGACGTCGCCGTTGCCCACCGACAGGTCGTAGAACTTGAGGCCGTCAGCTGTATGGAGGGGGGGGGGGTTGAGGGGGGGGGGTTCGCGTCAGACCGTGCGTCAGACGCATTTGTTTTCTATTTCGTTTGGGCGACAAGACGATTGGTCAAAGGTTGAACCGAATTTTACGAGTTTTACTTACGAAGCTCGCCGTACTCCTCGGCCGGTATTTTTCTCTTTTTGAGCTCCTTTTTAAAGCCCAGGGCTTGGGCGGGGGAGGGCTCCTGCAGGCTAGTGAAGCCAAGCGCTAGAAGTAGGGCCTGAAAGAAGAAGAGGATATGAGGAAATAAAACGTAGAAAAATACAGCCTGGAGCAGAAATAGTAACGGCGAAGCTAGAATAAAATAGAGAGCGGTTGAAAACTCACCAGAGGCGCTCTTCGAGAGAGCTGCAGCGGTGCCGGAGAAGAGGGTGGGCTGGAGCCATGCTGTGCCACTGAAGCGATCGCACGATGGGAGATCGAGCCCCTGGCATGTACACGGGTCTGATGCTGCTGCGGAAGCTCCGGCATCGTGGAAGAGGTGAACACTGCCCGAAGATTCATTTTCGAAGTCGTCATGACGGGCGCCATTCTCGCTGTCGGCGGTCCTGAAGCACAATGTATGGACTTGTGTTTATGATCAAATGAAAACTAGCCCACATCGAGACCCGCCGAGACTTCACTTCAGGTTCTGCAGCGCGCAAAGAAATTTCAATATTTTTGATATGCCTGCAATTCGCCAACATCTGATTGATTTAAAAAAACCAGGGGTCAACCAATTACAACTCGGGCCTTGGGGGCGTGGGTTCTTTAAATTTGACATTTTGTTCATTTTTTTGAAGCAAAATTCTTGAAATTTCACCCACCCTGGCATCGACTATATGCATATTAGTTTAAATTAAATCGGAGAATACTCGACAACTCCGGTTTTGACGCTTATTATTTATTTATAGGTCTTCCCCCACCCCGCATTAGCATTTTTTTCCAACTACATAAGGGTTTTATTTCTTCTTCTCGTCACATCAACCCGCCCATGGCTCTACGACGTCAGTTGGCGAGCCTGCGGCAGCAGGCGTTCGCTGCAGTCGAGGAGTCCCTTGTCACTAATTCAATTCACTCTGCCAGCACTTCTGGCCGAAGAGCGGAGCTTGCCTTCTTCCGCGTCACCAACCTGGCGTCCTTCTCTACTGCGCCCTCCACCGCAGTCGCAGCCGCAGCTGCAGCAGCTCCGCGGCGACGCGGCGGCGCTGTCGCTGCCCTCCGCTCTCTTCTTCGAGACTACAAACAGCTCTCCAAGCTCAAGCTCAGCGCGCTAGTGGTGGCTACGGCTGCTGCGGGGTACGCCGCCGGCAGTGAGGAGCGCATCGACTGGGCAGGCCTCGGCTGGACGTCTCTTGGCACCATGCTGTGTGCGTCCTCTGCCAATGCCCTGAACCAAGTCTACGAGGTAGTAAACGACGGTCGCATGCGGCGCACAGCCACCCGCCCCCTCCCCACCGGCCGGATGTCGCGCCCGCATGCTCTAGCCTTCGCTTTGTTAGCTGGCGGCGGCGGCGTCTGGTTGCTTAACGAAAAGGCAAATGCCACCACCGCAGCGCTGGGGGCGGGCAACATTCTGCTGTACGCGGGGGTCTACACCCCTCTGAAACAGCTCAGCGTGGTGAACACGTGGATAGGCGCAGTAGTGGGGGCCATCCCGCCACTGATGGGGTGGGCAGCAGCTGCCGGGAAGCTGGACGTTGGCGCCGGCATCCTGGCGGCGGGGCTGTACTTCTGGCAGATGCCGCACTTCATGGCGTTGGCGTGGCTGTGCAGGGAGGACTATAAGGCTGGGGGGTATCGAATGCTGTCGTTGATCGACGCCACAGGGAAGAGAACAGCGGCCTGCGCGCTGCGAAACTGCGCGTACCTGTTCCCGCTGGGCCTGGCGGCGGCCTGGCTGGGCGTCACAACGCCCTACTTTGCGTACGAATCAGGTAAGCAATGTCTGCTCGAAACAGCGATTAGGTTTTTTGACTCAAATTTTGCGTGGATCCTTTTTTGGCCATCTACATTCCTTTATGCATTGTTTTATTTCTCATATTTCGCCCTTTCACCACTTTCCTTCTGCACAATTTTCCCAACGTTAATTGCAGCGTTTATCACCGGCGGCATGCTGCTCACTGCCGCCAAGTTCTACTCCTCCCCCACCAACCCCAATGCGCGCCTCCTCTTCCGCGCCTCCCTGATCTACCTCCCCGCCTTCATGGTCGCCTTTCTGCTGCACCGCATCCCCAACACAGGCGAGGATCGCGTTGAAATGTTGGCCCACAACGCCCGGCTGCTAGGCCTAGGTCCAGGCGCAGAAGAAGCGCTTGGGGGGCGGGTAGGAGGGTTCACAGTGTCCAGCCGGAACGCCAGCGAGTTTGGGCGGTTTATGGGCAGCGTGTCGTTGCCTCCGCTGCCGTTTTTGCCGGTGCCGCACAAATTGAGCTGCCCGTCAAGAGCAATGTGCAGTGAAGAGGGGGAGAAGGATGAGCGCGAGAAAGAAGGAGGGGAGGAAGGTGGTGTGGAGAACGCCACAACAATAGCACCGACAAAAACATGAAACTAACAATAGAAAGCCCTCCCCCTCCCATGCTTTGACCCTTAATATGTATTTTCCCTCGGTTATTATAGCCATTATTCAAATCATTACCCTCCTGTATTATTGCTGTAAAACCAAGCAATCAATCTTGCGTACTTGTACTTTTTACAGAAAATCTCCATACTTGTTCCTTTTATTATTTCTTTAGCTCGCCAAAAAGAGGCAAAGCTACTAAAAAGCTCACGCGCGCGCCTCTCACAGCGCGAGCGGCAGCTGCATGGTGCCCAGCTTGTCTGCCAGCGCGATGTGCGCCTTGATGAGGCCAGCAAGGTAAGAAGTCAGCAGCATGTCGCTCTGCCCGTCAGACAGCAATTTTCTCAAGTCCGACGGGCTGAAGTGGGGCACCGTGGCCACCGTCTCCGCCAAATGCCGCCCCACAGCCACGCTGCCGCGGCGCTTTCCGTCCACCACCTCATTAACGTACGTCTCAGCCGCCTCCAAGCTTCGCCGCAGCTTCTCCATGCTGGCGGCCAGCCCCTCCAGCTCGTCGGGGATCTTCTCCACGGTCTCCGCCATCAGCAGGTCGCCACCCGCGCGCTCCGCCTCCACGGCGCGCACCTCGCAGGGCACCTCCTGGAATTCCCGTGCAAGCTCGCGGCCGCGGATGGTCAGGGTGCGCGACACGAAGGCCTTGATGGCCATTTTATTGTCCCTGAGGGTGGTGTCGACCACTAGATGCACGGGGTTGGGGGACTCGTTGGCGTAGAAGGTGTGGATGAGTGCGTCGGAGCCAGATGAGACGTCAATGCCGGTGGAGAACCAGCCCACAATGCGCTCGCGGGGGTTGACTTTCTTTTGGAGGGAGGACATGGTCTGGTGGTGCTGCACGTCTACCGAAACCTGCAGAGTGGAGAGTGGATGTTTGGATTAGAGGGGAGTTTGGGGATGAGGTGAATTGAGTTTTGGGGACCAAAAAACGCACCGTCTCGTCGCTCTCGCTGTGCGGAACCGCGTAGCAGTTCTTGATGTCGACGATGCCGTCGCCGACGGTGCCCAGAAGCGTGCCGATTACTCGCGGCTGGCCCTCTGTTCTCCTGATGTATGCATCGCAAATGGTGAAAAGGACGACGGGGTGGATGCGAACACTGTTCTCAGTTGCTCCCACGGGAAGAACGAGCGGCGCGGGGCTCGCCATGCTCGCGTTTTATATTTTAAATGACAAATTAAAAAAAAAACGAGGGTGCGGCGCTTCGATCAATGAGCAGCGGGCGGTGCTGGATGTTTGAAAATGAAATTTATAAATGGTAAATAGCTGATTACATGAAATTGAAGACCAAGAATCGCTGCCTTGGCCGCCAAGCTGGAAAGTTGGGGGAGGAGACAAAAAAAAATCAAACAGAGCAGCAGGCGGGGAACGGCTTGCAGACAGACAGACTGTCTTCAGCTAGAGTGGCTGAATGGCCTGAATCTTCAGTTCCTCTCGTATGGGGAAGGATCTTACATCAGCAAATTTTCCCGGCGTCCTCTCCCGCTGTCACCCTCAAGGCTACTCCTCCCAGGGCAAGACGAATACCGAATCTCTAGCACTGGAGCTGGGGCTAACTGCATTTATGTTGACTAGCCTTGCTCCTTGTTGCAGTGAAATCTGGCGATAGCGGCCAAGCTATTTACACGCCATTAAATATGTTCTCATGAAATGAAATAAGCAATGCTTTGGAATTATTTCTCACTGGAGGATACATCTTTAAATCAAAATAAACGAGCGGCGCTGGAGGCAGGGTTCAGTACAGAGGAGCAGCCGCAGAATAAGTTGCATAGCGAACAGTGAGACTAGACAGATCTCAAAAGAATAAAAATAAGAGGGAGGAGAGAACTCAAATGCGATGAAATGCAGGCCTAAGAGCCAACTACAGCGAGCCAAAGAATTGTGAAAAAAAATTACGCCTGCACCGACAATGCATTATGGCCCTCCTCCAGCAGCTCCTCCGCCTCCAGGCTGATGGGCAGGTGGTTGCCGTTCTCCACTGGTGGCCTCCCGTCCCCCACGCCCGCCATCCACGGCAGGTGCAGCGGCAGATCGTGCATGCTCCGCATTTGAGTGCTTGAAGGGCAGTCCACACCGGTACGCCCCACCAGCGCGCTAAAAATGCCCATGTGGTGAGATGACGTGATGTTGCGGGTGCTGTCGTCGAAGAACGCCACACGGGGGACGTCGGCGACCTGCAGCCCCGCTTGCTCCAGTGCCAGCTCAAACGCTCTCCTGCAATTTTAAAAGTTCAGTAATAAAGCGCACAAATTGAGTCTCAGTTACGCCTAGTTTTCTTGCCTTTCAGTAACAGAAATAAAATATAACAATTAACAGGTCTCCCTGATAAAACTTCGAAACAGCCATGATGAAATAGTAAGGAAAAGTAATCGTAAAAAATTAATATCATTCTCATTTATGCACGAAATCCAAATGTTTTTTTCTCTGTAATAATAAAAGAGTGGGCAAAACTCACCTATTGGGTTTGCAGATTACTGGGGCGCCATGGTGCACCATCCCCTTCAGAGCGGCCGCCGCCATGACGCTCTCAAAGCAGATGATGCCCTGGAAGCAGCTGCGCAGGCCCAGCAGCTCTAGGCAGCGGTCTGTGTGCTTAGCGTCTGCGTTGGTGAAAATAAATTTCTCACAAGGGATGGAGTCCAGGATGCGCTTGAGCTTGGGGTCAGGCTTTAGGTACTGCTCGTAGGGGAGGGTGCCGTGCACGGCGGCGTGCCAGTCATCAAAGTCAATCTTATAGCCAGAAGCCTGCGTTAAAAATTCAAAAGAAACAGTTAAAAAAAAATACGAAACGTATTTTGAATGAACGCGATGCATTGAACTTGGGAGTAATTGCTAATGGAAACTCACCACCAGGCCAGCCAGGGTTGTGCCGTAGTTGAGGTAGAGCTGAGAGCATTTTTCCTGGACGGTGTCTTCAGAAAATCCCAGCCTTTCCACCATGTAACGCCGGATGTTCTGGGCGCACATCACAGGCAGCTCCGGGGCGAGGTATAGAGTGTCATCCAGGTCGATCAGCAGCCACTGAATGGGCGGCCTGGAGTTGGAGTGGTGAGTGGCGTCCACGACGGTCATTTCTTTATTAATTTTGGAGAAAGAACCAGGGCTGGACGAACAGTAATGGATAAATGGTTTTATAACTGCTTCAATGCGTGAACATTTGTCCGCATAGGTGGAATGAACACAAGATTATTCGAGACCCCTCCGATTTCGGGAGACTCTGCGGTCGCTGAAGACAGAACCAGGGCACAGAGAAGACTGGAGTATTCGCGAGGAACAATGATAGTTTCTACACAACAAAATTAACAAATATTTGCTGGTCAAGGTGAGTTTGTTCTAATTGCTGTTGACCTTCCGTCCCACCCACCCCCCCTCTCCTCCCCCCTCTTCTTTGGATGGCAAATGGACAGAAATGTGAGAGGGGTACACACGGGTGCGTGAGTGGATGAGACCCTCCAATTCAATAGGGGGCGTTTCTCCGACGGCGTTCCCTCTCTTCTATGACTAGGAGTCGCAAAGGCGCACGTCACTCGTCAACTACTTTCTTCACGCATACGCATTTTTACAATTTCAACCCCCGACGTCGTGAACAATAGAATAAATGGCTTGGCGCAGCTCCTCATCACTGCCCTGCTGCTCTGCAGCTGCCACCGCCGCAGTTTTTAATCTTCTCAACCACTCCCCATCTCTCCGCGCCTCCTCCCCATCAGGACTACACGCCACCGTTCCCAGCCGCATAAATAACGCCGGGTGCCGCCAAATCAGCCCCCCTATTTGCCCAGTACTCACTCCCGCTGCTTCCAAAATGCCCGCCCCCGCTTTCAACGCGTTTAGCTGCGCTTCTGCCATCGGCGGGTGCCGCAATAGCGCCCCCATCGCCCTGCTACCTAGCGCTTCCCTTAGAAACTCGCAAAGAGGCATCAGGTGTTCTTCGACTGGGCGTTCTAAGACTGTTGGAGCATTGGCTAGCAAATGCGCCAAACCGCTGCCTGTGAGGCCCTGGCTGCGCAGATAGTCCACCACCGGCTCGATCGAGTGCCGCACACTCAGCCGGAACACGCCTGTTTAAAAAAAAGAAAAAAGAGTCGAACAATGTATCAGTAAAAAAAAAATGTTTTTACCCCGCTGGCACTTAAGTCTTCTCTCTCTAGCGACTCACCAGGGTGCTGAATGGACAGCAGGTCCAGGTCCAGCGGGTCCAGTCCAATTCTCGCCAGCACCTTTCGCACGTAAAGATCGTTAGCGCTCGCCCGCCGAAGCTTAGTTACTAAAATGACCAGCCGGTGTATTGCATTGGCGATGGCTGACGTGAGGCGCGGGATGAATGCAGCTGGGGAGTCGAAAGGCACCAGGTGGTCTGCTGGCGAATCGAAAGGGACCAGGCTTTCAGCGGCAGCAGAGCGGCGGTGAGGATTCGAAGGAGAAGAGTCGGGGTGGCTGAGTGGAGTGGAGGTGGCCACCCAGCGCAAGCTTTGGATGGTCTCACACTGGCGAAGACACGCTGCCGCGGGACGTAGAGCGAGGACTGCTCTGCGCAAGGACATGTTTGTTCTAGAGATCTTCTCTTCTGGAGAGTAAATTTTCGTAGGTCATGCTGGCGGATCCAGGTTGATCAGGCAATGATGTTACGTTGTGAAGAAGATCAACTATTGCCATCAACGGTCTCGGCGTCAAATTTGACGAACTTTTCTTGGGGCAAAAGCCGCAAGCCGGTGGATAAGTCGTCATTCGAAAGCTTATTTTTCTTTGAAATTTATATAATACACACCCCACGAAGTAAAGGTTTTACTGGCAAAGCGGCGCTTCTTAAATATCAGAAAATAAAGAGATAAAATAATAAGAGTGATGATTTTGGGAGCAGTCAAGCCCACGGGCGTTGCCGCGGCATCCAGCGGTGCTAAACCCCAAGCGGCCCGCCCCCGTGCTGCCCCACGCCCGCAGGCCGTCCCCCGAGAGGACGCGCCCCCCCTCTCCACTCGTCTCACAGTGGGTCTCGTGGGAGCCGCTGCAGCGCTCTCCATGGCGCTGGCGGGCCCCGCCACCGCCGCAGACGGCCCATTTCTCAAGTCCACCGGCGCCCGCGGGCCTCTGGCCGACGAGGAGGCCTCCCTGTACGACCTTCGCAAGTACGAAGAGGCAAAGGCTCGCGAGGAGCTCACCCAGGCCTTCAACGAATTTAAAGAGGAAGAGAAGCGGTCCCAGGTGGACAAGTTCTGCGCCACGCCTTTTGGCATCGACGTTGTGGGCATCACCGAGTTCGTGGCCCTCACAGGGGCGCTGGTGGGCGGCATATCTGCCCGCCGCCGCAAACAGGAGTTGGAGCGTCTCAACGAGCAGCTGCGCACCATCAACACGCAACTGCGGCAGCAGGCGCGCGCGGGCACGCTGTTCGCGCCTGGGCTGACCTACGCGCCACCCGGCATGTTGGGTGGTGGGGCAGGCTCAGCCGGTTTCAGCAGCAGCAGCAGCGGCGGTATGGCTGGAACAGCGGTGCGTCCCCTGGGCGGCGCAGGCAGCCCCACCAAGCTGTCGCTCCCTAGCGGCGCGGTGCTGTCGCCCACCCCGCCCCCCGCCCCTAAGCCTGCTGCGCCAGCGGTGCAAGCGGCGGTGGCAGCGGCGGTGGGCGCTCCTGAAGCGCCCACGGTGGGGCTGATGAGCATGGACGAGGACGAGAACCGGCCCGAGGTGCAGCAGTGCCAGGCGGCGCTGAAGGAGGGCAAGAAGCTGCTGAAAGAAGCCAACGCGGGCGGGGCGATGGTGCGCTTTGAGAAGGCGCTGATGCTGGCGAAGAGCCTGGGGGATAGGGTGCGGGAGCGGCGGGCGGTGCGCGGTCTCGCAGCGGCCAGCAGGTTATCCAACCAGCCCCGCAGCGCTATCAAGTACCTTGAGCGGGTGTTGGAGATTTCCGAAGACATTGGTGACCACGTGGGTGATGCTGACGCGTACGGCGTGATTGCGGACATTTACACCGACATTGGGGAGTTTGAGAAGGCTGCGGAGTTCTACGATAAGTACATCGGGCAGATGGCCAGCGATGGGCCGGTTTAATTAATTGATAGTTAAATTGAGAGTGCGGTGGTACCAAAAAAGGATAAATGGTTTCTTTCTTTCATTTTATCTCGTTTTCATTTTCGTTTTTAATCTCTTCTTTTTCCTTCTTTTTCGAGATTTGCTGCTTTTTCTTCTTTTGGCTTCCATGTGAATGAATAAAAGAGTGTGCAGCGGCTTTGTTTCTAAATGCAGATAACAAAAGGGTCAACTTTTACTGTAAAAATAGCATTGTTTTAATACAGTAGTTTTACACATGTTCTTTCGTGAGCATAGCGGTCAAATGGACGTAAAAACAGAAACACGTGCTGCAACTTCTGCTTTGCCTCCTAGTGTTCATTTCCCCCTCTCCTTAACACATGTCACTCACTCACACCCTCTCTCTCTGTTATTTCTAATTTTTTTTATTTACATTTGTCTTCACGGGGGGGTTCAGCGCAACTTGCCTTGACCATGGCAAGCGCTCCCTTTTGACAGGGGGCTCCCAAAGCAGGCGGTTGGCGCGAGCCGTGCAGGCTCGTTCTAAGGCACCAGCCACCCCTTGGTCGATTTGTGTTGAAGGCCGTGAGGAATTCATCTGGAAAGTGATAATTCTGAAGAGACTAAACTACCGCATGCATGCAAGGTGGAAACAACAGAAAGAACTAAACGTTCGCATTGCTACCACTTCAAACACAGAACAGAAGAAAGGAGGCGGGCGAAAAAGGGGATGGAAGAAGATAACGCGAGGCTAGCGAAAAATGACATTTTCCGCTAGCCAAGGACAGAAAGTAGTACTATTTAATGGAGCACAATCCCACCACGCTCTAGTAGAGGCGGACGGGCTTGCCCATGGAGCTCTTGATATAGAGCGACTTCACGTTCTGCCAGTTCTTCTTCAGCAGCGACACCAGGAAGTTGATGGACATCTGGATGTTGATGTACAGCTCCTTCTCCGCCAGGGAGACGTTGCCCACGGCCACCCCCAGGCAGAGCACCTTCTTGAGCTGGTACTTGACCGAGGATTTGATCTCGTTCACCTTGTTCTCGAGCGAGTCGGAGTGGGTGATGAGGGTGGGGAACTTGCCGGCCTTGTTGAGGCCGGGGCCGAGCAGACGGGGGATCATCTTGATGACGGAGTCGGAGGCCAGGAAGGCGGCGTAGCGCTTCGCCAGCTTCTTCACCAGCTTCTTGTTCTTGTTGAGCTTCTTGAGGTCGTCCACAGTCATGGCGTCGACGCCGATGGAGGCGGCCTCCTCGCAATGCTTGACGTCACCCAGCACGCACACCTTCATGCCCGGGCGGGGGCAGTAGGGCAGCTTGACGGAGCCGCTGAAACGCTTGTCTTTCTGGGGATCGTAGTTCTTGAGACCGATCTGGAGCTCGATGGTCTCGGTGAACTTGCGCTGCTTGGTGGTGGCGCCCTGTTGGTGTCGGAAATGGTGAAGAACAGAGAGAAATGAGTGAGCTGGGCATGAAGAAAAAGGGGGGGACACGAAGGACGTGATTTTGAGTGTGCAGCGGCTGCAATTGCTTCAACAGCGATTCGCCCACCTCCAGCACCGTGGTGATGCCCTCACGGAGGGTCTCGCCAGAGACTTTGCTTGCCATGGTGATTTATTAGACTGCACGCAACACAAGGGAATTTCGGGGCGGGTGGTGAGTGGATAACACTATAAAAAATCACAGGGTGCAGACAAAAGGCTGCAGCGCCAAATAAATCAATATATTTTTGCAGCCGCAGTCCCATCGAATCGCCGGCGGCAGACTGGTTCGGCGGTGTTCTGGCGCTGGCACAGTGCGCTGTGAGCTCACCTTGAAGTTACGCTGCCCGAAAAAGAGGCAAAGCCAGGCTGGAGAGCGAGCCTTATGCGTTTTCTTCTCAAGACTGGGTCGAGCTGAAGAAAACCAAATAAAGCTCGCAGAAACAGCACCATAACATTCACAATTTAGCAGGATTTTATGTCTACAGAAGAAATCGCCACGCCTGGAGAGCGCCTTGCCCTCTCGGTGAGCACCCTTTTCAAAAACTAAACAGTTCACCTTCACCAGTCAAAATATTTCCGACTGAACGACCCAACCCCCTCTCTCACCCCTCCACCCTGCAGTCAGAGTACGACAGCGGCCAGGGAACCTACATCAAGGGCCCCTACGTCTGCGCTTCACTCGTCGGCATCCGCCGCACTCTCCCCGCCTCTCCCCCAGGCCAAGCCCTCCCCCGCGTCGAGGTCTTCCGCGCCGGCACCCAACCCGTGGTCCCTGCCGTAGGGGACGTTGTCACAGGGCGCGTCCTCACCATCACCCCGCGCTTGGCATCCCTCGACATCTTGTGTGTGGGCCCATTCCCAGTGCAGCGCCGTTACTCGGGCATCATTCGGCTGCAGGACGTGCGCGCCACTGAGATCGACAAGGTCCAGCTGCAGTCCAGCTTCCGTCCGGGGGACATCGTACGAGCTGAAGTTCTTTCTTTGGGCGACGCTCGATCGTACCATCTCACCACTGCCAAGAACGAGCTGGGAGTGCTGCACGCCAAGAGCCTCGCCGCGGGAGAGCCCATGGTGCCGCTGAGCTGGCAGGAGATGCAGTGTCCGAAAACGCGGACCGTGGAGCAACGCAAAGTCGCAAAAGTGAGCAGCAGCGCCGGAGTTGCTGTCACCGCTGCTGCACAGAAATAAATAAGGGAATTGAAAACGGAAAAGACTACCATTGAAAAGACTACCAAAAAGCGGGCGAACAGCGAGCTACGCACGGCTGTTATCAACACTCAGAACTGTGCTGCTGCAAATAATAAAAATAAAATCTAACAACGGCAGCGAAATGAGCACTTCTACCGCCGCAGCCGCCGAGCGGTGCGTGCTCGTCACCGTGGGCACCACCCGCTTCGACGCCCTGGTGCGCGCGGTAGACTCGCCTGGGTTCGCTGCTGCTTGCACTGCCCGTGGGTACACTTCACTCGTCATTCAAGCGGGAGCCTCAGAAAGCTACCGTCCCTGCCGCCTCGTGCCCCCGGGAACCCAGTCTGCCACGCTCCCCAGCGGCCTCAGCGTGCGGTGGTTCGAGTATGCCCCCTCGCTAGCCCCGCTTTTAAATTCCGCTGAGCTGGTGGTATCGCACGCCGGCGCTGGCAGCGTTTTTGAGGCGCTGCGGCGCGGAACCGCTTTGATTGCGGTGCCCAATGCCAAGCTGATGGATGACCACCAGAAGGAGCTGGCTGGGAAGCTGGCTGAGGGTGGGCATTTGGCTGTGGCAACGCCTGACACGCTCATTGATGTTTTGACGGGTCTAGAGGTGGAGAAATTGGTGCCATATGAGGATGGAAACCCGGCGGGCATCGTGGCGAGGGTGGATGCCCTGTGTGGGGTGGTTAAGCAGCAGTAGAGGTGACTTCTTATTGTAAAGGCGGCAGGCATTTTGAATTTTAGTGCCATGAGTGGAGCTGCGCGTGTCTAGATGAGAGATGAATGTAATGGGTCACAATGCGTCACATGGCAGAGTTATATTTCACAGAGATCACCTCCTGATGGCAGCTGGGAGGAAATTGACAGATGCAGAAGAAAATACATTTTAGTGGAGACGACGAAGTTTATTTTTATTTCTGTGTATTAACGCCAAGCGAGTGATCAATTGTCATTGCAACATAATACACCCTGCCCGCCAGCTTTGATAGTTCTCATACAACTCGGTCGAATCAAACAAACACAAAATGGAGACTCTGGGCAGAGAGGACATCGAGCGGTGGGTGACGGAGGGTCTATTCACACTCATCACGGCAATTAAATGCTGCTAGAGCGCCATCTCCAAGGGTTCCCGTCTGTGCAGTTTCAACTGATCCTTGTTTTCCCTCTTATGCTGCAGGCTTATGTTCTTCGAGCAGGCCAGGGAGCACGCCGAGCGGGAGTACAAAGCCAACAACAACGATGCCTTGGTGCGCTTGCACTTCCCCTCCCCTCTCTTTAAATCCCCAACTTCCTCGCCGCCGCCGCCGCCGCCGCCACTTCTTCTTCTCATTTGTTCTCTTGTTTTTATGCATTTATTTCAGGCGCTGACCAAGTGGGGCGGCGCCCTGCTGGAGCTGGCGCACTTCCGCCAGGGCGGGGAGGCGTATGAGATGATCGAGGACGCGATTGTGAAGTTTCAAAAGGCGCTCACGCTGGACTCGAAACGGCACGACGCCCAGTGGTGCCTGGGCAACGCCTTCACCTCGCTGGGGTTCCTCTCCCCGGACGCAGCCGCAGCCAACGCCTTCTTTTCCAAGGCGGGAGGATGTTTCCAGAAGGCCGTGGACGAGGATTCCAACAATGAGTCCTACAGGCGGGCGCTGGAGATGTCGTCTAAAGCCCCCCAGCTCTACAACGAGCTGCAGCGGCAGCTGCAGGCCTCCATGGCGGGGGGTTCCCCGCGCGGAGATGCCGGCGGCGCCGCTGGTTCTGGCGGCGGCGGCCGGGGGGCGGCGCAGCAGGCGCCCCCTCGCATTAGCGACTTTTGGTACGACGTGGCTGGGTGGGTGGCGCTGGTGGGGATTGCGGTAGGGGTGGCGGCGATGTCGCGATCTGCCGCAAGCTAAATCAGATGGTAGAGATCTGTTTGGAGTGTGATAGAATTGGCGGTATGAACATATTTTTCTAATGGACCGCTGATTCACTGAGTGGCTGGAGAAATCAGTTTGTGAACAGTTGAAGGGAGCATGTTTATTTGGCAGTGAGTGAGTATGTGTGTGTGTGCATGTTTCTGCGTTCGCTTGATTTCCTGCTGTGAATAATATAGCGTTTGTGCGTCGCGTCGAAGAAAGAAAATGTGCGTTTAAAAGAAGAAAAACACTTGAAAGACATACAGGCACCTCAGCTGCGCGCTTTTCATCCCCGAGGATGCGACCGTCCCATGCACGAGCCCTGCAACTCACAGCAGGGCTCGCGTAAAAATAGGGCCTTTTGCGCCTGCCTCTTTCTTTCTCTGCTAAATTGTTCGTCTTTGCTATAATTACTGGGGTTTACATTACATCTTCAGCGTAATGAAAAAATGATTGAAGACTGGCTGGAGCGAGCTGAACAACCAGCCTTCACGGCTATGACCTGAAAAGCAACAAAGGGTGGGAGGAAAACATATATTATCGGAATGGAAACATGCAGCGTTAACAGTATCATGAAACGCAGCGGTTTCTAAAAGGTGTGCTCCCGGAGACACACGCATCCATCGCATGGAACAAGAAGTAAAAACAAGAATGGAAGCAGAAAAACCAAAGAAAAAATCAATATATATCCCGCAAAAAAATCATATGGACAGGTCGCGCAGTCAAAACACATCATTATATCTCTTTGTTCGACGGGCATCATGGGCATTGATTTGTAAAAGCAAATTCTCCAAAAAAGAAAGTTCGCAAACAGGAACAGTGATGTACTTTAATAAATGAATCATTGGTGCCAGGAAGTTGCTGCTGCTCTGCCGAGCAAGAAACTTGGCAGTGCCACACAGCTGCCATGCACATAGCAGTGTTCTTGAGAGCAAGGAGAAGAAAAGTGTATAATATAAAAAACAAAGAAGAATAAACACGGATACCATGCATGGCTTGTCATTCGTTGTTTTTCGTATGGGGGGAGGGGCGTTAAGTAGCAAAACAATGCTTCCCTTTTTTGGGGGGGGGCAAGTGAATGAAGTTAAGTACACCAACTGGGCCGGGCAGGGCTGCAGACGGAAGCAGGAAGCATCATATCACTCACACATATATTGGTGGTTGTTGATTTCTCCGAAGACCCTATGGACGCGTCGGGAATGTTAGCGTTGAATGAATGAGAGAGGTCCGTTAAGGGCAGAATTTGGGGGTGGAATGAGGGGGTGGGTGTTGGGCAAAGCTACTATAATATATAGTGGGAAGATAGAATATCTTGTTGCGCCTCGTTGTAGGCGAATAAAAAAATGGAAATGAAAAAGACGGCAGAAAAGGCAGGGAGCCGCAAGTATCAGACATGGGGGGGGGGGGGGGGGGGGCAAGCTCTATGCCACCCACGTTTATAAAAGAATCAAACAAAAACGCACATCATTGGGTTCCAGAGAGACCCCCCCAAAAAAATCATCGGCTAATTTTTAGGAAAGCGGCGTTTTCTTGGGGAAGGGGCAAAAAAATTGAACACCACGCTCGAAGAAACTTCAAATAAAAGAAGAAACAAAACGAATGATGAATTCAAAACTAATTGAGAATAAAAACAGACGATTAAAAATGTAAAAATAAGGGGGCAAGCGGTGCTGAGAAAAGAAAAAAAAATCTGATAATACCATCCGAGAGCGAGCTATGAATGAGAGTAGCATTTCGATCAAATGCCTGATGTTTGGCCGTCAGTCCTCAAGGCGGCGGGGGCTAGGACGATGGAGTCTGGCAGGGAGGTAGAACCAGGACCGGAGTCGCTGGAGCGCTCGCTGCCGGAGTCCTGCGCTGCCTGCAGGGGCACAGGACCAGGCGGGGTAGTAACTCCCGCAAGCTGTGCCAGCGTGGCAGGGTCCAGGTGCGCCAGGGGGGAGGGGGAGCGCCGCAGCGCTGCCGCCACGGCCGCCGTGTTGGCGGGTTGCTCTGCGGCCGCTGCCTCCTTGCCCAGCGCCAGCATCAGCGCCTGCGCGTCAACGACGTTCTGCACGGCCGACGCTACCGAGGCGTTGCAGCCAGAAGAGGAAGACACCATGCCAGTGGATGCTAAGCTGCTCGTGCTGGGAACGCCAGGCATGGCAGAGAGCGCGCGCACCACATCTGCAGAGCTGCCGACGGTGGGCGGGGAGGGAGGCGACCCGGAGCGAGACGCGGGCAGCGAGCCTGCTCTGAGAAGGCCATTGCCGTTTTCGCCGCCGCTGCCGCCTGAACCGCTGCTGCTGGCGCTGCCAGCCTCGCTGGGGGCGGAGCCTCCGCCGTTGGCGACCTTTCCCACGGTGCGCTGCGCTGCTTTGATGGCGACGGACAGCTCTGGCGTGGACATGTCGAGGTAACCTGTGAGCTTTGCCAGTGTGGTCGGCCAAAAAGGAATGACCCCCCGCGCACGACGGTCGGTGTACATCACCGCAGCAGCAATCACAGACGGCCTGCAGTTCAGGAAGGCCATCTCCGCCAAGCACTCGCCCACAATGTCGAAAGCTCGCCCCGCGAGGGAGCCGGCGTCGGTGGATTCCAGATGGTGCCCCCCCAGCCGCTCCAGGTAGAGCTTGAGGCAGCGCAGGGTGGATATGGCGGCAGTGTCTTGCCCCAGTACGTGCCGCACGTTCCACGCCATCTGGTCCACCGCTTGGGAGGGCAGTCCAGCTGTGAGCATAGGGTCGGTGAGGGAGCCGGCAGCAGCGGGCCCGTCGACCTGTTCGGCAGCAATGACCACGCAGGCGGTGGCCAGCAGGTCGAGCAGGTCGGGCGCGATGGTGCATGACGTTGACATGACGCGATCCATGAGCAGGACAGCGTCGTGGCCTGCCTCGGCTTTGGCGCCCAGCGCGGCGGCCACGTCGGCGCAGCGCGCGACCAGCTCCGCGCGGCGCTGCAGGTAGGCGAAGCCCATGTTCTGCAGCGCCAGGCAGTGCGTCTTCTCGAAGAGGCGGACAGCGGCAAAGGCATCGCTGCATCGCTGCTCCACAGATGACTGCAGAAGAGGGAAAAGGGAAGTTGGGATCGTCTTGAATCACATGACGGTGCATTTTAAGATGAAAAGAAAAAACAAAAAGAAAAAAACGAGCTAAAATGTGATGCAAAATATAAAATAAAGAAAGGCATTCAACAAAACATTCGAAGAAACTATCTTATCCTTACCTCCTTCTGATTGCCAGGGTCGTCCAGACGGGCGCCCACGCCCGCCAGGCCCGCCAGCGACTTGTCCGCTACCGAGGGCAGCATGTCGGTGCACGGGAAGAACACAAACACGCTGGCCTCAAACGCTCCCGACAGCAGCCAGGCAGCCACATCAGGCCCCGCAGCCTCCAGGGTGCCAGACACGCCGCCTTCGCCAAAAGGCTTGAAGGGCGCGCCCCACCAGGCCATCATTGCGGCCACCGCCTCCTTCACCACCAGGTTGCCTTGCTCCTTGGCGCCCCGCCCCCTGTCGGTAACGATGCTGAGCCTGGCGGGCGCTGCGGCGGCGCCGTGGGTGGCGAGCACCGCCTTGAGGGACATCAGCCACGCGTACAAGCTGAGCATGGCCACCCCGGCGGTCATGGCATGCAGGTTGACCTCAGCTCGCGGCATGTGCGGCACCAGCCTCGCCTGGCCAAAGTGGCCCTCCGCGACGGATGTTTTGAACAGCACCAGCGCCTTGCGCTGCGCCCACACCGCGCCCGTCTCCCACAGCGCGTCGATGATGGCGTTGTAGACGATGGCGTCGGCGCGGCACCCCTGCAAGCGCATGCGCTCAAACGCCCCCAGCGCCCGCCGCCACTGCCCACCCTTCTCGAGCGCCGAGATCAGCGCGGTGTACGTCACCACGTCGGGCGTGCACCCCTGCACCTGCATCTCCGCAAACACCTCCTCTGCCCGCTCCCACTGGGCGCCCTGCCCCAGCGCCGTGATCAGCGAGTTGAAGGTGACGGTGTTGGGGCTGCACCGCTCGCGCACCATCTCGTGGAACAGCTCCAGCGCCAGCTCCCACCGCCCCGCCTTCTCGCAGGCGGAAATGAGCGAGGAGTAGGTGATGACGTTGCGCTCACAGCCGCGGTACAACATCTCCTGGAACACCTCCATCACGCGGTCCAGCTGCCCCGCTTTGCCGTAGGCGGAGATGAGGGCGTTGTAGGTGGTGGAATTGGGCGCGAATCCCTCGTCCAGCATGCGGCGGTAGACGGACACCGCCTCGCGCGGCTGGCTGCACATGTTGCAGGCGATGAGCAGGGTGTTGTATGTGCGCAGCACGGGCTCCACCCCCTCCGCCTTCATGCTACCCAGCACCTCCACAGCTTCCTCCCAGCTTCCCATTTTGCCGTAGACATCTATCAGTGTGTTATAGGTAACGACGTTGGGGGTGCAGCGGTCGGCGCGCATCGAGTGGTAGGTCTGAAGCGCCAGGTCGTACTTGCTGCACTTGATGCACACGTTCATGAGCGCGGTGTAGGTGTGCACGTTGCGCGGCACCCCGCACGCCTTCATCTCGGCAGCCAGCGCCAGCGCGCGCTCAACGTCATGGCTGGAAATACACAGCGAGATGGCGGCAGTGTAGGAGAACACGTCCAGCAGCGACTGCAGCGGGTGGCCCACGTCCAGGGCGCGAATCCAGTCGAACAGCTCCGCCGCCCGGCGGTACATTCCCCCCCTCGCCAGCTCCTTCAGCACCAGCGCGCAGGAGCGGCCCTGCAGCTGGAATAGCGCCTGATAGACGGGGTCGGACAGCGGCTGGCTTGCGGGGATGGAGGAAATGAGCGCGGAGATGGCGTCCACCGCTGCCTCTTCAGGCCCCGCTTCATCGGGCGAGTCACCGCCGTTTCTGCGGCCCCCGCGCACCGCGCCGCCGCCCACACTGTTGTTATAGTAGCCGCTGCCATTGCCACGGCCGTTGCGCTGCCCGTTGCGCCCATTGCCGTTGCGGTGCTGGCCGTTATGACGCCCTTGCTGGCCAGTGCCGTTGCTGTTGCCTCCGCGGCTGCGGGTCTTGCCGAACCAGGGCGCCTTGAACCCGCCCGCGTCTTGAATGGCCTGCCCGCCCCACCCCAGGTTGGGCATGGTCACGTAGGCAGCGCCCTCCAGCCCTGCAGCGTTGCCGCCAATGGCGGGAGCAGCATAGCCATCTGTGCTGGTAACCAGAGGGAACTGCACAGCCCCTGCTGCTGCGAGGTGGTGGTACCCGGTGTATCCGTTAGAGTAGGCCGGCATGGAGGCGTACGCGGCCGCTTCCATGACCTCTAGGCCCAGCGAAGCGCTGCCCGCTGCCACCGCCGCCTGAAACGGCAGGCCAAAGCCCTGCGTCGGGTAGAACCCCCCACGGGCTGCTGCAACCGGGCCCGGCTTGCCGTGGTCGGCCAAACTCATGTTCCCCACCATTCCTGCGAGCGACTCGGGGCTCTCCCATGCCCTCGACATCATAATAGCAACTCTCGCCTAAATTTTCCCTGTGTGCCCAAGCGCACGGTATCTAACTTCTACGGCTACAAGAGAGAGAAAAATGCGGGGCGGGTGAGATGGCGGTTTAGATGGCGAGCTTTGGAGGACCGAATGCACTTTTCATTCGCCACTTTTTTTTTCCGCCACACCCTCACCTTAGGACATCAGTTTTGGTTAGGAATCGTTTGTTGACGTTTTTTAATCAGTATATGGAGCGAAAATTATCGAAAAGTGGGACAATATCGCGACACAAGACCACTATTTTCTTTCTTTTTCCAAGAAAAGAAAAAGCGGTTCGCTTTTCACCTCAAAAAACCGCGCGCCGACTGAGTTTGAGGCGGGAGGAGGGGGAGGCGGGAGGAGGGAGGGGCGCGGGGGCACAGGGCGGCTCTAGGTATTCTCAGCTGCACACCGCTGCAGCTGGTCTAGAGGGTAGTCAGCAAAGCGGAGAGGCATGCTGCCATGGCCTTCTGCCGTCTGCACGGCTCCTCTAAAATTAGGCTGTCTACTCCGCCGTGCATCCAGCCACGGCCCTCGCCGCCATGCCGCTGGAGACGCGTCGCATGTGTTCTTAACATTTCATTTTTATTTTTATTTTTCACTTTGCCTTCTAAAGTTTATTCAGTCATCAAAAGACGTCAGCCGGTCATGCAGCTCTCGTCCTTTCCTTGAAACCATTCCAGCTTTCTGTCATCAGCTTTTTTCACCACTATACCCATCAACAGATTGAACTCGGCAGCAGCACCGCGTATCTCAAAACACGCTCTGCAGTGCACGCTGTCAGTTCAGCCCTCCGCCAACTCCTTTCCTAAAAAGCGTGAAAACTCCAAGCAGCGTCACTGGCGCAATGTCCTTCCCGCTCCTCTCACGGCTTCCCTTCCCCAGTGAAAATAAATTTGAAAATGAACTGCTGCCTGAGAAGACAGACTGAGCTGCTTTTAAAAATTGAACAAAACCCTGTGAAGACCGCCTCGCCGCAGCATTCATCACAAACCAAAAACATTCGTAGCATAAAAATACTGCAGACAACAGGCAGCCATGGGGCAGTCCATCATCGTGCAGGTACGCCACAATAATTTAAAGACATGTTATTCCCATGATCGTGTTCGGTCCCCTCCGCACCTCTTTTCTCCTTCCATATCGTGTCCTTCATCCACCAAACATAAATTTATTTTTTTCATTCTATATACAACCCATAAACGGCCATCAAACATGCCCACCCAAGTACAGGCTCTCCAACAGCCTGTGACGTCGCTGCTGTCGCTCCTCCTCGTTGCCCTATTTGCCTTAATCCACCAGCATCACGCTGGCTATGAGCACGTCGGAATGAGCTACCAGCGCGTGGTGACGGACAGGGAGCTGTGGCGTGGCGTCATTGCCCAGCTGAGCCACGTTGAAGTTCTTCACCTGCTGTTCAACTTGAGCGCTCTGTGGTCAATAGGCATCGCAGAGAGCACCATGGGTTATATTTACTACCTCAAACAGACCGCGCTGCTGTTCATACTGTCCCCAGTGGTAAGGCACTGGAGCCCATCTTCTATACAAAAATCACCGATTTTATTCAAAAATAACAGTTCTCAAGCGCTGCGTATTTCCCCCACTCTCTCGCGCGTAGCTCTGCATGCTGCTCTACCACCTGGCCATCCACGTGGCCCACAAAGAGAGCTACCGCCACGTCACCGCTGTGGGCTACTCGTGCGTGCTGTTTGGGTGGATGACTGTCATGGCGGTGGAACACCCCGGCGGCATCACAATGCTGCCTTTGTTTGGGGTGGGAAATTTGCCCATGTGGCTCACCCCCTTTGGCTCCCTCATTTTCACCTCCATTGTCATCCCTCGGGCCTCGTTTGTGGGCCACCTGTCTGGCATTTTGGCAGGGTACGCAATATGCACTCCGCTGTTTGGGATCGTGCCGGCGTGGCTCGCAATAGGGCTGCTGCTGGTTATTCTGGCGGGCACGGGGGCGGACTTTGTGCTCAATAAGCGAGAAATTTGGGAGGGTCTTGATATTCCGCTGCTGTCGAGGCTGTTGGGAGGGCCTGGCGGGGGCAGCAGCGGGGAGTTGGCAGACGTGGAAGCCGTGCCACGAGGGCGTACGCTGGAATGAGTTGACAGCAGCAGAGGGAGTGGGGGGCGGCGAAGACAGCAAAAAATTAAACAAAACCCCTAAAAATAATTTGAATTTACGAGTATGCCCCAAGTGGTACTTTTATTATTAAAATATTTATTATTTAATTCAACGAGTTGATTCGTTGGTCCATTCATTCATCAGAAGGATGGCGCTCTTCGCCTTCTTCTTGCGCCTCCTCCTCCAGCTGCCTCAGGTCCGGCAGCCGCACGCCCAGCAGCCCAGCCAGGTTGCTGGCGGGCCCTGACAGCCCACCGGCCTCTTGGTAAGATGCCAGCAGGCTGGCCACCAAATTTGTGTCAACGTCAACAGGCCGCAATCCTGCCTCTTCCACTGCTGCTTCCCCTCCTTCGCGGGGTGCTTCTGCTGCCAATGCGCTGGTTCCTACTTCTGCGCCACCAACGAGATGCTCCTGCCGCACAAAGGACTCTGCCAGCGTCGTCCCAGCGAGCTGCGCCTCCAGCGCCTGGCTGTAATTCGCCATGAAACCCGCCTCGCACTCGTCATCACTGTCGGTAGCCGTCTCCGCCGCCGCCCAGGGGTCGTCAATCCCACCCCCGCTTGAATTTCTTCCTTCCTCGCTGCTGCTGTCACTGCCGCTGCCATTATAAAAGGAAGAACCCTCATCTGAAGAAGCGTCTTCGTCTTCGCCGTCATCTTCGTCGAGCATCGCGGGGTGGCACCGCCCCTTCACCCCGGTTTGAATGCCCAGCGTGCGCTGCAGCTCCGCAAAAAAGGTCCGCTCATCAAAAGCTATTCCCGACCGATGAGGAGGCACGCTGGCGCCCTCAGGCCCCGCCACAGCCTCCATAAACTGTTGCACACGAGACGCCAGCTCCTCAGGGTCAAATCGCGCCCCTTGTGCAGTCGCCGCACCGCTGGTGACGCCGACGCCATTTTTCTGTTTCCCACGCCGCTGATCGGCCTGCAGCTCCTCCTCCCGCCGCTTCAGCTCCGCCTCCAGGTCATCAGGGGCGTCGTACATCCATGCCTCGCCGTCGGAAGGCGGCACGGGCGCGGCTGCCAGCGCTGCAGCATCGAATTCTTTGGCTGCCAGCGCTGCCACTTCACCTGCCGCTGCCCCCTCGTTTTCCGCCAGCAGGATCTCAAAACCTGCTGCTAGTTTTGCGCCGAGCAGGGCAGGCGCGTGGTCGGGGTGGCTGGGCAGCGGCAGCTGGGGCCAGCCTCTGGGTGGCGAATACTCTTGGAGAGAAACTTGTGCAAAGAGACAGCGACTGAAAGTAACGCTGGTGAGGACCATGTGCTCGGGAGGAAAGAACGCCATGCGGGCTGCGACCCGTATGTCTCCAGGGTCCCTCAGGTAGAAAGCATCGACCGCTGCTGCCACCGCCTGCGGCCGCTTCTTCAGCACCGCCGCCAGCCGCGCCGGCAGCACAGCTCGCGCCCTGTGCATCAGCCCCGCAGCGCGCGTAGGGAAGCCTTCCAGCCGGTGCCCCACCGCAGCATGCGCAGCATCCCCAGCAGCGCGAGCCGCGCTCCCTCCGTTTTCGCCTCTCAATGCTTGCAGCGCAGCAGCCAGGCTGAGGGGCTGCTGCGCCCACTCTGGCGGATCGGCAGAGTTCTTTCGGGGCAGGGGGACCAGGTGCAGTCGCCCCTTGTGCAGCCACACTCGATTTTCGATGGAATGTGGCTTCGCCCAGCGCGGCAAAGCGTAGGCGGCTTCTATCAACAGAAACTCGCCGTCGTTGTCCCAAACGCGTGCGCTGACGCCAAAAGCGCGCGTCAACTCCAGCAGCAGCCAGACAATGAACCACTCGTCGTCCACGTTGTCGCCGTACCCCACCGACCCCCAAAGAAATGGAGGCAGAGAGGGCAGCGTCGGCGACTCTTTGCCGCTGCCGTTTGCAGCCGAGGTTGTCTTCGCGAGCCAAGGCGGAATATGGCTGGAGGGGAATGTGTGAAGGGTGAAGGCTTCCTTCGACCAGATGTACTCCTCCAGAAATGGGGCAACGTGACGGAGCAGCGGGCCAACCAGCTGTTCAGCGTCGGTGCCTGCTCATATACTCATACGTGGAAAGAGGGTGGCGAAAGTGTTAATGCGCGAATATTTGGGGACAAAGAAGAGGTCATTAAGCTTGCCTGGGGCTGGGTGCAGCTCGAAATTCACGACATTTTCAATAATTGCATCTGGAGCGCCGAGGCCCATGTCTGTATCTGCGCCGAGCCACTCCATGCTTGGGCGACTGTATTTTATTTTATTTTATTTTATATGTTTGAATCGCTGCAAACAAAAACAAAAGTCTTCCAAAAATGTGTTTGTTGCTGATCGGTTTCCCCGATGTTTGATCAGAGCAGCCCACAATTTACATTTAATTTAACAACCACAATCGTTGCAGTTTGAGATTGGGCCAACGCCATTATAACAAACATTTGATTTTTGAGACATGCTAATTTTGCTTTCGCTGTGAGAGACAATTGGCGAGCTAGTACAGCGACCACATAACATCAAACGAATTTTCAAACTGTTCACCCAAAGAACAGCCGCCCCACGCCTCTTAAATGAATGTCCCTCAACCACGTACGATGATACAAAGGTAGTTGAGCGAAATGGTGCAAGTTTTATCCCCTCCCCGACCCAAGCGCCTCTACCACCGCTACATACGAGGCCGGTGCCCTACCATCCTCACCGCCCTCCTCGCCGTCTTCTTCCTCACCAAGCTCTCTCCCCAACCGGCCGCCTCCCCCGCTGCCGATCGTTTCACCAACGGCACGCTGGACAACGACGTGGTGTTCGAGTGCCCCGACGGCCGATTCGGTCTGCACGTCGTGCACTCTCGGTTCCTCATCGGCCAGGCCAAGGCTAACCCCGTATTTGCCGCCTCCCGCATGCACCTCGCTCGGACCTTCCTGGTGCCCAACCTCAACGCGCAAACCTCCCAGCGCTTCGTGCTGTACGTCGCGCATGACCCCCGCCTCCCCGCCGCCACGCTCACCGCGCTGCGTGCCGTGCTGCACCCGCTGCGCATCCGAGCGCTGACCGGCTCCGAGACCTCAATCCCCACTCCCGACATTCCAATACAAACAATACTCAAATCCCTGGGTAAAACCGACCCTCGTGTATCCCACATTGACCTCCTCGTCACCTCCCGCCTCGATCTGGACGACCTGGCGCATGTGGGGGCGGCAGCTGCGGTGCAGAACGCAGCGTGCGCAGCGCCACGGCCTGCCGCGGCCAAGGGTCTGGCGGTGAAGCTGGTGTACATGGACAAGGGCATGCTGTGGTACCCGTCACCGGATCACGCGTATGGGCGGAGTTGCCTGTGGGTGAAACATAATTACGTGCCTCACCTAGCGATCATGCAATCGATGGTGATGATAGCTGGAACGAAGGGCAGGCACCTGTTGACGACGTGCGGGGTGAACTGCTACTCGTACCCGCACTACAAGCCCGCGAAACTGGAAGAGATTGAGCTGCCGCGAGGGTGCGGCGCCAAGCTGGAATTTTCGGCTGCTGAGGACGTTTTTCGATGGAAACCGCCAGGAGAGGGCAGTGGGGTGGGGTGCCTGTACTCGAAAACCGCGAGCTCGTGGTCGTTTGGGAAGCTGCAGCACAGAGGGATTGAATGTAAAGCGGCCGTGGCGGCGGAGGTGGCGGCGCTGTTCGGTGCAGGCGCTCAGCAGCTGGCTTCAGTGAACGCGCTGATGGCGGGGCTGGAGCAGGGTGCGCCAGAGTTGGTGGCCAACAACACGAACCAGAAACTCGAATGACGATTTCATTATGTGACCTTCAAAACATTTAATACAATCTACCGTTGAAATATAATCTACCGTTTTCTCAAAAATGGAATTGTTGAAACTTGTCGAAACTTGTCTGAATACACACACAAGAAAGAAAAAAAGCAATGCAGACACTCAATCCGCTCGATACTTTGACATACAACAGCAACACACACAGCCTCCACTCAATCATCCTTCTTGTTAGCAGCCCTGCTATCCTCCCCGTTGGCTGCAACCACCTCGCCATCCACAGTCTGCCCCGCTTTTGGCCCATCCTCCCCCGTTTTCAGCTCCGCAGGGAACACAGGCGCCACGACGTCTTGCAGCGCCACCCTCCTGCGCGGCGGCATCACTGCGCCCACTAGCACTAGACCAAACACCAGCCCGTGCCCGAAGAAATTCATCGATCGCCACACAGCCCAGCTGTCCTGCAGCGTGAGCACCATGAAGGCCGTGCCCGCGTAGTTGAGCACCAGCGCCGACACCACCGCCTTGAGCGCGGTCCACAGCGGGAAGGAGCGCAGCCGCTGCGGCCAGTTTTGCTCGTAGCGGTAGAGCAGCCGGGAGGCCTGGAACATGAAGGCTGAGGTGGCAAAAAACAGCCAGTAGCCTGGGAAGATGCCGTGCCACACGCCGGACACCAGCTGGGTGACTACCATGTTGAGGAAGGAGGGCTTGCGATGGGGCGGAGTGAGGCGCTCGTAGACATCTAAAAGACAGGAAAAAGAAAACAAGGGGTCATTTGAATTGAGCGACGTGCTTACACCTTGTGTGCTAGATTAATCAAGAGTAGGTGGATTTGTCAAGTTCTCGTAAAGGAATGAGCGGAACCTCATTTCAACTCACAATGCCTGAGCCACAGCCCGGTGCAGACGTTCCAGTGGCGCGGGGTGTCTGCAAGCGAGGGGTTGATCTCCACCCCGCGGATGTGCGAGTTGATGTAGCGGTTCCACAGCGGCTTGCCCTCGGCAGTCAACCGCTTGAACCCCAGGCCGCTGAAGATCAGCGCAGACTCCGCCACGCCCCACACAAAGTAGTACTTCATACGATACACCACCACCGTGAACCACATGTACACCAGACGCGCTGGAAAGGAGGTTTTCGACTGCCATGCACCGCTTTCCAGCATGCTGATGTTGTACCCCGCTCGGCTGAAGTACATCCACACCGCGGCGCACGTCAGCGCCTTGAAGAAGCGGTAGCACCCGGGCAGCACCGCGCTGGGGAGCCTCCCGGCCTTGCTCAGCTCTGCCCAGTCTCCTTTTCGGTCCACGTAGTCGAAATAGTCTTTGGCCTCGAAAAAGGGGCCGGAAAGGAGGTTTCCGGCGGAATACAGGTAAGAGAAGAACTCCAGAGGGGTGGGGAGGCGGTCCAGCCGCTTGGATTTGGCGTAATCGCGCAGCTGGGCGTCGGTGTCGCGAGCCCCGTCTTGATAGCACATGGCGATGGCCACCAGCTTTAGAGTCAGCACCATCTGCGCGCCTGTGAAGTCCAGCTGGCCCTCCTTCCAGGCGATGCCGCTGGCTTGCGCGATATGGTTGCCTATGAGGTAGGGAAAGGCCACGAGCCAGGTGAGGGTGCCGCAGTGGGAGCGGAAGCGCAGCATGATGAGGTAGGTGAGGAGTGAGGTGACGAGGGCGTGTATGCAGCCGTTGCCAAAGGGGTAGTAGATGAGGAGGAAGCCGGTGATGAGGGCGTACAGGTGGCGAGCTGCGTGGTGAAAGAGGAAAGTGAAAGGAGCGGTAAAACATGTGGAAAAAATGTGTTTCTTTCATGAGGAGTGCTGGCTGACCTTTTGGGGTGGGGATGCACCGGAAGAGGATGGCAATGGGGACGCTGGCGAAGAAAGAGATGGCGAATCGCAGCATCGAGAGGGTCAGCCCAAAGTTTTCGCACGTGCTGTTTTCCCATGCCTGGGGAGGGATCAGGTGGCCGTGGTAGGGTGAGGCCATCATTATAAATCGATTTCTGGGTTGCCCTAGAGAAATTTTGACCAGCACTGCGCCATTTGCACTATTATATATTATATTTTATAATGTGATCTCTCTGCTGTTTAGGCCGCGCCAAGCGCGGAGGAGCACTTCTTCTTTTCGATTATACAATTCTTTAAGTAAACTGGCTTTCGGTTCCAAGAAAAAAGATGCATCCAAGGAAAAATGGTGCTGCCGCAGCATTGAATGCAGTGCATTCAAAATGTGGAGAGCTGGCTTTTCGGTTGATCTGTTCAGTGCAGTTGATCTGTTCGTTATGCTTCTTTCGACATCTAATAAGAAGGTGGGCGCTATATATATTGTGCGAAGGCGCACAGCGTTATAAACGAAGGTATCACAAACCAAAAAATGGTCGTAATTCTTATTTTCGTTAGGAAATAAGACGAGCTTAATATAGTATATATATAATAGAGTTCTTTCCTCAGCTTTTTTTTATATATATATAATTATCCTTGGAGTATACTGGGCATATAAAAAAAATGCTGGAAGCAAACCGACCGGGGCTTTGTAGGCCACACGGCAGGCAACACAGTCTTCAGAGTATTCATTTTTGTTTGCTGTATTGATTTTTGCCATCCAGTACATCAAGCCATCTAACATATTTCGCCCCCGATTCCTCCCTCAAGAAGGAGCGGCGCAGCAGCAGCATTTATATTACTAATAATCAGAAGAAGCATACATATGGGCATATGAAAAAACATATCGATAGACATTAAACTCATCAATTAACTTCCCTTTTGGGTGGGCAATACCTAGTCTTGAAAACACTCCAGCACGTCACAGTCCCCGCCCATGATGCGCCACCCCAGCTTCGATCGGATTGCGGTCATTCTCTTGCGCTGAGCCCCCCCGTCGCTGACTGGCTGAGTGATGGGCCAAATGAACTTGACGGTGCCTGCCTGGGAGCGGTACGTCACCATCGGGGGCTCGCTCTCGTAGGGCGCCTGCTGCGGCGCTATTAACACCCTGGTCACACGGAGAAACGCAGAAAATTAAACAGCATATGCGCGAATGGGCTGGTGGAAAGCGCTGAACACATGGCCGAGATACTCATAGAGGCATGAGAGTACAAAACCTTCAATAGTTCAGACTCACTCGACGATATCAAATTCAAAGGCCGACGGCATCTTGTACCGCCTGTAAATCCCGCCGGACGCAGTCTTTAGGGACTCCACTAGCTCAGCAGCAGGGACAGTGCCGCGCAGCGCGGCATCAAACTCCTGAACACGAAAAAAAACCACGCTTAAGCTTAGCTTTGTCACGTTGTAGTATTGCAATTGTAGCTTGGCGCTCTTCGCAACCAGTGGGTGGGTGCAGGTAAGAGTTCTTAATTATTATGTAATTCATGTATTCAAAAATTATAGGCCTGTACCTCCATGGCCTCGTTCGCAGGAACGGGGGCGGTCCAAGGTGGCGAGTAGGCTTCGCTGAAGGAGGAAGAAGAGACGCAGTTGCTGTTTATGCGGCCGTCACAGCCGCGGATGCGATTTTCGGCGGTGAGCCCGTAGGGCTGTGAAAATCCCAGCTCATACGGCGTAGGCGCGGATTTCTCTCTAGCATGGACAGCCCCACTGGGAGCAGATGTTGCTGCGGCCAGGAGGCCCCCAAAGACGAGGTGCCTTCGGTCGAAATGAGGGAGAGGGAGAAGACGCTCTTTCGGAAGAGCTTGAGTGGCCGAGGGCGCGGGGAGAAGGTTCATGGTGTTGATTTTGATAGTTAGTAATAATAATAATAATAAAACAGAACGATTTCTGAAGCAAGGAAGCGAAAATACGACGGAAAATAAATTAGATCAATCAATTGCGTCTTTTCGCGTCAATGTAAATATGCGAAATTGATCAAACCCATAAAATTTAAATAATCAGCTCGCTGGGCTGCTCTCTGCAATTCGCATGCAGTATAATTTTTACACATCGATTGAACATTTTTGTGCGCTGTTTTTTTAATTTTTGCGCCTTTTCAAAGAATAACAACGTCTAGAGTCTCGCGCACAACCCAAGCATGAGTAAGATCGGCATTGACGCCGAGGCGGCTCGAAAGATTCAAGCTGACGGGTCTGAATTCAAGCTCCCGGGCATCCCCCGGGAGGAGCTACGGTCGCTGACCCGCGAGGAGTGGATGGCGCGATTTGGCGACGTTCTTCGCAGCGAAGAGTTCTTTGAGGGCAAGGACCCCGAGTGGGAGCACCGCCGCGAGAGCTGGTGGTTCAAAGAGGCGGGGCGGGCGGGCGCAGAGCCCCCGCTGTGGATGCGTAGCCAGGCAAGCTGTTGTATTATTGCTCCTTCCCCCCCTTTTTACATTGTGATTTCTCTCTTGTTTTTCCATTGCCTTTGCTCCGACATTTTTTTTGAATGCGCTGCAGTTTCACATTCCGGAGCTGGATTGCCCGCCAGGCGGCGACCGCCAGACCACCCCCGTGGATCAGCGCGCGGAAAAGCCGCTGTGGGCTGAGCGCATGGGGCTCACTGGCAGTAAACAGGGCGCCCAGTCCGCCACAATCTACGGCCACCGCCAAGAGTATCTCCCAGCCCACAAGGCCAGCGCGCGCAGCATGTACGAGCGCTACCAGCCCGCCTACCAGCGCGTCATCAACGAGGAGCTCCCGGATACCGCAGACCCCCCTGACGGCAGATTCTGGAAGGCGGGGGTTGCGCAGGGCGTGAGCTCGAACCCCTACGAGAGGCGGCTGTCCATGTCTGGCCGGCGCAAGCCCGTGGTGATTGGACCGCGCTCCATCAGCGTGGTGGTGGACGGGGAGGGGCACACGCTGGCAGCGGCGGTTAAAGACGTGGCATGGCTGCACCCCAGCGTTGAATTTGTGGGGTACTGCATGGAGCACCCGGTGTACCGGCACGTAAATCTGCGGGTGCAGACGGTGCCGGGTGCGGCTGCAGGGGCGGAGCAGGCGCTGGCTGAGAGTCTAGAGTTGACGCAAGATTTGTTCAGAGCCATCGGGGATGCTATGGACGTAGATTTGGCGGCGTGGCCGGAGCGGAAGGCGCAGCTGGAGGCGGAGCGGGCGGCGTCCGCGGAGACGGCGCGGCGAATGGATAAAGAGAAGGAGGAGAAGATGGCGCGGTGGGTGGCGATGGTGGAGGAGAAGGCGGAGCCGTGGGATGCCCAGCTGGAGGTGGAGCTGTTTGGGAAGGTGATCTCCAAGGACCTGGCAGCGGCAGCGAAGAGCAAGGGCAGGCGATGAGAAAATTCTGAAGGTTGAACGAATGAGTACATGGGTTGGTTTGATTCTTTTAGTTTTTTTTTCGAGGTTTGCACAATTTGTAAACTGGAGAGAAAAATGGCTGCTGCTTTCAGTTGAAGATAAAGAGGGCGGCATAAATAGCGGCAGTGGATAATGGTTTATTGGACAAATAAGCGAGATTCTATGGAGCCATAGGCCTCACAGAGGAGCAAGAAAGCACCCCCCCGCCGGTTGAAGAGCTAGCCAGCTATAGCTAGCTCACTTTATCAATGACACAGCAATGGCTGTTTGTGAATGATCCCATAGGGGTTAGTCCCGGTTCGCCAGCCCCCTACTGGACAGTGGGACACAGAGCTGCTGCGCTGTGGCGGCAGGCACCCTTGGTATGGCTGGAATTCAAACATACACGCACTTAAAATAAACCAATAAATTAAATTTTTATCCAAGTGTTTAAAAAATGGCCGATCAGCCCATGGACGGTGCGCTAGAGAGCGGGGCCAAAGATTCAATTAGTTTTACAAAGTTGCCTCGAGGGAAATCACCAATGCAACCACATTTATATATTGCAGATGACACCATGATCACGGTTGTAGAAGTGAACGACGAAGGTAAGCAACGAAACTTTTGCAATAGCATTCATCTTTGCTCTCATTTTTTTTAGAGCCATCTCACTCCTTGCTCCCATTCTCTCCTGCAGACCACACTCTGGGGAACATCCTGCGCGATGCCATGTGGAAACAGTGCGTCAATTCCATATATTTCGCTCTTCATTTTTTCCCTCTATCTCTCTCCGTCTCCGCTACAACAATAACAACGAATATTTTTTGTATCATCTGCTGCAGCCCCCACGTCACGGTTGCCAACTACTCCCAGCAGGACCCCAACGGGGCCAACCAGCTGCTGATTCAGTGCCAGACGTCCTCCGCCATCTCAGCTGAGCAGGGCGTGGTCGAATCATTGGTCATTGTCAAAGACATGTTCAAGGCGCTCAAGGTGAGAGAAAGAAAGAAAACTGAGAGGCAGCGACCCTTTTTTTTTTTTTTTTTTTTTTTTTTTTTTTTGGCGTTTTCGCTCGCACTTGTATATGCTCACAGCAATGGGAGGAGGAGAGAGTGGCAGGAAAATAAAATATTTGCAGGCAAATTTGAAAAGGGCAATAACGAGTTGATGCAACCCACTCCTTCCCTGTTGCGCTGAATGCAGGATGAGATGGATGCCGCCATTGAAGAGATGGACGACCGATGACGTGACATGAAGGGCATTGTATTGTAACAATTGCCGCTGCGTCCCTACAATGTACGCCCATTCCCTTTTTCGATCACTCTGACTTGTAGCATTACCTCGCTTCTTGTAGCATTATTACCTCTGTGTAGACCTTATTTAAATTCATTTACCCCTTTTAATGATAATAAATACACAGTCATCGTCACCTCCGTAAGGAAGAAGAAACATATGGTCTACCAGGGCTGGGCCGGCAGCATCTTGTCTACCAGCACGCACAACTCCCCCTGTTTATCCGAGTACGCCAGGAAATATCCCTTCTGCCCCAAGATGCCCTTCTTGCGGATCATCGCATCCAGCTTCTTGCCGTTGCCGCTGTTCGCTTTTATCATGCACTGGAACTTGCGGGACTTGTTGTATACCATCATCTCGTTCATGCCGGGCAGCGGGTTCAGGCACACCTGGGAGGAAGAAAGAGAGGAAAAAGAAAAAGAAAGAAAAAGAGAAATTATCATCAACCGGAGTAGTGGGGGGGGAATGCGCTTCTCGTGTGACCAAAACCGGCCAGCGAGTGTTTTTTTCTTGCTGAGTTTGCTCTCACCTGCACCTTGACCACCATGTTCTTGTCGCTGACGTACTTTGCGCCCGCCTCCGTACTCCTGAAGCTCCGCTGCGCCATCTCCTCAGCGGTCATCATGCCTTCAGAGCGCATCCCTGTTGCACGTGCCACGGACTCGCTAACCACCGACATCGGCACCACCATGCTGTGCAGCCCATTGTGGGAGTGCACAGCGCAGCGCAGCACGCCAGGCAGGTCAGCACCTGCTGCGGGTGGGGCAGCAGCAGAGGCCCCGTCTTTCATCGCTGCGCACACCTTCTTGTGGATCTTCCAGTGCGCTCGCTGGCAGTCCCTTTAAACACAGAAGATGAGAGGAAATGAATAAATTAATCAAGGATGAAGCAGACCTACTCGTTGGAAACAACATGCTATGCCCATCAAAATGACCCCTATATACATGTACTGCTGTAAACCACACCGTACCTGTTGCAGTACAAGGTGACGCGGCAGCCTGAGCATCGCTGCGTCGCCCCCTCTTTGCGGCAGTGGGGATTGTTGCAGGCGCTGCCAGCCTGCGCGTCTTTGTTCTCTTGGTGCAGCCCCATCTTGGCTTGCATCAGAGCCAGCACCTCAGGGATGACGCGAGCCATGTTCTGAATCTCCGCTCCCTCAAAATCCACTGCCTGGAGGTCGGTGTCAGCTCTACACAAAAGGGGGAAACCATCGAGTTGAGTGTCACAGTCTTCCTTCCTTGCGTAAACTCCCCCCAAATACTACACCCGCCACAGCTGCCACCTCTCGAGTACCCCCCTCCAAACGAGCTATACTGGAATTCAAAAAATAACCCATCGCTCCTTGTACTCACTCTATCAGCATCCGGCACGACTCCTTCTCGAACGCCATGATGGCGGAGAAGAGCGGCGTTGAGCCCATTCGATTCCTGGTGCTGGGGTCTGCCCCAGCCTCCAGCAGCATCTTTGCCAGGTCCAGGCAGGGGTGGTGGCCCGCTGCATGAGACAGCGCAGTGTACCTGTATATGATTGAAGAAGAGGGCTACAGCATACAATTACCATCACCACATGTGCATGCGCGAAGCAGAAGGTAGTTATCATGGCCAATGCCAAAAAAAAAAAATGAAGAACTGCAACTTTTTTTCGCCCCTACCCAGCAATGTCTTTCGCGTCCACCCTGCACCACTTGTTGTCCAACACCTCCCGCATGCACGCAGCGTGTTGAAACCCGCCCGCAGGGCGCAGCGACGGCTGCACGTAGCCCTTGCGCTGCGCCCCTGACACAATGAGGCTAGTTATCGGCAGCTTGACGTCCCAGGAACGCAGGTTAGCGTGTGCAACCGGGTCCCAGCTCGCTCTGAACCCTGCAAGGTCGCCCAGAAACGCGCACTGCAGCGACTTGGCTGGCAGCCGGCGAATGAACGCCTCAGTGTGCATGCCCAGGCCCTGCGCGCTCTGAAAATCGCGCATGTTTTGAGCTGGGGTGCCGGGGAGGACGCCCCGTAGCGGAGTTTGAACGCCGTCTTCTTCCAGCAGGAACTGCCGCATTGCTTCGGTGAGAATCGGGTCGGAATCGCCTAGCGTTTTCAGGCAGTCTTTCAGCGCCATTTCCGCGTGAACAGGGCGCCCCAGCGCCCTCAGAGCCTTGCACCTGCGGAGGTAGCCCTTGGCAAAGTTGGCGTCCAGCTCCAGCGCTTTATCTGCGTCTGCCAAGGCGGCATTTGCGTCTCCCGCTCCCAGGAAAGCGGCGCTGCGGTTGGAATACAGCAAGGGGCTGGCAGCGTCGAGTTTTATCGCCTCCGAGTACTTTTCGACGGCCTCTGAGAACTCCTGGTTGGAGAAATGCGCGTTCCCGAGCGCCTTGAGCTCGTCTGCCATTTTTTAATTAACCGAATTCTGTTCTTGGAAAAAAAAACGAGGCCCACCCTACGATTGTGATGATAAATAGTATAAATATTCCTATCTACACGTATATAACAAATAAACAGCTAATAAATGCGGCGAAAACTCTCGAATTTCTTCGACATTAACTGGACTAGTCAGTACTGGAAGGAAACAATTTGGAAGGAAAGGCGGAAAAGAAAGATGTATTGTTGATGCTGACAGGCCGGCAGCGCTCCGCCGCACATGGCTGTCTTGAGGTGCTGCCATCATTGCATGTGCTCTCCGCTGTCGGACGGGACCTCTGCCGCTGCTTTGCGTCTCCAACCATTCCGAAATGCCGAAAGCCGAAACGATAAAGAAGATAGAGAAAACATGGCACACGTATTTCCAAAATGTCGCATAAATTTACGAAATCTTCACAGTCATCGTCGCGTGGCACATAGCGTAAGAGCGATAAAATTAGAAGAGCAGGTCAAAAAGTCAGTACGGTTACTTTGGCAAAACACAAACAAGCCGTCAAAAAGTCACTTTAGGATCAAAGGAATATAAACTGTCGGATCGTTATTCTTTCATTTGCGTCGGGTGTTGCGCCTCTTGCTGGCTCCACCAGCAGAGGCTCTGACAGACGCAGCCGCCGCCAGCAGCGCAGCCACCTCCGCTTCCGCCGCCAGAGCCGCGTTCCGCGTCATCCGCTTCTCAGAGGAAGCAGCAGCAGCTGCAGCAGCAGTCTTCTTCTTATTCACCACTGCTTTTGCCGCCACCTTGGGCGCCACCAACTGCTCCTCCTCGCTCTCGCTCTCGCTGTCCGAAGAGTCAGACACCAGGGAGTCTTCGATCTGCGCAGCGGCTGCCGCTGCCGCCTCATTAGCCACCTTTTCCTCCTCCTCCCTCTTGCGCTTAGCTGCTGCTCCCGCTTTCGACCGCGGCTGAGGGCCGGCGCTCTTCTCCTTGGGGGCGTCCAGCCGTTCCACAATGACGCGGGGCGCCTTAGGAGCCGCCGCCGCCCTGGGGCGCTTCGCAGCGAGCCCCTTTCCCACCCTTTTCTTCATTTTCTCCTCCTGTTCTTTATGCACAGCCTTCATTTCGCGGGTCGCCCGCCACAGCGGGCCCTGCGCCAGCTTGGTGGCGCTCAGCATTGCCCCTTTGGCCTTCTTGTAGGCCTCCTGCTTCTCCAAAAAGGCCTGGAAGGAGGGGTCCTCTTCGCCCAGAGCCGCGTTGGCTGCGTCCACCGCCTTGCGCTCCTCCAGCGCCTTCTCTTTGTAGGTGACGCGCTCCTCGGGGGTGAGGCGGTTTTTGTAGTAGTCGAGGGCCGCGGCGCGGAAGATGCGCTCATCGGGGTTGGTCAACAGGGAAGAGTTGGCAGCCAAGACGTCTTGGCGCTGCTCCTCCTTGAAAATGTCGAAGTCGGTGCGCGCCTTGCGCAGCGTCTTGCCATCCTTGAAGGTGGAATGCTTGGTGAGGGAGCCTCCGGACTCGAAGGGCACCTTGCGGGCCCAGGCCAGGAGGGGCTCGTTGGCAGAGGGGGCGTCCACTCGGTCTTTCAGCGCCTCGTGGTTGGCGTCCAGCACCAGGTACCTGCGCAATTGATAGAAGGCGTGATGAGAATACTACAAGTTGAATACTACAAGTTGAAAACGTGGATTATTTCGTTCGCAAACACGCAATATCAATTGAAAGTTTAACGAAAATGAGAGGAATTTACTCACGGCCGGGCGACCTGGGCTCCGTAGAAGCTGCTGAGCTTCACTTGCGACGACATGGACATGTAGAGCGCAGGTGAGATGAATAAAATAAAATTTGCTCAGCGTTTTCAAAATTAAATTTCAAATTTGTGCGCGAGCCTGTTTGGTTTCGAGTCTATTATGCGCAACAATAAATCAAAACAGTTGTATATTCTCAACAAATTGATTGATCTGCGAAAAAAAATAACGAAGGATTTCAACTCATTATTTTTTCAAATTGTTGGCTGGAAAGAAGGAAAACTGGGCTAGCCCTCCCCTTTTTATTTTGTTCTCTTAATAATTATTGAATGAATCGGTAATTTGTTGGAAGCATCATATGCAGGTATTCTCTCAACTACGCAAATTAAACAGCACAGGAAAATCAGCTATACAATTCAAAATTTATTAAACCCAAGACTAGCCGACCCCCCTCGCTCCCTGTCAACTGGTTATCCCAACGGTACGCTGTCTCGCAGCCCGTCATCTTTCTCCCTTTTCCGGCAGCTCTCGTCTCCGCCTCCTTCTTCTTCTTCGCTTGTTCTCCTGCGGTGTGCTGCTGCCGCGTTTTCGCCAAGGCGCTGCTGCAGAGGCCACATCCTCCGGCGGCTTCACCCTCCGAAACCGCCCCTTTCTGTTGCCCGCCATCGCAGTTCGATTGGCCGCCAGCTCCACCGCCGCCGTCAGATTGCCCAGCAGGTGGTCTTGAGATGATGCTGCCGGCAGCACTGTCAAGCCACCAGAAGAATGGTCGTCCTTCGCACTCTTCTCAATCGCGCCATCCTTATCTTCCGATAATTCTGTTGCAGTTGAGTTTTGAAGCTGATGCTGCTCTTTTGCGCCACCAGTCAGCTCCTTGGCGATCTCGATGGCCCTCACAGCCACGTCCACCCGCTTGGCCTTGCCCACCGCCTCCTCAGCTGCTGCCTTGGCCTTGTGCACCACGTCACCAGCCGTCACGGCCGCCACTTGTGCCACCTTGGTGACGTTGACGTTGCCGCCAGCAGACAGAGCGTCATCCAGAGCCACCGCCTCTTCTTCTGCAGTCAGTCGGTCTTCTTCCTCCTCAGTATCATCCTCGCCATCCCCTTCCTCTGCCTCTGTTTCTCGCCTCTGTTTGGCCGCTGCACCAGGCTCCACAACCTTTAATTTGCCCTCCGCCGCTGCCTTTTGCGCCAGCTTCGTCGCTGTCGCCTCCTCCTCCGTGCGCAGCTCCACCAGCTTGCTGAACACCTGCGAGGTCTGCTCCGCTTCGGCTTCCCGCAGCGCCTCCATCGTCTCGTCCACTTTGCGCAGCGCCTCGGTGGCAGCAGCAACCACGTTCTTCAGCTGCGCCTCCAGACCGTCCTCCTCATCGCCATCCGACCGCATGCCAGCCACAAGCGCTGCGCGGCTCTCCTCCGCCGCCTGCAGCGACTCCTGACTCGCGGCACGCAGCGCAGCCAGTTTCGCCTTTGACTGCTCGCCCCATCCCAACTGCCCCGCGGCCTCCTTCTGTTTCCGAATCTCCTCCGCCTGGTCCAGCGCGGCGTCCAGCGCGTCCGCCGAGTCTTCCAGCGATTTCACCACGTTCTCCGCAGCCCTGAGAGCAGGCTTCAAATCTTTTGCAGCCGCCTTGTGGCGATGCTCAATCGACTTATTAGGCGCCTCATCAGCTGCTTTCGTTGCCGCGCGCTCCGCTGCTACTACCGCGTGTCCCGCACCCTGTCGCGTTTCTTCCAGTCGTTTCAGAGCCTGGTTCATCGCGCCTGCGGCCTCTGCAGCGCTCTCTGCGCTCTCCTTTGCCGCCACCGCCTTTGCTGCTTTGGTCTCCTCGTGCGCCAGCTCCTGCGCCAGCTGCACCACTTCTGCTTCCTCTTGAATCGTGGCCAGCAGCGCTGAGGTGCACGACACCCCGGACACGACGCCAAACGCCAGCAGGATGGCTGCCGCCCGGCGCCGCTGCAGCCACCGGGGCGCCGTTGGGGCGACGGTCAAGGGGGGAACCGACAACGTGCGTTGCGCCTCGGACGCTTGCAAGAAAATTGCAGCCGGCAGCACGAAGGAAATCAGCACAGACGCGGTGGACCCCGCCAAACCGAAAACGTACTCCACGTTGGGAAGGAGCAGCGCAACGGTGCAGGCGGTGGCGAGAACGCCTGCGGTGACAATGGAGTTTTGCATGCCGTCGCGCAGGTCGTTGATCTGATTCTGGCTGGCTGGGTCTCCCTTTGACGCAGCAGGTGTGGCTGCCATGCCCAGCCACTTTAGGGCGGAGCCTACGGCGGGGGCGAACGTCAGCTGCAGCGGAAGCACCAGCAGCGGGATGCTGGCGAGCAGTGACAGCCCGAAGCCCACTTTGATGAGGCGCTGGAGGCCGCCGCCATTTATGTTTCGCAGCACATCGCCAGCAGTCCTGCAAAGGGTAGTAAGGTGAGCATCCATTTTGAATACGTTTGAAAAGGTGGTGGGCGTTTATGGACGTAGCAAATAATATATCAACAAAGCAAGGGCTTACCTGGCCCCAAAGGCGCGGTATCCAAACACTCCCACGGCAAAGTACACGCTTGCCGCCATGCCCATAGTCCAGGACACCACTCCCGTCATCTTTTTGGCAGTCGGCGTCCGCATTGAAGCGTACACCGAGAACAACACTTGGTGGGCTGTAAACCCGTACGTGACCAGTGGAAACGCCACCATGACGCCGTCCCATCGCCACCATGACAGCGCGCTGATGGCGGTGGCTCCAGGGCCCATGCCCATGAAAACCAGCACCCCCGCAAACAGCAGCAAAAATCCGACGGAGGCTTGTGACACGGTGGACAGCACGCGGGGGCTGCGCACGAACAGCGCCAGCGGCAGCGCGGCGCAGAGGGTGATGGCGGAGAGGAGGGCTGGGCGGGAGGGCTCAGCCCCTGGCGGCACAATGGTCCCTGCCACGAGTGAAAAAGTGTCGGTGACCATATTGAGGTAGGCCACGAGGCCCCCCATGTTCATGACTGTGACGCAGGTGTCGACCAACGCCGTACCGATGGCGCCAAAGGTGTAGTGCGCGAGCTCTTGGTAGGTCTTCCTGCCAGTGATGTGGGAAGAAATGACGAGGAGCTGCATGCCGAACTCTGCAGCTGCCACGGTGGTCAGCACCAGAATGGTGGCCAAGATCATGCCGCAGCTGCGAAAGCTGCAGAGAGAAAAAATGAAATTCCAGGGTTTTATTAGACAGCGAGTCATTTTTTAAGAAGGTGCAATACTGTGCACAATCACTTGTTGCTTCTTAACAATCTCTTACCAGAATGGGAAGCCCACGATGCCGGCGCCCAGCAGTGCGTTCAGCAGCTGCATGCCTGCCTCGTCCTCCGTGGCTTTGCTGGCATCAGCAGCGGTGACAATGCCAGGCGATGGCCCCGATGTTACAGTAGACGGCGAGGGCTTGGTGGGGCCTTCCGCGCCGCCTTCGGCCGCCGACGCGAGATCTCTGGTGCTCATTGTGAAGCGGAGGCGCGCGGTGGGCGACGGTGTTGTGCCTTCCAAGCCGATACTCGATTTAAAACTTATTTTCATGGCCTCTAAACTCTGCTGCACCTGGGCTCGCGGAACCAGCCCAGTTATTCATTTATTGTATTCGGATATTTAAGGGTCGCTATTCACTCCATTAACAGAAATTGCTGGCTTGAAAATAAATGTATAATCAGCCGATGTAAATTTACTGAAGAGAGGAGCAGTTCATGTCAATCTCAATTTCGTCTTTTTGTTTATACAATACCCTGTGTCCATGCGAGGGTTTATAGCAGCCGGTCGCAATGTGTCAGTTCAAACACTCCTTCCCCTTGTAACTACTCATCAGGCTTGCAACCCCTCAAATTGGTAGAAAGATGGATGCATTACACTGAGCACTTTTCTCAGTACAGTCGTACTAAAATCAGTCGTCCCTACGTTTCCTTGTTGATTCCAAACACCGCTGCGTCCCCCAGGGCCTGCCCCTTGAGTCCCCCCTCCTTCACCGCTTCTCTGAAAAAGTCCTCAAGCGTGTCAGTGCCATAGGACGGCGTTGCCTCCGCCACGTACTTTTCGGTGGCAGGGTCCCACACAAGCATGCTTTCCACCGCGTAGTACTTTCCAATCTTGGCAAACTCGGCAGAGTCCTCCAGCGACGGAAACAGCCCGGCCAAAAAGTCGAAAATGCGGATCACGCCGTCCATCAACGCCACAGGCACCGGGAAGTACTTGGGCTCTTTGCCCAAGATGCGAAACAGCATCTCCGCCTGGTCCTTCGCCGTCAGCGCCTCCCCCGGCCCCCCGATTGGCAGCATTTTATTTTTCAGGGCAGGGTCGCTGACGCAGTCCGCAATGAAGGACGCCAGGTCGCGCTCGCTGATGGGCTTGCATGCCGCCAGGGTGCCGTCGCCAAACATGACGTAGGGCGCGCCGTCTTTGCAGATCTGCACCTGGCCCGCCAGGGACTTGAAAAAAGCAGTGGGGCGCACGATGGAGTACGAAATGTCGCCTGCCGCAGCCAGGTCCGCCTCAAACTGCAGCTTCGCGCGCTGGAACTCCAGCAGCGGCTTCTGCACGCAGATGGCGGACAGCAGCACAAAGTGCGAGGCGCCGCACTCCCGCCCCGCATCCATCGCGTTTTTGGTCGCCTGGTAGTCAACGGCCCAGCTGTCCTTGATACCCCCGGTGCGGGAGGCCAGGCAGGACACCACCACGTCCACCGGGTCCTTGAATGCCGCCCGTTTCAGCGACTCTTTGTCGGAAATGTCGCCAAAGCGGCAGTCGGCGCCCTCCAGGTCGCGGCGCACGTCGTCGGCGCTGGATTTGCCGCCCACGCCGGACTTTTCCCGGGAGAAGGCGACCACGTTGTACCCGCGCTTCACCAGCTCCTTTACCACGTATTTTCCAATATACCCGGTGGCGCCAACCACCACGACGCGGACGTCCTGAGGGGCGCGCTGGCGGTAGTCACCGGCAGCTGCAGCTTGCGCGACGCAGGACTGGGCAGCGCGGCGGGGGAGGCGGGCAGCGAGGGGGGAGCGGCGAGGGGCAGCAGTGAAAGCCCGTTGATGCTGCTGCTGGAAGGGGAGGAGGGGCAGCAGGGCGCGAGGCAGCCGTGTCTGCGAGGTGGTCAGGCCAGCGCGAAGCTGCTGCGCTGCTAGTGTGGTCATTTTTGAGTGGGAGATCTGTTTGGTGCAGAGTTTGGGAGCCACACGCGAGGTGGGTGTTGGAATTAAATATGAAAAGTGATACTGTGTTGGATGGTGTAAAAATATATAATTATTAATTGAACTCTGAGCAGAAACAGCCAAGATAAAAATATGGATTTTTTGAGCGAGGAGCAAAGCTGGAAGCTCGTTCTCTGCAGTATTGCGACCTATTTCAGCTTTATATTTTTCAAAGGATCCATCCAAAGCGTTTGATCAAACGCGATGGCCGCTATGCATCCCTCTTGTCTTTCAACACCACATGTCGCTTGCCCTGCTCTCCGATCTTCGCGTCGGGGCGCCACCCGCCTCCCAATTACCGCCGATGGTCGCATATCGCCTGCGCTGCATGCAGCCCCCAGCCCGATGTTAGCATCCGCATCATTGTCTGGCCGGCAACACTCTGCAGTCGTTGCAGGCGCTTCAGAGGGCAGCAGCGCCCCGCAGGGGGACAGCGGAGAAGTAACGATGAACGTGACCTCGTCCGAGGCGGTGGACCTGGCGTTTGCGTCGTGCCAGCGGGCTTGGGAGTCGGGCGTGAAGCGGCAGCGGGTTGAGATGGTGCTGCCGCTGATTGGGGCAACAGACATCGACGACTGGTAAATCGATGGGTTATCATCTGACGTGCTATCAGCAGAGTTGTTTTTAGTCTTATTCCTTGTTTGCTGATTGCAGGCCTGGCGGCATCCGGCAGCAGTTCAAGGCAGCTCGCCCCATGGTGGAGGCAAGTGGGAGCGATAATAATAAGCATGTGCTATTCACGATGCAATTGGTACAATTGCTGCCTGCCTCTACTGTTTTCTTACTCCCTAAAACATAGTAACTGACTCGGTTTTCGCCATTTCCTCCCTTTAGGCTCTCTTGCGCCAGCTCAAGCAGGTTCCGGGCCTGGAGGGCCGCCTCTCTGCGGAGCTGCTGGACGAAGCGGACGCCATCGGCGCCTGGACCAGCGACAACCTGGCCCTGGTGCTGTTCCCCACCGCCGACACGCTGCCGGCGCTGCGCCGTATCGCCGACTCCCGCCCCAACGGACTCACAATCATCGTCAACCCGCAGTGGACGGACCAGGGACAGGTCGTTTCCGACTTTGGCATCTTCCCGTGGCAGCGCAAGGCAGCGGAGGAAACCGTGGCCACGTTCAAAAACGCCTTTGCGGCGCAAGAGGTGCGCATCAACGGCGACTACGTGCAGTGGAACTATGCGTTCCCCCAGGGATGGAGCGTGTACGTGATGACGGGTCCCAGGGAGCGCCGGGTGGTGGTGAAGAGCAGTGCGGAGCGGCCCAGCTACCAAGAGATTGAGGCGAAGCTGAGGAAGCTGCCGTGGACGATGAGCAGCAAGGGTCTGGCGGAGCGGATTGTGGCGGAAGCGGAGTTTAACAGGCGGTCGGTGCAGAACCCCCCGCCCCGCGAATGAAGTTGAGAAAGCAAAACTTTATTTTTTGGAGATAGAAAACTCACCCTATGTAGAAAACTCTTTCAATGTAGAAAACTGAGTTGTCTACATTTAGAAAATCACAGTGTAGTAAACTGAGTTTTCAACGTTCAAAAACTCACAATGTAGAAAACTCACACAAAGTAGAAAACTGAGTTTTCTGCATGGAGAAAACTCATTAAACGTAGAAAACTCAGTTTTGTGAGTTTTCTTCACGTAGAGTAGAAGAAATGCAAAGAAATCAGTTTGGCTGGCTCATTGCTGCTCCAGCGGCTGTCCCTCAGTGGCCACGACCACACCGATGCCCTTGGTGCGCCCCTCCCTGAACACAAACCTCGACCCCACCACCAGGTACTCTGGGTGGCTCATGAAGCGGAAACGCACGTAGGCCCTGTCCCCCGACCTCAGGCGGTCTTTGTTCATTTCCACCACACGGGCGCTCTGCCGCGTGTTCTCCACGTGGATGACCGCCTGGTACTTGGGCTGGATGGTGGTGGAGTGGGTGAGCACTGCAATGTCAGCGTCGAACTCCCACGTGGCCTGGGGGCGGACGGCTTCGGCGACCAGAACCATGCCTTTGCGCACCTGGTGGCGCTTGATCTTCTTGAGGGCCAGGGCGGCGGTCTGGCCAGCCACGGCGCGCCCCACGGGCAGGCGCTTCTGCAGGGGAGGGGGTAGAGATTTGAAAGAGACATTCGGGTTGGAGATGCAAAGCATTCATGATGAAAATTAATAATCAATACCGTCCGAAAAGAAATGGGTTGCAGTTTGGTTTTAAAGCAGATTTAATCCTATACATCCACTCACGTAGTGGATGCTCTTGATTTGACAAGCATTGAACGAGCCGTCGCCGATGTCGGGGCCCAGAAGAAAGTTCGTGGCGGGGGTGATGACGCCGCGCTTCACGGTGCCTGCCACCACGGTGCCCACGCCAGGCACTCCAAAGGTCTCGTCGATGAGGAACTCAGCGGGGCCCCGCGCGCGATCTGCCTGCGAACAAACAAAAAGTTAAAACATAACACAAAAGCCCATAAATGTACATGCCAACACAAAATGCTACAACTGCAAATACCCACCCAGTCAAAGCGCTGCGGCAGGAGGTTGTAGAACAGCTTCACCAGGTCCAGGCCCTGTCCCGTCACCGACGACGTCAGAAAAATGGGCGCCAGCGCATCAGCGTGCATGTGCCGCGCGCAGGTCACCACGTCGTCGGCGTTGCGCACCACAAACGGGCGCTTTTTCACTCCCGGCTTCTTCAGAATGGACTGCAGGGTGGCCAGGGTGTGCTGCATGACGTGGTCAGGCGCCAGATCGACCTTGGTGACGACGAAAAACACCGGGATGCGCAGGGCCAGGGCCACGCCCAGGTGCTCCTTGCACATGCCCACCACGCCGGCGTTGGCGCCCACAATGAGGCAAGCGTAGTCTGGGAGGTGGCCGGTGAGGCCGTAGGCGGTGGTCTTGAAGTACTTTTCGTGGCCTGCCAGGTCCACCAGGGTGATGACCTTGGAGGCCCTGGCGACGTAGTCTGCGGTGGTGGCGGTGCGGAAGGCGGCGTCGTTGAGAACTCGCCCGCCGGCGCCCAGGCACAGCGTGTGCTGTCCAATGGAGGAGGTGCGGCCGGTGGACTCCTCGTGGCCGTGCTTGAAAACCTTGGACCGCGCCAGTCCACGCCCGTCATCCAACAGCCCCCTCGTCAGCACCCCCACCATCGTGCTCTTCCCGCTGTCCACATTTCCAACCACCGCCACTCTCACCTCCAGAGGAGGGGCGGTGCCAGGCAAACGCCGCAGGCACACGTCAGCGGCAGTCATGTCGGGCTGCCCAGGGTGCGGGGAGGGCAGCCGCCGCCGCCGCACCTCCATGCACTCTACGCCAATGGCATCTGCGCGCTGCTTTACCGCTACCAGCACCGCTGCCAGAGACGCTTCGTCCAGGCTCTGGGGACCGAACCCGTCGGGCGCACCCACCTCAGCCATGAATTCCCCCACCCGCAACACCTCCACCTCTAGGGCGTCCAGGGCGTGCTGCACCCTGGCATCGAATTCTTCCTCGACAGTCAGCCCCGGTTGCGAGGCTGTGTCGGCAGAGGGAGGCACCGGCTGCGACGGGGGCGGTGTGGGATCTTGCGACACCAGCTCGGTGGCATCGTGGTCTTCTGTCAAGCTGGAAATGCCCTCAACCCACCCAGTGTTGTCATCCCCACGCGCCGAGAGGTGGTGCGCGGGGTGAGCGCCGCGGGGGCGGTGGTGGTGGTGGTGAGAAGCGCCAACGCTGGTCGACATTTTGACAAAATCAGAGAGGGGGGTGAAATACGGGAATTCAGCGGCACAGGTGCGCTGGAAATGTTTCGCTTGACGTTAATTGGTTATGTTGACCGTCGTAATCGGAATGTTGGGTGTGGTGGTGTCGGAACTCTTGTTGATCTTCGAGCGAAAAGTGTTGAGGGAGCCAGCTTGAATGCGGAGCAACCGACCCTGTACCATGGCACGCAGTGTGATTGATCGGATTTTTGTCATGTGAACACGGGAACAACGGGTTAGGGTGGGCTTACATTTAAATTTCGAGAGAGATGAATGAAGAACACAAATGCGCTGGCTTTGGAGCGAGCGCAGGCGACGAATTGCAGGAGGGCAGTGAATCCAAATTGATTTAAAAGTGAGGGCGGAAATCGAGAGGCTGTCTGCATGACGTTTTGATCAATTCAGATTTGAAGATGCAAAAAACTGCGCCAAAACCTCTCTCTCTTTTGCGTTGTTTCTGTTTTAATTATGGCACGGTAACACCAACCAGAAATTCCCGGCTCATCCTTCCATGGTCTCCTTGCCATGGGGCCGCAGGTGGAGCATCACGAGATCACCATCTCTGCACGCCCGGCGCTCTGGTGACGCCGTCCCAGCCAAGCCTCGACGCGATGTCCGCCGCTTCTTGTTCTTGGCGGCCGTCGCCGCGGTCGCGACGCTGGCGATGCCAAACTTCTGGCGGGCAGGGAAAACCCGGGCACTGCGCATCGCCGCCGAGGACGACGCCTTCGCCTCCCTGCCCCCCGCCCAGCGCTTCTCCCGCGGCACCCGTCCCGTAATCCGGTGGACCAAGGGTGACGGCCTGGACGACAACGTCACCCGCGCCGCCATCGGCCAGGCCACTCGCCTGTTTGGGTCCCGCGTGGACTACTGCCTGCTCACCACGCCCGGGGTGTCTGCCGCCCGGGTGCGGCGCATCCTGAGCTGGTCAACGCAGCCGGTGGAGTGGCGGCCGGTCACGCTGGCCGACAACCCCCCACTGGCGGAGGCGCTGGCGGCCGCCAATTGCAGCGAAGACAAGGTAGGATATTGGTGGAAGTGGTTCCCGGAGCGGGTGCGCCCTGAAGCACCCGAGATGATCCTGGATGGCGACCAGGTGATCGTGGGCGAGCCCGGGTGGTTCGCAGACTTCGAGGTGGGTCGTGGGGCCCGGGTGTGGGTCAGCCAGGACGACCGCTGGGCAAGTTTTTCTATTAAATCGAATGTATATACGTATTGTGTGTGTATGTCAATCACAACCGATTATTTATTCCTTCCTCTTTTCCTCCCTTCTCCTTGTCTCGTCCCTTTCAGCCTGCCGACCAGATGTACGGCGATTACTTGCCGTACGTTGACCAGGACCTGCGCCTGTACTCGGGCCTCATCTCCCTGCCCCCCGGGCTGCGCTTCATGGGCCTCATGCTGGAGATCCTCATGCTGCACCCCCTCAAGACGCCTCACGATGGCAGGACCGACATGGACGAGCAGGGGGTGGTGGCAGCGACGTTTCAGAAGTTCCGCCCCGACTTGGTGCCCCTCAACCAGTTCCCCTTCGCTCGCGCCTTCGAGGACCACTTGGACTACGGCCTGAAGGGGGACGAGGGCGCCGCCTGGGGGTACCACTTTGGGAATACCTTCAAGAGGGCCAACCCACACTTCGACAACCTCGTCGCCGTCGGGAAGGTGCTCCATCTGGATAAAGAGCCCGATGCAACGGAGGCCACCACGTGGTTGCAAAACCTGGGGCAGTGGGGGGTGCCCGGGTGGGGGCTGGACGTTGCAGCAGCCGCGTCCATTGTCAACGTGGTGGCGCCGCGGTGTCGGCCGGGGGTGGAGGTACTGGAAATCGGGACCTCGCGGGGGCGGTTGTCGGCCCCGTTGGCGGCGATGGGGTGCGTGGTAACCACGGTGGATCGCCACGACCGCGGGGCAGCGCAGAACCTGGCGGGCCTGCCCGTGACGGTGGTGCGCGAGGGAATAGAGGAGGTACTGTTGCCGCAACCGACCCGGCGGTACCACCTGATTGTGGTGGACATGCATGGCAACGACCCCGGAACTTGGCGGCGGCTCGGGCCGCTGCTTCAGCAGGCGCTTGCGCCTGGGGGGGTGGCGGTGGTGAACAATGCTGCGCTGTTCAAGATCCCGGAGTGGGCGGAGGAGACGGGGGTGCGGGACTGGTTGGCCACTCTGGGCGAAGGGTGGCAGTGGACTGTGCGCGAGGTGCCGCTGCCGGGGGTGGCCATCGTGGAGAAGACCAGGGAGGCAGAGTGAATGCGTGATGTGCGATCTTTTATTGATGGAACTTGCGATTCAGCGGCTGTATGAAGAAAGTTCTCCACCATTCATTTCATTGACTTCTGACATGGACAATGACGGCAGAAACTGACTAGGATTCCTCTGATTTCCCCTCGTTTCTCGACTATTATCCTAGTTAAATATTGGGTATGCACCGATCCAAAGAAGTCACAGGAGTTGCTTAGCGGGCGCAGGGGCGCCTGCCTGCCCCTACCCCCTGTCGCCAAGCACAAGCCTGCGCTCGTTCTAATAATATGTATTCAATATTGTGCTATAACATTTTCACTCTTCACAGTAATTTTCATTAAAACATAAAAAAAAGAAAAAGTACCGGGGGTTCATAATAATATTATAATAAAATAATAATAATATAATAATGGTTAAATAATATAATAATAAAACAAAACCTATATTATAGAAATAAACAACCGAATACAGAATGATGTGTCGTTAGACGATCCAAAATTATGATCAACAGAAGCCACCTGCCCACCGAAATTATTGAAAAATATAAACAGAAATTTCATTTCATTTTTATTGGTAAAAGTTTCAGCTCATTTCAGCTTGGAAAATAATGAAAATATAAACATGGTGGGACAGGATTAGGGGAAAGCAAAACACGGAAAGAAAACCATAAAATCAGTTGCCTCGTCAACTAACGACCGCTCCCTTACAATTTGCACCTGGGCTGCTGATGGCAGTGCCTCCTCTTTGGGAAGCTGAGAACCGCAGCAATCACGGCATCCACCTGCTCCGGCCGCAGGAAGGGGCAGATGGGGAGGGATAGCACGGTGTCTGCCAGCCGCTCGGTCATCGGAAAGCTGCCCCGTGGCGTGCCCAGGTCGGCGTAGGCCGCAGAGAGGTGGGGCGGGGTGGGGTAGTGCACCATGGTCTCCACCCCGCACGCCGCGAGGTGCGCGCGCAGGTCGTCCCGCTGCGCGCACTCCACCACAAATAGGTGCCACGACGGCTGCTGCTGTGGGGCCAGCGGCAGCGTCAGCCATCCCCCCTCCCCCGCCAGCGCCGCCAAGTACCGCGCCGCGGTGTGCGCCCGCGCCGCGTTCCAAGCGTCCAGGTGGGCCAGTTTGACGCGCAAGAAAGCAGCCTGCAGGGGGTCCATCCGCTCGTTGAACCCTCGCTCGTCGTTGGAGTAGCGCTCGCGTGACCCGTAGTTGCGCAGCGCCCGCAGGCGGTCCGCGAGGGCGGCGTCGTCGGTAACCACTGCGCCCGCCTCCCCCAGAGCGCCCAGGTTCTTGGAGGGGTAGAAAGAAAAGGCCGTGGCGCGGCACAGGGACCCCACGCGGCGACCGCTCCCCGCCGCCCGGGCGCCATGGCTCTGCGCCGCGTCCGCGAACAGCGACAGCCCCCGCCGGGTGGTGATCTCCTCCAGCGCCTCATAGTCAGCGGGCAGCCCGTACAAGTCCACCGCAAGGATGGATTTCGTGGCGGGGGTCACTGCTGCCTCCACACGCCGGGGGTCGATGTTGCGGGTGGTGGGGTGGGGCTCCACCAGCACAGGGGTGGCCCCCGCGTGAGAAACCGCCAGCAGAGTTGCAATGTAGGTGTTTGCGGGCACAATGACCTCATCCCCCGGCCCCACGCCGGCGGCCAGCAGCAGCAGGTGCAGCGCCGCCAGCCCGCTGCCCACGCCCACGCAGTGGGCGGCGCCGCAGTAGGCCGCCCACTCCGCCTCAAAACCCACCACCTCCTCCCCCAGCACGTACCGCCCCGAGCGCAGCACGCGTTCGAAGGCGGCGTGCAGCGCGGGCGCCACCGCCGCCGCCGCCGCGCGCGTGTCCAGGAACGGAACGACGACTGCTGCGCCCAGACATGCTGATTTGCGCCGTTCTTCCTCGCCTGCATCAGCCACCGCTTGCCTGAATTCCTCGTAGTCGTGGATGTACTCACTGGGGTCATGCTCGGTGGAGCACAGCGCCAGCAGAGTGGAGTTGGGGTGGCGGTATGTGATGTCGGACCACACCAAGGCGTCCAAAACTAGAGTGGGACCACTAGGGCGCAGCAGCACCCCCTGGCGCGCGCGGCCGTCGTCCAGCTCAACCCAAACCTCCCCCGACATGCACTGCAGCGCCATGCGGGTGAGACGGTGCGCGTGCGCGCCCCGGGTGCCTCCTCCAGAGACAGAAACCACAAAGTAGCGGGCCGGCACGAAGGGCAGGTCGCTCGCGAAGTTGGCGAAGGTGATGCTGCCGCGTTCGGGGGCGGCGGGGTCGACGACGACGGGAAGCTGCAGCAGGGAGGCGCGGGCGACGCGCAGCCCAGGGGAAGTGGTCGGATTTCTTATGTCGACGGCAGGAGATCCCGCCTCCTCTGCAACCGGTGCGAGAGAGAGGTGGGAAGAGAATTGTGTTCAGAAGAAGAAAAAAAATGCAACTTGTAACTTGTAACAACAAGGGTTGAAGAGCTGCGAGAGGCGGTTTCAGCTAGCCATCAGCGGGGTCAGAACGGCTGGTGATGTCATCTTGGTGCACCCCGTCCACTCACCGGCGCTCATTCTAATTGATTTATTCCGTAATGATTGATTCAGACGAGTTGAATTAACCCACGCTCGCTAGCGGGGTGTGCGTGGCCTGGAACTACTGTAACTGTAACTGTTGATTGCCTCCGGGGAAAGTAAATAGTGAATGCAATCTATGATTCATATTCAGGTGTAAAAAAAGGGCGTCTGCTCCCGTCCAGTTGCTCCACTTTATTCAATTATCGCGCAATTTAATTTTCCTTGCCTCTGATTTACGATAGTAGCGTAGAGGAAATATGACACATGCATGGCGGGGAGTTTATTTTTTCCCTCCCTCATTGCGCCGCCACGCTTGCTGCCTTTCAATAATTATAATTTAATAAATCCCCGTATTGTCATTTTTCCGCATCACCCACTTGGCCTGACTCTCTTGTTTCAGCGTGTTTTTTTTTTTTTTTGAAAGTTCGATTTTTAATCAATATATATATCTGCCATGGCCAGACCAGCTCAGCTGTCAGAAGCAGAGCAAAAAAAATGCATTGATTCATTTGAGGCGCTGGGCATCTGCACCCAGCTGGCAGAGGCCGCCGCCTCTTTAGGCTGGAAGACGCCCAGCGCCATCCAAGAACAGGCCATCCCCAACGTCCTCAAGGGTGTGTTCCAACTTGATGCGAGCTGCTTAATATCGACTACAGTATATATGAATGTCTGAGCACAGAAAACCGCCATTTAACCACCGCCATTGCAACATATTTTTCAACATCCTCACTCCGCTGCCGCCATTTTTAATACTAAACTATTGAACCCTCAAACGCAGGCCAAGACGTCATCGGGCTGGCGCAGACGGGGAGCGGCAAGACCGGCGCCTTCGCGCTGCCCATCCTGCAGGCTCTCCTGGACAAGCCTCGTGCCCTTTTTGCGCTGGTGCTGTCGCCCACCCGCGAGCTAGCCATTCAAATCGCGGAGCAGTTCGAGGCGCTGGGGGCTGGCATTGGGGTGAAGTGCGCGGTGCTGGTGGGGGGCATCGACATGATGGCGCAGGCCATTGCCCTCGCAAAGCGCCCCCACATCGTCGTCGGCACCCCCGGCCGGGTGGTGGACCACTTGACAAACACTAAAGGCTTTTCGCTAGGGGCGCTGCAGCACCTGGTGCTGGACGAGGCGGACCGCCTGCTGAACATGGATTTTGAGCAGGAGATCGATCAGATTCTGAAGGTCGTGCCCAAAGACCGCCGCACACAGCTGTTCTCCGCCACAATGACCAACAAAGTGGCCAAGCTGCAGCGCGCCTGCCTGCGCAACCCCACCAAAGTGGAGGTGGCCGCCAAGTACTCCACCGTGGACACGCTACGGCAGCAGTACATGTTTGTACCGGCGAAATACAAGGACTGCTACTTGGCGTATGTGCTGACGGAGCTGGCGGGTTGCACAGGCATGATCTTCACGCGCACCTGTGACTCCACCCGGCGGCTGGCGCTGATGCTGCGCAACCTGGGCTTCGGCGCGGTGCCCATCCACGGCCAGATGAGCCAGCCCAAGCGGTTGGCAGCGCTGAACAAGTTCAAGGCAGGGGAGCGGGCGCTGCTGGTGGGCACCGACGTGGCGTCCCGCGGGCTGGACATCCCTTCGGTAGACGTGGTGATCAACTACGACGTGCCCACCAACTCTAAAGACTACGTGCACAGGGTGGGGCGTACAGCCAGGGCGGGGCGCAGCGGCAGGGCGGTGACAATAGTGACGCAGTGAGAAATGCATTAGTACTCTATTAGTATGAATAATAACATGCACTATTTTGGTTATTGAATCAACGCGTTTGAGCGAGTTATGATGCTTTTTTGGTGGTTTTGTGAACGAGCATTGTTGTTTTTCGATGCCGATGTATTTGCTCATTTGTTCCCCCGCTTCTTTCATTCTTTCTGCCAGGTACGACGTTGAGTTGGTGCAGAAGATCGAGGCGCTGGTGGGCGTGAAGCTGGAGTTGTATCCCTCTGAGCAGGAGTCGGTGCTGGTGCTGCTGGAGCGGGTGAACGACGCGCAGCGCATCGCCACCATGCAGATGAAGGAGAGCGACACGAAGAAGAAAGGAGGGGCGGGAGGGAAAAGAAAAGGGCCGGTGGACGACCAGGACGAGGATTTGCAGATGGGCAAGCCCAACCCTTTCAGGCGAAAAGGAGGAAAATAAATAACTAGCTCCCCCCTAGGGGGGGAAAAGGCTGTATTTGATGTGTGTTTTATACTATTTTGTTAACAAGTACTCATTCTTAACCTACTAAAATGTGGTAGAACAAAATAAAAGAATTTAAGAAACAATGTATACGACAGGAGGAGAAGAACGAAACAAAATTTCGAGAGAATGCGGGGGGAGGGTGGGTACCACATGGAACGGCTGCCTGCCAAGACTTCTTTTCAAAACTAAAACGCAAGAACGCGGTTCAACGGCGGGGATTCTGCCTGCAGAGAGGCGTCGTCGTCGCTCTGCTGCGGCGGCGGCGAGTGCTGCTGCTGTTCCTGCCGAGGGAGGCCCAGCAGGGGCCGCATCATGCGCTGGTAGGCTCTCCTGGCGACTCCTTCCTCTGCACCCACCTTCTCCACAGCTTCCTCCGCTGCCGCCCCATCTTTGAACGCCAGCACCCAGTGCCCCTCCGCCATGCTCGTCTCCAAGGCCACCAGCTCAGCTCCCAGCGGGGCAGTGCTCAACAGGCGCAGCAGGACGGTAGTGGCTTGCCGTACGTTGACATGCAGCCACTGGGGGTGCGCAGCATCCACAGCAGGTGCCGCACCCATCAACGGCGCTATAGACACCACGGTGGCAAACCCCGAGGCAGGCACCGTGCTGGAGTCTTCAATGACAAGAGCAGGCGTAGCTGGCAGCGTTGTGAGCGCGTCGCTATGCAGCGCAGTCATTCCACGCATGCACAGCATCACGCTGCTGGACTCGTTTGCTTTGAACGAAACCCTGCACGGCATGGCGGCGTAGTCCGGCGTTGCAGTCACCAGGGAGCCCTCAACCAGCTCGGATTCGTTTGCAGGAGGAGGAGAAGGTGAAGGTGAAGGAGAAGCCGGTGGGGGCAATGGTGGCAGCAAAGGGGGCGCTGCAGGGACATCGCCGGTCTCCAACGCTGCCTTGGTCTGCAGCGCCGCCACACAACCCGCCACAGCCACAAAAGCCCGCTTGGCAGCCACAGAAAAGTTGCTGGCGGTCACAGCTGCAGCGGCGGCAGCGCCGGCTGCCTCTCCACCCAGCTGCCAGTGCAGCTCGTGCACCAGAACCGTCTGCACCCAGGTCGCCGCTGCCATGTGCACGGACCCCGGTCCCGTGCGCAGCATTACCCCCCGCACGGGGCTCCAGGCGGCATGAATCAAAGCGGGCACAGCGTCAGCCCACGGCCCATCCAAAGTGCCCGCAGCTGCTGCCGATCGCGCCGCCACCGCCGCTTGCAGCGCCTCTCCCCATTGCTCTGTGAGTTCCGCTGGGGATGACGACCCAGTAGACAGCAGGCGGTGGAGGGTCCAACCAATCACCGGCAGCACCAAAGGCGGCATCAGGTCCGATCGCAGAGCTGTCAAGAGCGCCGAAACGAGCTCTGTAAATTGTTCCTCGCCTCGCTGTGTGGACGAGGTGCTCGGCATAGAGTACGCGGTGGCATTTGGAGCAGAGGCGGTAGAAGCGGCGTCGGTGTAGTGCTGCAGTTCAGCAGTGATGCTGGGGTCTGAGTGAGGGGCGTAGCCTCGCAAGCTGCTGGAGGCGGACAGGGAAGGCTGCAGGTCGATGGTCTTGGTGACAGGGGGGGTGTTTCCCGCCGCTTCAACAGCTACATTGGGGGCTTCTGGGCTGTCGCTGCTGCCCCCTTCAGGGCTGCTGGCCAGGCCGTCGTCCTCTGCAGCAGGCGCCAGCGGGAAGCTGGAGGGCCCTGCGCCCGTGCTGCTGCTTTTGCGCGAGAACGCCGTTGCGTCTGCTGTGTCTGCTATGGTTGAATGCTCATAGCTGCTGGAAGGCCCTAGTGGCACGCCCTCAGTCTCATTCAACATCAGCACTCCACCGTTTTGTGTTGCTGCCGCTTCATTCGACGCCGCTCGCTGCTCAACCGCCACCGCCGCTGCTTCTGCTGCCATTGAAGCTATCTCCGCAGCTGCGAGGCCGTTGGCTGAGGGTGGCGACGGCGAGGCTTCTCGCGTCAACACATCAAACAGCTGCTGCTGCCTGCGTTTCCGCCTGGGCAGCAGCCCCACCGCCTCTGCAGCTGCATCTGGCAGCGACCGCCGGCTCAGCACCGCAGCCACGACGCGCACCGCTGCCGCCGCCAGCTGCGCGTCGCTGCCGCACAGCATGCTCACTACGAGAGGCCGGCACCCTCCAGCTGGAATTCCAGCTAGAAAGTCTGAAGTGGACAGCGCTGCTGCTGCTGTTTCTGGTGCTGGCGTATCCCTCAATGACCCAGACAGCGCCGCAGCTGCCTCCTTTATCTGCCCCCCCAGCGTGGCCGCCACCAGAAACGACGCCAGCTGCGGCTCAGTCACCGCGTAGAACGTGCGCTCCAGCGCGTACAGAGAGCACAGCGGACCCACTCGCGGCAGCGATACTACTACCGGCTTCTCAAAAGACGGATTATCCGCGCTTGCAGACAGGTTGGCGGCTGCTAGCGCAGCAGCGGCGCCGGACGCAGCCTCCTCATCGATACTACTAATGAGAGGGCCCAGAAGAATTGGGCGCACCAGGTAGTCAAACAGATTGCGCAGCATTAACGCGCTTATCTGCGGCACCCCAGCCAGCAGCACGTCATTGCAGTACGACACGATGTCCTCAATCTCCGCTAAACTCGATTCCAGCGATGCCGCCATTCGCGGCGCTGCAGAGTCCCAGGAGCTCAGCAGCCGGTCCAGCTCGACGCAGCGCTGCGCGGCGTACCGCGCCAGGTGCTCGAAGAAACCGGAGGCAGGCGGGGAGGCCAGAAAGTCACGCAGCGAAGGCAGTGGAATTCCAAAGATGTTCAACGCCAGAGTTTTCACTGCAGCCCGCACCATGCCGTCCCTGTGGCCCAGGAATTTGACAGCTTCGGTGAACAAGGGGAAGGTGGCGGGCAGGGGCACGCTGGCTGTGTGGGGGGTGACGTTTGCGGAGGAGGCAGGCGGGGCGGTCTTTGCGGCCGCGGAGTGGAAGAAGAACTGCACTGTGGATTCATTGAGGCGCATGGACACGGTTTTCAGCAGGTTGACGTAGTATCCCAGCACCTCGTCGTCTTCAAAGTCGAAGCGCAGCGCCGCAATGTTGTTTATGTGGTCGTTGCTGAACAGGTAGAACACAGTCTGCTGGTTGCGGATGTTCTGAATCAAGATGCTGAGCGTCTGCAGGGGCGGGCGTTGAGTTTGGGGGGTAAGAAATTAATGGACTGTTGAAAGAGTCGATGAAATAAACATTAGAGCTGCGGCGGTGGAATTCGTTGTTTCCTCACCTGCAGCACTTGTACTGCGACCACGCCGTGCCTGGCGCTGCGCTGCAGCAGGATCTGGTGGAAGTGACCCAGGAGATTCTCGGTGAGGAAGTATTCAACCAGCGAGGCGTCGTGCTGGTCGCCCCATACCGTGAGCTCTCCGATCGATCGCAGGGCCTCCACCACGGTGTCCCGGTTGCTGTCGGTGAGCACCTCATTGCGTAGTAAAATTGAGTGGAGATGGCGAAGCTCCTCGATGGAGAAACGATCGCGAGCAGGAGCGAATAATCCCTGCCAAAATGAAGACATTATTCAAATTAAGTTGAGTTTAAACGAGGGATCGGGGCGCGATTCATCACGCCCATGTTGTTTGACCACCGAATTCCATCGTAAATCAAAATACAAACAGCCCTTATGCACATTCCGCTGCTCCTACTGAAGAAAAGTCAAAATTGCTCCCTGCACAAATTTTAGCACTCTAGCGTTTACAATTTACACCATCAGGTCTCTATCCACATGCGTCTTTGACCTCTTCTTCCCTCTTAACCGCGCCCACCACCCTCTGGCCCTCAACGCCCACCGCCGACGCGTCGCGTAAGCAACCAACGCCACCGCCCCAATGATCGGCAGGCCCCACTCCCCACCAATCACAGGGTTGTTCACCACAAGCTCCCACCCAGTCACCATCCACCGCCACCCCGCGGTGTCAAACATCGACGTCCCCGACCCAAAGAACGAGCGTGAGTACACCTGGAGGAAAATGAACGCGCCCCACGCGCCGCTCTCTCCCAGCGTCCACCGCACCACGAATCGAAAGACCACAATGGCCACCACCGATATCATGACCAGACCGTTGTATAGCCGGTCGTTATAGTCCCGATTGAACCGTCCGTTCTCCCGCTCCCAAGCTCGCTCTAAGCGCTCGAGATTATGCCCCCGCGCAGGTCCCACGCACTTGGCGTCAAAGGAAGCACGGCAGCGGTCGTACCGCGCGCGGAACCGCCCTGTGGAGGGCAGTTTCTGGCCGGCGGCGCGCTCCAGCGCGGCCTCGCATGCCATTTCCTCACTTTCGCACCTCTGGGAGGATTGGTACGTGTTGGCAATCTCTTTGGAAGAAAGCTCACGCGTGAGAGCCAATTCCAGCGCCTCCCGCAGCTCCCCAATGTCGGAGCCGAAGCGCTCGTGCTCAAATTTCAAGCGGGCAGCGGCACCGGCCCTCTCTGCCACCTCCGCCAGCTTCGCCGCCTCCACAGGCACCGCCACCCGGTCCAACGCCTTGCTAAACTGCTCCCGGCACGCCTCCACCAGCTCCCTGTTGAAGTAAGCCACCAGGGAGCCCGCTGTGGGGATGTCCCTAGCATTCAGTGCCGTCACCACTCGCGTTATTAAATCAGCCAACCCTGGCCCGTCCAACGCCGCCCCACGCACCACCTTGGGCTCCGCCAGCGCGTGCACCGCTGTTTTCAGCTCCTCTCGCTTCTGCAGGTACACTGGGTCGAGGTCGCTGTCAGGAATTTCGCAAAGCCGGGTTCGGTCAATGTGGGGCTGCGGCAGGCCCATGGCTGTGGAGTTGGCTGCGATGCGGGTGAGTCCCTGTCGGATGCGGTTCATCTGGGCGATGGCAGGGTCGCTGTGGGGGTTGGGCACCTGCTTGAGCGCCGCCTTGAGAGTAATTTCGAGGGACGCTCCTCGCAGGAAATCTCGCTGAATGAGCCACACCATCGACCCAGGTCGCACTGGCGGGTCGGGATTCTCCACCCTTTCTCCATCCCCGCTGCTGCTGCCGTTTTCTTCCTCGTTGTCGGTGTAAAACGCCTTTGCCAGCTCGGCAGCAAATGACAGCTTCTCTACGTCGCTCTCGCGGATGCTCTCTGGCAGGTTGTACACCAGCACGCTGCTGATCAGGGTGGACAGCGCGAAAATGCGGTCGTCGTAGGCATCGGCCTTGCCGGTGGACTCAAATCCCTCAGTGTCAAAAAATAGCAACTGACGGTAGAAGAATTGAGGGGAGGAAAAGAACGAAAAAAGAAAGAAAGAAAGAAAAATAATGTTAGTTATGAGGGAAATACTACTGCTAATGGTTGAATACACTTTAGATTGAATTACAACGAAATCGATAACACCAAGGAAGTATACCGCTGCTCACGTTGACTTCTTTCCCGTCTGACATTTTCACAGGAATAGGCTCTCCCCAAACCCACACACCCTGCAGTGCACAATACCGCAGATGAGCAAACTTAGCATAGCATGCAGTGGCTGACAATTTCCACACACTGTACCATTACTACATTAATAAAACGCCGTCAGTGTTGAACGTACCTTTGTTTGTGTCAACCTCGTGTGCCCCACCCCGAAGCCCTCATCGCACCCCACGCCCAACAGCTGGTTCAAAGTGAACGACTTGCCGGAGCGGTAGGGCCCGATGACCACCACAGGCGCCACCAGGCGGCCCTTCAATTTTCTTAAAACCGCCATGCCGGCGTCGTCAACTTCCAGCTTGGTGTGGTCGGCCACGGGCTGAACAACGGCGAACCTGTGAAGAGAGCGGTCGATTGCGGTGTTAGTGGGCCTCGAAAACCGCAAAATGATGAGGATAAACATCGCTCACGGTTGCCGCAGAGCAGATGACGACTTGATCGCAGCAATGCCGGCTTTGTCCCGTGCGGCAGCGGGGGTCCACAACAGCGCCGCAAAAACGAGCCCCATGGCCGATTGCAATAGACTCCTTCCCCTCATTGACGCAAGTTTTGCCGCTCAGGAATATTTTAAAATTTTAATACTGAAACTGAACACTGCAATTTCCAGCCATCGTGGCTCGGCCGTGCCTCATTCGCTTCAAAATACGCTGAGTGTTACAACATTTGATATCTCAACGATAGAATCGCTGTTTTTTTGCTCATAGGGCTCGGCTGCTCCGTGTGCTCTGTTGCATGGTTGTTACTTTTTTAACTGCCGGCTCGTCTCTCACTGCCGCCGTTTTCGGCACCGTAAAATGCATCAGTACAGCGGGGGGGGGGGTGGGGGGGTGCAGCGGTGAAGCTGTGTGGTGATGCATGCAAATACAGGGAAAGTGACTTTCAAAGTCAGCATAATACTGAGTATTCAGCCCCGCTCTTCCTCAGCGATGCGCGGCTCGCCGTGGTCCCCCCGCGCCGCGCTTATCCCCCTTGCTGGTCCTGCTCCTCCCGCCTCCATCTGCCGCTGCTTCCGCTTCCTTTCGAGTAGTAGCAGCAGCAGCAGCCTTCGCGGGCGCAGCGGGAGTGGCTGCAGCTGGAGCTGGGGAAGCTGCAACTACCTTTGGGGGAGGAACGCTGCTCCTCACGAGAATCTGCACATTCAAACGCATCGCACGCAATTAAATGCACCCTTTATTGTTTTTCGGAAATGGTACGCATAGTTCGTACCTCGATGGTCTTGTGCATGCCGCTGCTGAACTTGGTCGGGTCCGGCGAGCCTTCAGGCAGCTTGTCCATCTGGTCCGCCATCTGCGCGGCCAGCATTTCAGGCATTGGCGCTGATTGCGCGCCATGCATCACCGGTGCATGAGGAGCCACCGCCAGCTCCTCAATGCTGGCAACCCTCATTGCAACCAGCGCATCAGGGGCTGCTCCAGATGACTCGTTTTCGTCCGGCATCTTACCTGCTGGTACCAGAAGGTAGTGCTGCTTGAAAAGCCCACCGCCGCTGCTGCCGCTCCCGCTGTTGTCTGGGGCCAGGCTGCCGGTGGTGCTGCATATCAGCGCCTCTCCCCGAGTCCTAGAAATACGAAATGATTTATGAGTGCGCCCTTTCGGCAATTTTAGATTGAAGCGTGTCCAAAATGTTGAACGCCGTTTTTTTCCATTTCAAAATATTCCCCCATAAAATGCTGCTTTGGTTGTTTAATAGCCAATTACTACGACGCATTATTAATTTACCTGAGCGTTGCGACCACCACCTGCAGCATCTGCGCCGCGCTGACGTCCACAATGCCGCCCTCCACTGCCACCTTCACAGCCCCTGCATCCACCGCGCGAGGAGCGCGCAGCACCGCGGGGGGGCCTATCAGCACCGCTGCGTCCACCGCAGCACGTATCACCTTGCTCAGCACGCTCAGCGTGACGCTGCCACCGCCAGGGGACAGCGCCAGAGGGGTAGAGAGGTGAAGTACACCGGCAGGGGTGCCCCCAATGCGCAATGTCTTGCCATCGGTGACGCGCTTCTCCTGGCGGTCGAATGCTAAGCCGGTGACCGCGCAGCGGGGCCCAGATACAGAAAATCCAGCGGCAATACCGCTCTCCATTTCAGGCAAGCCATGGCAGGGACACGCCACGCACTGGGAGATGCTGTACCACAAAGGGGCGACGTCACAGCTGGCTTCCAGAGGGATGGAGCGCACGCTGCTCAGAAGAGGGGCCTCGAATTGCAGCGAGACGGCAAGCGGGGGAGAGTTGAGGCCGCCGGCGTGCAGCAGGGTCTGAGCGACGGCTTGTACGGCAGCGCGGCCTGCAACCTCGACCAGAATGACGGACAGGTTGGGGTAGGCGCGTTCCATCTCGTCCCAGGCTGCAGCTGAAGCGCTGGCTGCAGTGACCACCGCTGAGTCGGTTGCGCACAGCACCACCAGGCTCAAAGACACCCCTCGGCCCCCAGACACCTGCAGCAAACAATAGATACGGGTTCATGCTGACTTTGAGAAGCAGAAAAGCGCAGTGGCGTAGTGTATAAAAAAATAATTGACGTGCAGCGAGGTAGGCCTTGAAATCTTCAGCGTTGAACAGCCTGTCCGTCACAAGGACGATGTTCTTATCGGTGTGCTGAGAGGCGGGGTCGCGGAGGAGCATGTCGGTGAGGGAGTGGGTGGCCAAGGCAGCCTCCTGGCCTTGAGGGGCCAGCTCAATGGTGCCAGCGCTGAGTTTCATGCAGGCGGCATGGGCTTCGCGCAGATCCACCAGCGAAGGCCGCAGCTTGATCTGCGAAAATAATAAACGATTCCTAGTTGAAAAGCTAAAGGAGAAGCTGGCTCCATAATGCATTTATGTTTTATTTTCCCAGAGCTATTCTGACGATTTCCGACCTGAAGCTGGACTTTGCCGCTGGAGGTGGAGCTCCCCAAGCTGCAAACCCCGATTCTAGGAGGCGCGCGAGAGGGCTGGGGGGACAAGCACAGCAGGTTAAACAGCGCTGCAAGGGAGCTTCTTGCCACTTGGAAAATTTCGCCATGCACGTCCAGCATGAACATCACCGTGCGGGAAATCGGCATGATGGCTGGACCGAGCTTGAAAAATAAAATAATAAAATCGCTCTCCGGAGATGGATCCAGTGCTGGACCTCCATGCTGTGGTGCTGCTGCCAAATCGCAGGCCAGCCGATGCGCTAGCAAAGAGCATATATTAATAAAAAAATTAACGCCTTGCAAAGTTTCAGGGTGAATCTATACCTTTAGTACTTGCAAATTTCATTGGCGGCCATCCCAAGAATTTACTTTGAATCTTCAAGCAAGTGCAAGGAGAACATGGCGCCCGAGGCGCCAATTGATGCATATGAGATGCCTCCGCTTGATCAAGTGGATGCAGAGACTGGGGAGATGGTGAGTTGTTCGCTGCCCCTTTTTCCCAACAAGATGGGTTCAATTTTTTTTTGAGGGCCACCCATCACGGAAACAGAGCTTATTGGATCTCCCGTTTCACCGTTTGATCCCTTAATACACAAATTGCAGTCCAAGGCGGCGAAGAAGCGCGCCAAGAAGAAGGCAGCGGCTGCCAACGGGGATGCAGTAGAGGATGCTCCTGCGCCCTCCAATGGGGCTGCTTCCCCAGCCGACATGTCAATCTCCGGCGCAGCGGTCAAGGATGGCGAAGGTGACGACAGTGGTGACGATGAGGCCGAGACCGCTGGTGCTGAAGGCACCGACGCCGCCGCCGCCAAGAAGAAGAAAAAGAAGAAGAAATCGAAGAAGAAGAGCGGCGCTGGGGGCGGAGAGGGCGGTGCAGGTGGCACAATGGGTCCGCCCACCAAGCAGACTGTGCCTCCCACCGTTCCGGTGAAGCTTCTCTTCCCTGGCGGGGCCTTCCCCGAGGGTGAGTGGCAGAGCTACAAAGACGACCAGCGGTGGCGCGAAACGGCGGCTGAGAAGCGGGAGCTGGAGCGTCTAGAGTGGGATATGATCAATGAGGTGCGGGAGTGCGCAGAGGTGCACCGAGAGGTGCGCAGCTATGTTCGCAGCATCGCCAAACCCGGGATTCTGATGGTGGACCTGTGCGAGAAGCTGGAGGACAGCGTGCGGTCGCTGATTGAGGCGCGGGGTCTGGATGCGGGCATCGCCTTCCCTACTGGCTGCTCTTTGAACTACGTGGCTGCGCACTGGACGCCTAATTCTGGTGACAAGACGGTACTGCAGTACGATGATGTGATGAAGCTGGACTTTGGCACGCAGATTGGCGGGCGCATCGTGGACTCCGCCTTCACGGTTGCCTTCAATCCCAGGTGAGGGGGACACTGAAAGCTGTTTAGTTGTTACTGAGTTTAGTTCAGCGGGGTTTCTCCTTAAATGTATATATATATATATATATATGTGTGTGTGTATTAACAAAATAAAACAGAATCATTCTAAATTTGCCTTCTTTCTGAATAATTACGCTCCAGGTACGACCCCCTGCTGGATGCCGTGCGCGCTGCCACCGACACTGGCATCCGCGAGGCCGGCATCGACGTGCGCCTGTGCGACATCGGCGCCGCCATCCAGGAAGTCATGGAGAGCTACGAGGTGGAGATCGATGGGAAGGTGTACCCCGTCAAGGCCATTCGCAACCTCAACGGCCACTCCATCGGTCCCTACCGCATCCATGCTGGCAAGAGCGTGCCCATCGTGAAGGGCGGCGAAGCGACCAAAATGGAGGAAGGGGAGTTCTTTGCGATTGAGACGTTTGGGTCTACTGGCAAGGGGTACGTGCGGGAGGACCTGGAGGTGAGCCACTACATGAAGAATTTTGACGTGGGTCACGTCCCGCTGCGGCTGCCGCGCGCAAAGGCGCTGCTGGCCACCATCGACCGCCACTTTGGCACGCTGGCGTTCTGCAGGCGGTATCTGGACCGGCTGGGGGAGGAAAAGTACCTGATGGCGTTGAAAAACCTGTGTGACGCTGGCGTGATTGACCCCTACCCGCCGCTGTGCGACAACAAGGGGTGCTACACGGCGCAGTACGAGCACACCATCTACCTGCACCCCACGCGGAAAGAGGTGCTGTCGCGGGGAGACGACTACTGAAGGGAGCAGAGAGAGAGGAGCGTTTAAAGAGGAGCGTTTGTCTGGAAGAATTTATGATTATGCAAGCGCGTTGATTGGCTGTCTGTTGTTTCCTCTGCCGGTTTATTTGTTTTTTCTAGCTCTGGCTGATGTAAACTATGTTGAACAAGGAACAAAGGGAAGGATATTACAAGGGGGGCGCCCAAGGGGACACTGACCTGAATGAAGAGCTGCTGGCTTATTTCAGCGGCAGCGTGCGTGGCCTGGTGTTGATTGGCGTTCGGCAAAAGAAAGATCAAAGAAGAAAGACACTGGGTAAAAAACAGGCATACGTTCAAAGCAGGAAGGGGAAAGAGGCTCCAGCTGTTGCCGCTGCTGCACCTTCTAGAATGTAAGAAGGCGCAGCAGAGCTTATTTTAGACAGGCGGGAACGCAGTCAAACACTGTGTATTTTCGTCATTGGTAATTATTATTATGCTTTGTAGGAAAGGAAAAAAGAAAATTGCTCTCCTGTCATTGCTCTCTTCTACACTCGAATTGTTTTCTAGAGTCTCGAAATTCTGCGTTCCCTAGTCCTTGGCGTCCATGATTCCCTCGGCGCCGATGCTGAAGGTGGCATCGGCCTCGGGCAGCGACGGCGACGCCACGATCTTGGCCATGCGCGTGTCGCCGCGGCCCTTGCGCAGCGCCAGCCGCGTGGTGGTGGCGTGGGCCATGATGTTGCCGCCAATGGGCTTCACGGAGGGCCCCGCAAACATGGACCCGCCGTCCAGGTTGGCCTGCACCACCTGGTTGGTGATCACAACAGCGCACCCGAACTCGTCGGCAAGGCGCTGCAGGTTGCGCAGGAAGCGGCCCAGCATGTTCTGACGCGCCGCCAGCTCTCCACGGCCCATGAACTCAGACCTGAACAGCGCGGTGGCTGAGTCCACCACGATGAGGGCAAAGCGGGCCTCGGCCATCATGGCTGCCGCCGACACGAGGAGCTGCTGCTGGTGCTCGGTGTTGTGGGCGCGAGCGTAGGCGACATTGTCCAGCACGTCTTCGTGGTTGAGGCCGAAGCGGCGCGCGATCTCGATGAGGCGGTCGGGGCGGAAGGTGCCCTCGGTGTCGATGAACAGGGCCTTGCCCTCGCCGCCGCCGCCGTCGACGGGCATCTGGCAGGTGACACACAGGGTGTGGCACAGCTGGGTCTTGCCGCAGCGGTACTCGCCGTAGATTTCGGTGATGGAGCCGGTCTCAAGGCCACCGCCAAGGATGGTGTCCAGGGCGGAAGAGCCGGTGGACAGGCGGATTATCTCGCCGCGCTGCTGAAGGACCTGGCCGGCGGTGGTGAACCCGGTGGGGACGCACTTTTGGGCTGCAATTGTCTCAGGGAGTGAAGGGTGAGTTGAGGGAAAAAATGTGGCTTGCAGAAACGAAACGAAATTGGAGGTGAATGCCCGCCACGCACCTGCTTCCTTGAGCTTGACGACTTTGACATCGCTTATGCCCTTGATCTCGCACAGCTCGCGCTTGCTGGCGAATGCCAGGCCCTCGATCGTGTTGATTCCTGGCGAAAAGAACGAACGCGTGAGTGGCCCGGCCTGGGAGTGCGTGCAGTAAAGATGGCATCTGTAACATTTACTCACCGCCCTCTTTGAGCTTCTTGATGTCCGCAGCTGCGATGCCCATTTCCTGTTGTCAATTTAACACGAAGGCGTGAGAGGGGGTGGGGCCGGGACGGCGACGCGGCCGGGGTGTAGCAAGTGAACGCACCTGCAGCGACTCAATGGGGTAGGGACCGACTGCAACTTGCTCTTCGGCGTGCACATTTTCGTCAGCTGCTCCACGTTCTGCGACAGCTGCCATGGTTGCGCTCGGCACTGCTTCAAACAGGGGGCGCTCAGCAACGAATTTCAAGCTGTTTTATTGTAATTTGATGCCAGCAGCAGATATTAAATAGTAAAATGCGTCGCCTGCTGCGCTTCTTTCCAGCTTAGACCTGAGGAGTCCTGACTCAGGATTCCTGCGTCCATTTGTTTTCTAGTTCTTTCGGCGCATCGAGCCATTTATTACGCTGGAATGCATTATACTTGTCTATGGGTGCATCTAGCGCAGCATTGCACTAAAGCAGGCTTTGGCGGGAGCGGCACCGCTGTGGATTTCGAGCATGGGCATCTGCATTTCTTCTCTTCTTCTTTCCTTGGACATGGCACCTCGCTTTTTATTTATGTGTGCATAACCCTGCGCCACTGAGGCCACACTGCTTTATGCCTTGCAAACACTTTTTCTCTCGGCGCCTGTGGGCAGAGCTGCCACTCAGCTCCTATTGCGCTTCAGCATGTATCTATGTTACAAAATCCGTAAACGCGCAATGCACAGCATCAAGAGGATCCATACAAAAGCCTTTCAAAAAGGCGCACAGCAGCGGCAGCATTGGGGAGTGAGAAATACAAGAGGGGGCCAAAAACAAGAAAGCGAGAAAGACACTCATTCAAAGTTTTATGGCGGGGGGAGGGCTTGGTTAGCCTGCCCGCATACATGCGTTTGGGACAGCAAAAAAACACAAAAGGTCGGCTCTCTCGGGAGGGGGAGCCACGCGTGGCCACCACTCAGAGGAGAGTCAAAAGGACGACGTACAACACGAAAGATGGACACGAAATTGTCGGGATGAAAGACAAACGCAATTCGCGGTCATATTGGGGCACATGCCAGGGGAACGGTATTTTTCAGAGGAGGGGAATGAAAAGAAAGAAATCAGCCGCTCCAGCGCAGCAAAACAAACAAATGGTGGTGTGCAGATTGTCAGCCAGCCAGGGAGCAGTCGTAGAGAAGACACAGTTGATGAAAGAAGAGAAAAAATGGGACAGGGAAAGGTAGTCAGCGTACTGACGACAAGTTGGGGTTTTAGGGGGAAAAAAACAAAAAAGGGGACAAAAGAAATGATGAAAGACGTATAGAATTTAATTTTCTTCAGTCTTGGATTGGGCTGATTTAGGGTGTTCTCTCAGAAAAAAAAGAGGTTTCACAAAGAGAAAAACACGCACACGCAGATTCAGCGGCGCTTGCGGGGGCTGACAGCGCGGCCGACGGAGTTGCTGCGACGCCCCTTCTTGCGTCCAGCCGCGGTGCTGGAGGCGAACGCAAACTTCTCGCCGCGGCGTCCCCCTGCCCCATCGGTGTAGCCCATGGCCGCCAGCTCCGCCAGCGCCTCCTCCTCTGGGATGTCCCTCAAGCGGGCAGCCCACGCGTAGGGGTCTCCCGCCTTGACGTCGCTGGCGCCGTAGCTGCTGCCGAACCCGCCAGCGCCGTAGCCAAACATCGAGTCGAACACCGTCGTGGTGATGCCGTCATGAGGCACGTCAGAGCCAGGGCGGGTGGAGGAAGGGGCCATGATGGAGGAGGGCACACCGCCGGAGCTGCCGCCGGTCGACGGTCCGTTGGGTGACTCGTCAGCGTCGTACCGTGTTTCTTCGATGATGACCTTCTTGGTGGCGGCGTCTCTTCGGCGCACCTGAACGACGGGCGTTTTGCCGGTGAGCAGGCAGTCCACGGAGTCCTCCACCCAGTGCGCCACCCACATGGCGCGCTCGCGCATCTCGATGACCAGCGGGAAGGTGGGCGGAGCACGACGCTCCAGGATCGACTTTTGGGTGCCCCGGGCGCGGGCCTCCTCGTCTCCCAGGGTGACGCTGGTGATGCCTCCCACGAGATCGCTGAGGGTGGGGTTCTTCATGAGGTTGCCCAGCAGCTGGCCGTGGGCAGTGCCGATGAGCTGCACCCCCCGCTCGGCGATGGTGCGGCAGGCCAGCGCCTCAGCCTCAGTGCCGATTTCCTGCAGCAATAGTTGAACAATAGCAATTAGATAAATTTTGAACATGCATCATTGCAAAAACCCGCTGAATAATTCAGGAAAAATATAAGGCGAAACGGGGAAGTACTCTAGGTACAATAAAATTAAATATAAAATGGCACTCACGTCCACGATGACGATCTCTGGCATGTGGTTCTCCACCGCCTCAATCATGACTCGGTGCTGCATTGATGGGTCTGGGACCTGCATGCGGCGGGCGCCACCGATGGCGGGGTGGGGGATGTCGCCATCCCCGCCAATCTCGTTGGAGGTGTCGACGATGACAACGCGCTGCAGAAAAAAATGGAGAAGAGAGAAGAAACAACTATTACAAAGCTTTAAAGATTTATTCAAATTTTAACTACGCACACGTCCAAAGAAACCCTCTAGCGTGGTAGTATTTATGTGATTACCTTGTGCAGCTCGTCTGACAGCACGCGCGCCATTTCCCGGATGACGGTGGTCTTGCCCACCCCCGGTCGCCCCAGAAACAAAATTGAGTTGGGCACGTCCAAAATGTCCCTGATCATGTCAATGTGCCCAGTTACGGCGCGACCCACGCGGCAGGTCAGCCCCACCACGCCGCCCCTGCGGTTGCGGATGGCGGAGATGCGGTGCAGGGTGCCTTCAACGCCGGCGCGGTTGTCTCCGCCAAAATCGCCCAGCTCACTGGCAGCGTGCTCCAGGTCTTCCTTGGTGATGGGGGCCTCGCGCAGGTACTCGCCGCCGCGCCCGCCAAGGAAGCGCGCCTCGGGGCGGCGTCCCAGGTCGAGCACGACCTCCAGAAGCTCCGCCCGTTGAGGATGAGAAGCCAGAGGGGAGCGAATGTCTTCAGGGAGGACTTGGAGGAGAGCATCGAGGTCGTCGCGCACGATCACGCTGCCATCTTGCTCGGGAAAGCACCCGCCGTCTGCAAAACGGGATGAGGGGGTGGGGGTGTTAACAGCAGCTATAAACGAGGCGTTGGGAAAAGCGAAACTGAGGGTGTTTTTGCGTACCAGGGCACTCTGCGAGGACGTCAAAGGGGCTGGCGCGGAGGGAGGTGCGAGCGACGCTCACAAGGCCTTGGCTGGGCGCGAATCTTCTGCTGGTGGGGCGCAGGTGGGAGCCAAGGAGGAGGGGCACAGCGACCGGAGCGCGAGACCTGAAGGGAGGGCAGGGGTGTGTGAGAGGAAGTGAGCTCGACGGTCAGAGAGTGAGAACGCGGAGGTGCGTTTATTGACGGTGTATAGAGCAGAACGCGGAGCGAGGAGTAAAGCAAGGACGGATTGTTAGCAAGCAGATGAGTCAGATCAAAAAAATAAAAATGAAATGGAACAAAGCAGGAGTCTTGGAGTGCCTGTTGCAAGTAAGAGTGTATCATTGCCACGCACCGGTCGCATAATGACGGTGTCCCACAGTGGACACGCAGAGAGGACGACGAGATCATCCCAAAAATATTAAACGAAAAACAAAAGCGCAGCCCGTGCCAGAAAGGTCACACAGTTGCGGCGTGCACACGGATGCTAAAAATATATTCGTGAAGTCGGAAAAGCCCTCGCACATTTTTTTCAAAATCAAATCTGGTGTTGCTGCAAAAGAGAAAGAAAAATCTTTAAAAAAATAGCTAGGGCTTGGATGCCAGAAGTTGGACCATTCTGCAACATAATATGAACACCGAAAGGTCTGCGAACTGGGTCAGAAAGGGTGAGAGAGTGTCAGGAACATGCATGACTAGTTCAATGAATTGGATTTTTTTTCTTGATCACAGGTAACACGAAAAGTTGAGGAGCCTGCGAGCGAATCTCCATTTATATTGGGCTGGAGATGGTCCCTGCATGCTCTCAGGCAAGAACTCCAAGCATGGAAATATTGTTGGATGGTGTTTTTTTTTGAAGGTTCCCTCGAGCTGATGTCCTGCAAGGTACATGCATTCATTTTTGCATTGCATGTGGTCTAAACTCTTCTTGAGTGCATTCTGACATTAACAAAACTGATGTGGGTTTGGAAAGTCCCCACCTTTCCCTAGCTACAGCTCAGAATTCCCCCGCCTCCCCCATTGCCGAACTGTCTAGCACAGCAGCTGATGAGCTCTAAAAATGACATTGTAAAATATTTCTACAAGGAGTGAATAATAATGCCAACATTCTAAAGAATGCCTGTTTGTGTAGCTTCTATCGACTCCTCCTCGACAGGCGCTCAAGGACAATCTCAGCCCAACGAAGAACAGTGCTTGCATAATTAAAGAAATTTTATATTTGTAAAACTAAGACCACTGCTCAGTTGAACTTGGGGCGTGCCGGGAGGCGGGATGCGCTGGGCGGCACTGGGGGACCCATTGCAGGCCGCTTGGAGCCAACGCCGCTAGGAATCATGCTCATGCGCCGCGCGCCTGGACCCCCAGGCGCCACAGACGCCCGTCGCGCTGCTGCGCCGCCTCCAGGGGCCACCGAAGCGCGCCCTGTGAGCGGAGGCCTGGCCTCGAGCGCCGCTGCGTTGCCGCTCCCACCGGCACCGTCACCTAGAGAAGAAGAAGAAGAGGCCACGTTGCGGGACGCGCCTCCCCTCGCCGCCGTCTCGCAGGCGTTTACCTTGGCCGCGAACCGCAGCGAGCACAGTGACTCCCCCGCGCTGTCTGGCTCTGGGTTGATGTTCACAAACATGAGCGTCTTGCCGCTGCCGCCCAGGCACGGCTGCAGCAGGTGGGTGAGCTTGGAGTTGCGGTACGGGACGTGCGCCTGCTTCGCAGACAGCGCCGCAAACACATCTCCCAGCGACGACAGGCTCTTGTTAATGGAGCACGCCTCCCTTGCCCGCTGCCCCTCCGCCTGACTCCGCGCCAGCCGCTCGCTGCCAGCCAAGTCCACCAGGTTCAGCGACCCGCGCAGCACGGTGGCGGTCGCCTCGTGCTTCCCCGTGATGTAGAGCATGAACACGGAGTGCGAGCGAGAGGACACAGCATTCATAGCAGTGGACTCCACAGCACGCGCCGCGGCAGCGCGCCGCACCAGCGCCGCGGCCTCCTCCTCGCTGCTCACGGTCAGCCGCGCCGCGCCCAGCACCAGGGTGTGTCCGCCGTTTGGCTGGTGCTGAATGGCATTGTTCTCGGTGATGCGCCCAGCGCCCCGCCCATCTGCCAGCAGATCCCGCAGCTGCTCGTTGTAAACCTCGATGTAAGACGCCTCCAGGGTGTACTCCCACCCCTGCTCCCTCAGCCTGGCCACAGTAGAAAGAATCTTGGACATGGCGCGAGGGATGATGCCCTCCTCAGCCGGACCCCGCCCCCCCTGCATGGTGTGAGTCTTTCCAGCGCCCGTCTGGCCGTAACTGAACAGGCAAACTTTGTAGCCGTCCAGCGCGCTCTGCACCACGTCCGAAACCTCGTCGAACACCGCTGCCTGGGAGGTTTCAGGCCTGAACACACGGTCGAAAGAGAACGCGTGCTCCTTGCTATCGGCAAGCAGCCGCACGGAGGAACCGTCGGGGGCGGCGGCGGCGATGGAGTGCGGGTGTGGCCGTATGCGGCAAAACACCCGAATGTTGCCCTTCAGCTCCACCAGCTGGTTGTGAGCTTCGCGCCGGCGCGCCTCCGCTGCTGCCACCGCTGCCTCGAGGGTGGCGATTTTGGAGACCATGCGAGAGAGGAGCTCCCGCTGGTCGCCGCCCTGCAGTCCCATAGTGCACTCCTGCAGCGCGTCCAGCTCCCCCTCCAGGTGCGCCAATTTTGTGCCCTTCTCCTCCGCCTCGCGAGTGGCGCGAGACAGGGCGCTCGCCGTCTCCTCAACCTCCCGGGCGGCGACCTCCACGTCGTGCTTCAGCCTCTGCACCTCAGCAGACAGCGCGACGCGCTCCCCAGCCACCTCAGCGAGCTCTGCCTCCGCTGCCGCAAGTTTCTCTGCAGCAGCAACAGACGCCGCTTCCGCAGCGACGCGCTGCTCCAGTGCAGAATTCAGCGCCGCCTTCAGGTGGGCCTTCTCCTCGATCAACGCCTGCTCGCGGGTGGCAGCGTCAGCAGCTGCAGCCTCAAAGCCCTTCTTCTGCGCCTCCCAGGTGAAGCGCTCGGCGACAGCAGTCTCTGCAGCGGTGGCTGCAGCGCGAGAGGCGTTCCCAGCTGCAGCGCGCTCGCGCTCCAGCTCTGACAGCAGCTCTGCCGCCTTTTGGCGCCACTCTGAGAGGTCCCGCATTGCCGCGGCAGAGTCGGTCACCACTCGGTCGTGCTCGGCCAAGTGGCCGCCCAGTTGGGTCTGAACCGACGACAGCTGCGCACCCAGGGTCTCCTTCTCCGCAGCCAGCCCATCCCGCGCAGCCACCGTCTCCTGCAGCTCCGCTTCCAGCCTGGCCACTGCGTCCTGTGTGGTGTGCAGCTGCGCCTGCAGGGAAACAACCTCAGCCTCCGCCGCCTCCGCACGGGACAGTGCTGCCGTCACCGACTCGCTGAGCGCCTGTCGCTGCCGCTCTGCCGCCTCCCGCGCTTCGTACAGCGCTTGCGCTGTGGAATTCTTGTCGACAGCCAGATCGCGCTCGCGCTGGCTCAGCGCCTTCTTGGCCTCCTTGAGCTCGGCTTCCACCGCCGCGCGAGCGGTCTCGCACCGCCGGCAGTCCTCCCTGGCCCGGTCTCGCTCCCCTTCGGTGCGCTCCATCTCACGTCTCAGCGTTGCCGCCTCCGCTTTGTGAAGGTCCAGCTCGCCCCGCCAGTTGGCCAGCGCGGTCTTATGGTTGGCGGTGGCGGTGGCCGCCTCCCTGCGGGCGTTGGCCAGCTCCGCCTGTGCCGCCATGGCCGCCGACTCTGAGGCCAGTTTCACGCTCTCCAGCTGCTGGCCAGCTTCCTTTTCGAACCGCACGCCCATGTCGATGAACATCTGGGTGCGCTGCTGGAGCTCTTTCATCCCGCGCCGCAGCGTCTTCACGATGGCTGCATCAAATATCATCAAAGGAATGGAGAATGCGTGAAGGAAATGAAAAAAAACAGTTATTAGCAAAAACATCACTTCATCACAAAGAATAAAGGTAGAACCTACCTGCCAACTCCTTGATCTTGGTCTCCTCCGTGGCGCCGTTCTTGCTGCGCGTCAACTGCGCGCTCATGCCCCGCTCACACAGTGCACTCAGCTCTTTGTCGCCAAACAACTGCTGGGCCATGCGAGACAGGGCGTGCACGTCGTGCTGCCCAGCCGCCTCAAACTGCACCTGCTGGGGACCAGGACCAGCGAAGGAGGGTCGCACGGCGTCGCGCTTCAGCGATTCCAGCTTGGCGGCAAGCCCACCGATGGGCTGCGGCGCAGACTCCAGCTCGTTGTCCTGCTGGGGGGCTGCAGGCTCAGGAGTGGCGCCGCTGATGGATGGGCGCATGCTCTCGCGCTTGATTGCGTGCAGCCGGCCCTGCAGCAGGTCAAACTGCTGCTCCATTTGCTCTCGGTGGGGGGCAGACAGGGCGGCTTTTCGGGACGACGCAGGAGCGGGCGGGGCATCCGGCATCGCCTCATCGGCACCATTTTCTTGGTCCTCGATGATGGCAGGCTCCGCAAACGTGACGCTGGGTTTGGTGGCCAAAATAGGATGTTTGTTGGCAAAGTTGTTGACGCCCAGAGCACCGCGGGCAGCCTTTTTCTCCTTCCATTCCGCCAGCAGCTCTTCGCGGGTTCTCTCCCTCTCCGCCATTGAGGCGCTCGATGCCAAACAAAAATAGACGGTTGGTTCGATTCGGATCTCGGTAGTTGGCGACAGGAGAATGGGATTCAGGCACCGCCTGTTGCAGATGAATATACGCAATTGCAGTTTTTCAATAAATACATAATAATACTACTGTACTACTAGTAAATGGGGAGTGAAAATTTGTGCCAAAAAAAACGCCCAAACCCCGCAAAAAATGCGCCAAATAAGAGAGAAACCTGGTTTCCAACCAACGAACCAGGCTATGGCACACTTAGTCTTTCAGCCAATGGATTGTCAGCAATGGTGGAGGCAGCCGGGCAGCTAAAAGCTTCAATTTTTTTCTTATCAGTCAATTTTTATGAGAAGTGCTCGACAGACAGGAACTTTATCTGCACTTAGTAGTATCAACGACATCTGAAGATTTAATGGTGTGCATGTTGTAGAACCGGGACAATCGCACCTATTTCTCCGTGCGCTTGGTGGCCTGCTGCAGGCTTGACATTGAAAGTCTCGCTGGGACTTGCCATTTCTTCAGTGCAGCCCTGCATGCAGGGTTAACCAAGCGAGTCCGCGGGACCATCGTTGAAAGCATTCTCCAGTTTCGTTTTGCTTTGCCAATGCCTCCTTGAAAAGACTAAATTATAACAATATATGCAGCTTCTCAAGGCTCGCCTATCTCAGCTTTTCTTCTCACAGCATGACTCGGAATCTGCAGTGAGAGAGGCCCCTCAGAAAGAGCCTAAAGTCATCGTGGCCACCGCCGCTGCTAATGCAGCACAATGCTGCTCTCCTGCGAGCTTGACACTGCTCTCAGTATCAATTTAGCTGTGACGATGTATGTAAACGCGCTTATCTGAAGCTATAGGCACCGAAAACCGTCAATCGATTTTTGACGACAGACTATTATTTTCGAATGCATTCGCCCCAAAGGCATTCTCTCCGGCGCGGCGAGCGTCTATACGTTCAACGTTAATTAAATATTTTTATTACAATTGAGCGGCGTGCGAACATTGCTTTTCACAAATTTGGCCGAAACTATTTATTTTTCAAGAGAGCTGCTCAGCTTAAAAACAAGCGCATTTCTAATTAAGCGTCTTTCAAACACATTTACTCCCATAATTGCATATATTCAGCGGCGATAAACGACAATGCGACTAGCACCTAGCATTTCAGTGAGCATGCCATGTTCAGTTTCTTGTCGTGTGGCTCCGCTTCGCCAAGCTAGCTTCCAGTCAACACGAAAATCCCAGGCCTTCCGCCTTAACGCAAGTTCGTTGCCAGGTGAGGAGACTTCCTAGCACCCCTATCTCTGCCGCTGCTGTCGCCTCTCCAAAGTGCCGCTCATTACCATCTCCGCTCACCTGCAGGGGGCCCCGCTTCTGCCCCTGACCTCCAGAGCACCCCTTCTGAGGCGCCTGAGGCTCCTCCTTCCCCCTCCACCAGCGGCCGACCACCCTCAAACCGACCGCCCTCTAACAAGAACAACAGCGGCAGCAACTCCCTGTTCAAAACCCTCGTTCGGCCGCTGGCCAACCTGAAGCTGGCCATTGCGGAGCTGGCGGTCATCGCGGGCCTGTCCTCGATCGGCACCGTGATCGAGCAGAACAAAACTTACGACTTTTACGTCGAAAATTACCCGTCAGAGGGCGAAAAGGTGCTGGGCTTTGTGACGCATGACCTTATCGGGGCGCTGCAGTGGAACCACATCTACACTGCCAACTACTTTTTGGCGCTGCTGGCGCTGCTGGCTGCGTCGCTGACCGCATGCACCTTCGCAACACAGCTGCCCATGGTGAAAGTGAGAGAGAAAAGGAAACGGAAGAAACACACTGCACTGTGAGTAACATTGTCAATTAAATCATTCACATCGGGTTCTCTTATTATTTATTAATTTTAGGTTGCCAAGCGGTGGCGCTTCCGCCGCGGCCAGGACGCCTACAAGAACCTCCCAGTGGCCAGGCTGGTGCCCTCCGCACGGCTCAACGCACTCGCGCAAGCGCTGGAGGCGAAGAGCTACCAGCTCTTCCTCCAGGACGGCGCTCTGTACGGCTTCAAGGGGCTGGGCGGGAAAATTGGCCCCATTGGGGTCCATGCAAGCATGCTGGCGGTCATGGCAGGCATCGTGGTGGGAGGCCTGGGCGGTTTTGCAGGCAGCGTGATGATTCCGGAGGGCGGGGACGCCCTGGTGGCGACCGCGCTGCGCCCCGCTTCGCCGCTGGCGCAGCTGCCTGGTGGGGGACAGATGGTGCTGCGCGTGGACGATTTCCGCATCGACTACCGCACAGATGGCAGCGTGAAGCAGTTTGTGACGGACCTGGCAGTGGAGGACTTGGACGGAAGGACGCTGTCACAGCAGACAATCTCAGTGAATCAGCCGCTGAGGTTCGGGGGGGTGACTGGGTATCAGACCGACTGGTCGATGTCGGCGCTGAGGGTGCGAGCCCCAGGCAACCCGCTGTCCCCCCCGGGAGACGGCGCCCTGAGCCTTCCCATGGCGAGCTTGGAGGGCCAAGACGGAGTGAAGGGGAAGCTGTATGCTGCGTTTCTGCCGATCGCGGACCCTGAAGAGGCGCAGCGGGAGGGGCGCACGCCCAAGGGAATTTCGTTTTTGGCGCGCGACATGCAGAGCGTGGTCGTTTACGACAGCCAGGGCGCGTTTGTGGGGGTGCGGCGCCCCGGAAGCGGCAAGCCCATCAGCGTCGAGGGGGCTGACGTGGTGGTGGAGGGCATAGTGGCAGCGAGTGGGATGGAGCTGAAGGTGGACCCCGGGGTGCCCCTGGTCTACGCTGGCTTTGGAGGTAAGAGCAACGAGAGAGCGTTGCATTTATTTTATTTCTTTCAGCGCAGACATATAGTATACCAAGCATAACGATTTACTCTCACCATTTCTAACGTGGATATATCTAAATTCGCATCAGGCATGTGTTTGACCACCGTGCTGAGCTACCTGAGTCACTCCCAGGTGTGGGCAACCCAGGTGGGCAGCAACGTGGTGGTGGGGGGGAGGTCGAACAGAGCGGTGCTGGCGTTCGAAAAGGAGCTGGAGACGGTGATTGACGGGCTGCCAGAGGTAGAAGAAGAGGCAGCATGAGGGGAAGCGATAACTGCATTATTTTTATTTATTTTAAACGTAGTGAGCTGGCGTCACCTACGTTTAACGCATAACGCTACATACATTGTAACATTGCAGTATTAATACGTTAATGCGTCACTATCCCCAAATGCGAAAGAGTCATCTAAATCTGAGTCGCAAAGGCGGGTTTCTTTCTCAAAATGCCCCCCTGCCGCTCTCCCTCCCCCAATTCTACTCTTGTACTTCAGTGGAACACCTCGTGTTTTACATTCAGTAGCAAACGTATTTAAAACTTCACGTATAACCAGCGCACTCGTTCGTTTGTCAATCAAATATACCGTGCGTCATTAAATACTTACTCCGCGTCATTAAACCAACTCAATTTATTATTTTGGCAAGTAGCCTAGCACTGCCCTGTGCCTGGGGTCGCTCTCCTCAGTCACCACCCCCTCCAGCCCGTTGGCGCGCATCTCTGCCTCCAGATCGAACGCGTAGTACTGGTCACTCCACGGCTCTGTGCTCTTCATCAGCGTAAACAGCACCGGCGGCAGCCCCTGAATGACCTTGGAACGAGGGTTGTTGTCGGCTATCAACACCACGCCGCCGGGGCGCACCAGACGCCTGCACTCCTTCACCAGGTTGGTCAGCACGCGGGCAGGACACTCGTGAGCCACAAACTGGACGCTGACCAAATCAAAGGAAGCGTCAGGCAGGCCGGTAGTCTCCATGTTGGCGTGGATATATGTGATGCGGCGGCGTTCGGGTGCGGTGGACCCCCCTCCAGCTGACCCAGGGGTCACCAGCCCGTCTGCAGCTGCCCCTGCCGCCAGTTCCTGCTCCCGCAGCTCCGCCACCGCCAAAAAGTAGGGAGAGAGGTCCAGACCCGTCACGTTGGCCTCCGGGTAGTCCTGCGCCAGCCACCTCGTGCTGACCCCCACAGAGCACCCCACGTCCACGATGTCGCGAGGGGCAGCCAAGCCGTGCTGGGCGGTGAAATTTCTGACGGCGCCCAGAATGCCGTACCGCAGCCGCGTCTGCGCCGCCATGGGGGTCAGCTCTGTTTCCGCCTTCCACACCCGCAGCGCCATGGCGTCGGAGGCGGGCTCCACCTCAAATGCCGCTTGCCAACTTAGGTTCCCCGTGTCGTAGCCGTGGAAAGGCTGAGTGTAGTAAGCAGGGTACTCCAAATCGCGATTCAGCTCGTCGTAGATCTTGTAAACGTCGGGGGTGGCCTCCAGAGTGGAGACGTTGCGCGACCAGGGGACGCTGCGCTTCTCAGCGGTGCCCTTGATGGCTGCGCGGGCGCCCACCTTCATGACGGCGAACAGCGGAGGGAACCCGATGGCGGCGTTGACGGCGCGGGAGAGGATGCCGTCGCCCGTCCAGTCGGGCTTTTCCTTGTCGTTAGTGGCGGCATTGCCAGCGGAGCGCTCAGGGGCCTGGATGGCTCTGGGGGCGATGAGGCTGCGGGCGCAGCGGGGGAGAGTGGCTCGGCCGATGCCAGCGAGCGGCGGTGTGCGATGGCCGTTGAGCTGCATTTTAGTTGAAAGCTTTGGTACAATAATTTCACAGATATTTTCGTCAGAAGAGATGCGCAGACCCTTGCGATGCGCTGTAGTGTTATAACTATTCTAAATAAATTAACGCATATCGAAAAATGCGAAAGATTGACTTGAGGCGACGTGCATCCACGGATTGAGAAGCAGATAGAAATGTTTTGATCTCGCTTTTTAAAATAGTTTCCCGGGATAATAAAGCGCTGTTCTAATTTGTGCCAAATACCCAACATTACGGTCATATGCGGATGCCAGGGTGATTCGCGCATGCACAGTAATGACGTAGATTTCAGAAAATGAAAAAGGAAAAAATAATTTCGAGGACTGAACACAATTTGCAAAGACCTGTGTGCATTAATAAAATGGCAATCACGATGCACAATCTGCCAACGGTGCAGCAGCAGACTCCCTCTGCCAGGAATCCTTGCCAACGGCGACACTCAGGACGGGCGACAGCGGCAGATGGTACAGTGGCAGCGAGAGCGTCATCAAGGCGGCAGCATCTGACAGAGTTGGCCACACTACCCAGCTTAGTTGCGCTTTCATCATCATCCCAGCTTGCCTGGCCAGCAGCAGCGGCAGAAGCGGTGGCAGCACCAGCGCAGCAACAACAACAGCAAAGCCCGCCTGTCCCTGCGCTGGTTGCACCAAACTACGCTGCTCCTGGACCCTTTCAAGCTCTGCGGCTGCCCAACCTGGAGCACACCTGCACCACGTGCGATGCCCCAGCAGAGCGTTGTCGACTAAAAATCCATGCATGGGTGCCCAAGGGAGGGGCAAGGCTAGGTAGGGTTTCTTATAATTCGACAATGTGTACTATATTTTTACCTATACTCAGACTACCTTCAACCCTACTTATTCTCCCAGGCGTCAACCCTCCCTACCCGCTGGCCATCATCACTCCCGGCTTCCTTCTGGCTGCCCACCAGTACACAAGCTACGCTGAGCGGCTGGCCAGCTGGGGCTATGTGGCGGTCACCTACGACCGCACCCAGGCAGCGCTGGACCCCGTGTCTGACGTGGTGTGCGTTGCCTTTCTCCGCGATTTGATGGACTGGTGCCGCACTTCTGTGCCGCTGGGAGCGCTGTGCGACTCAACCGCCACCTACCTGATTGGGCACTCGAGGGGAGGCAAGATATCGGCGCTGGCGGCGGTGGAGGACCCCCGGGTGCAGGCGGTGTTTTTGCTGGACCCAGTAGACGTGACGGTGTGAGTGGCAGTAGTTACATCAAGAAACTTTTTGAGGGCATTTCTATATTCGTTCTTTAATTTTATTTACAAACTTCGTTCTTATGAGTATTTTTTAAATTGCGCACTGGCGTGTATCCCAAATTATCTCCATCTGCAGATATGCCCCATTGAGCCCAGAGTTTCCGTCTGCCACAGCCGCTCTGTCGGGCCTCGCCCAAAGCGGCCGCTCCCTGCCGCTGGCGGTCGTAGGCTCGGGGAGGGGCGGCGACTGCGTGCCGCAGGCCTCCAACTTCAAGGGCTTCTTTCTCGCCTCGAACGCGCCGACATGGGAGGCAGTGATCACAGACGCAGGGCACCTTCAATTTCTGGACGCCAGGGGAGGGAGCGCCATGGACTTTGTGTGCGCTGCAGGCAAAACGCCAGACGCCGCCATTTCAGAGGTTACTCGGGCTATGATGGTGGCCTGGGGGGAGACAATGGTGCGTAGACCGGTGAACGCGAGCAGCAGCGGCGAGCAGTCTTCTTCTCCCGATTCTTCTTCTTCTCCTTCTTCTTCTTCTTCAGATAGGAGATTTGTGATGGGGGTGGACAGCGATGGCAAAATTGTGGCTGAGATGGCGTCGTTTAGCGCGCTGCAAGCGCTGTACGCCACCGAGGAGGCGTTCAAAAAGAAAAACGGCGGCGCTGGCGTGGAAGTGGCAACTCGCCTAAAGAACTTTGACTTGACATTTTGATGCACTGAGTATACGTGCGCCAACGTAGTACCCTCTTGTATTGGGCAATTCCTATGCTTCAAATTTTTGTACTGTTCAAGTATTTCATGTACATTTTAAATTTTAAAATTTACTAGCAGATTACATTATAAGTTGAAAAAGTTGAAACCCCCCCAACTACGTGACGGTGCTGTGTGACTGGGACTGGGGCGCCCCCCCTTTTTTCTACTACTTCGGGGTTATAACAAGAAGTCAAAATTCATGCAGATCATCTATGCGACCTTTCCATGAATCATATACACTGGTAGTACTCATATTGTTGCCAAGCGCCAGGGAATCCAATGTAGTGCTTCGCCCTAGCTCGCGGGGGCATCGCCATCCACCGAACCGTCCTTGCTGCCCGCCTTTTTTATGGCGCGCGTATCCACCACCCCGGGGAAGCACTTGAGCGCGTACTTGTAGCCGTGCAGCATGGCCACTGCCTCGTGCTTGGTCTGACGGCTGAGGCCACTCCGCACGCTGGTGCTGCCAACGTCCCAGCTCATCATGCCACGCTCCACCGCCAGACCCGCCATGTCTGTCACGCCGAGCCCGGAGGGACCGGCAGCTGCCAGCAGGCGCAGCACCACCCTCATGTACATGCTGCCTTTGGCGTCGTGGGTCTGGGTCAGCAGCTGGCGCAGGGTGGACTCGTCGCCGCCGTGGGCCACCCCCGCGCCGACCAGCTCCTCGTCAGGGGGGCCCAGGCCCAGCACAATTGGTGCGACTGGGGCGGCCGCCTGCTGCACCTCCTGCTGCACCTCCTGCACCTGAACGGCAGGAGAAGGGGCGGGAGCGAGAACCGGAGCAGCCACCGGCGTCACCTCAGCGTACTGCTGCTGCTTCTGTTGCGCAGCGGCCGCCGCCTGTGCCGCCGCAGCCTTGGCCATGGCAGCCAGGCTCTGAGCAGGGACAAAAGCCACAGGAGGTGCCGAAGGCTGCTGCAGCTGCTGCTGCTGCTTCACGGGGGTGGCAGCAGCGCTGGGCGTGCTTTCCTGCTCCGCCACTGCCGCCGCCGCCGCTGCTGCTTTTGCCGCCGCCTGCACCGCCCTCTGGCGCTCCTTCTTGAAGATGGTGGTCAGGTCGCTGGGGTCGATGGAGCCCGCGGGAAACATCCCCAACGTCTCCTGCATCAGCGCCTGCCCCAGGGGGTTGGTGGTGAGCCAGGCCAGCTCGTCGGTCACCGTCGACAACGACTTGTCCATGCGCTGCCGCATGAAAGAAAACACCTGGTGGCGGGCAGTCACGGGCACAGCCTTCCACTTGTTCGGGGCCTTGGGCTTGACCATGTTGAGGACCATCACGCCCGGCTGCGCCGCCTTCTGCTGCTGCACAAAATCGTCATCCGACTGGGGCTGCGGCTCAGGAGGAGGGGGAGGGGGCACGGACTGGGCCAGAAGGGTGCGCAGTGCGTCGGGTGTGACGGCGGCGTCGGGCTGGGCCTCTTTTGCCGGCTTTTTCTTCTGCGAGAATCAAAATTTTGACGACGGAAAACAGTCGAGAGGAAAGAAAAAAACCTTCGAAAAAAAAACAGTAGTGAACACAATACACGCACCCTGACCCTGGGACAGACGTAGAGGCGGAGGTTCTCGCGGGTGGAGAACGGCGCCATGAAGGCCATGAGCTCGTCCAGGATGCGCCGGGAGGCAGACTGCTTGAACTGCGCGTAGTCGCGGTGGAACACGTGCTCAATGGACTTGAGGCGCTCCAGAAGGACGGGAGGGAGGGCCTTGCGGTGGTGCGCCTTGGTTTCGGCCTCAGTGGCGTTGACAGGGGGCGGAGGAGGGTGGGGGGTGGACTCAGCCAGGCAGCGGAGGTCCCGAATGGCCTCAACCACGTCAGCAGGCATCTCGTAAGGCACAGCAGCGGCCTTTCCAGACGCAGACACCGGAGTGACGCCAGCCGCCTGCGCTGAGGGGCCAGCGCTGTCCTCCCCACCCGCACCCGCCCCCGTCTTTTTCTTGTGTTTCTTTTTGGGCTGCTGGTCGTCCCCGCCGGGCCCGCCAGCTGCCGCAGCGCCAGCTGCAGCATCCCCGCCGCCGGCAGCAGCAGTGTCGGTCTTCCGCTTGCGCGCTGGTTTGTCTGGGACTGCCTCTGGCACCAGCTCTTCGGTGCGGTCGATGGTGCCTCGGGCGATGAAAAACCCAGAGTACTTGAGCTTGCGCCTGTCGGCGTGCTCAATCATCTGAACGAACTCAGAGTCGTCGATGAACTCGTCCTGGTAGTCGTACTCGTTGTGCCCCTCACGCTTGCCAGACTTGCTGGCTCCGCCTGCAGTAGCTGCACCGCTGGCCCCGCCCTCCGGCTGCTCCTTGCCGTCCGCGGCGTCTCCATCGTCGCCCTCGCTGTCGGAAGAGGCGCACACCACGCCGATGGGGGGCAGCGGCTCGTCATCCGACTCATCATCCTCTCCGCCAGCGCCCATGTTGGTCTGACGCAGAAAATTAAATTAAATGAAACATTAGTTTGACAATCTGAACAAACTACGCGATTGAGAGTACTACTCACCACTCCGATTTTGCGCTCCAGGCTCTGGATGACGATCGCCAGGGAGCTGGCCACGCCGCCGCCACGGCCAGGCGGAATCCCAGAAAAGGAGCCATTGGGGGCAGCGCCGTCGGCCTGGGCAGCGGGAGCGCGCTTGTCGGGCTTAACGCCGCGGTCCCGGAGGAGCTGCAAGTGGCGAAAGCGCGTGTGAGAGCTTGTTTCTTAAGTGTGCTGGAGTGTACAACGAAATTCAACCTTGGCAAGGCGTACCTGCTTCCAGTCCACCGCCTTCTCATCCTTTTGGTATGCGGCTAGGTCGACGAAGATTTTCCTGCCAGGACCGAGCAGGCTGGCTGCCACTTCGGAGTGCTCTTTCAAATCTCCCAGCTCCAACTGCAGAGGGGTGTTGGACTGCAGGACGTCGGTCTCGGACTGCGACTTTGAAGGCGATATGATCTGTTCCGGCACGATGCGCCGCCTGGCGGGCTTTGCAGGCCGTTCAGCCATGTTTGGTTTGCCAAAACGATTTTATGATCAGTGGGGAAAAAAACTAAGGAAAACTAAGGATGTGGGAGCTCCTGCAAGATGTGTGTTTGTATTGTATTTTCCATTTTATATTTAGCTGTGCTGGCTCGGCGGAAATTGTAATTTTGGTCTTCAAGACCACCGAGTTCAAAACTGTTGCCGATTTGGTCGCGTTCACAAGTGCTAAACAATTGTATATGCATTCAATGTGCCAATCAAACGCGCTATGATGGGCTGCAGGGGGCGCGTCGCCCCAATATTTATTCATCTCGTTGCATTATGCTTGGCCTTGGCTCCTCTGGCTGCAGCGGTGAGCCAAACTTCATTTGATCGATTCTGGTACATGTTTTGAATTCATCAATGCGCCCTTCGCTGCTTTTGCAGGACTGGCTGGAGGAGGCTGCCCTATCGCCGCTCCCCGACTCTCACCTCGTTGCTGTAAGCCCAAGTCCGTGTCTGTGGCGGACCTCGTGCACACTAGACCATGCGAGAAAACACGACGATAAATAAACCCATTTGATTTCTCCATTGCGTGTAGTCTCGCTTTCGCTTTTCCATCGAGGCGCAGCCTGGCAGCCCCGCCGCTGCCCACCTTCCGCTGCCAATCTGGCGCCTCGTAGAAGCCCACCAGCTGTACCACCTCGAGGTCACTCTGACGCGGGGGCACTGGCCTGCAGGCGCAGAGCAGCCAGAGTGGGCTGCGCCGCCTCCGCCAGGCCTAGAAGTGGCGGTGTCATTTGCAGAGGGGGTGAACGACACTCGCGCGGCATTTGAGGCGCTGATGCACGCCCTTGCACCTCTGGTGGGGGCCTCCACCCCTGCGCTGGCTCAGTACGGCGCCCTGGCTGCGCCCGCTGTTGGTTGGTTTGGCGGAGTTGCGGTGCAGAGGTGGGAAGAAAATGGGGCTTGCTATGGAGATATAAAAGTTCTGAAAATTGCACAACCATTTTTATGTTGTGTACACCAGTTTTTTAAACCGCCAAGCATGTTTTTCATTCAATATTTCGTTTGCAGGCGCCAAGTGTACGGAGCCCTGACCCAAGAATTTCCCTGCACGGAGAGCATTGCCGCGTGGGTGAAGCTGCTGCCATGCGGCGCCCAGGCCGGCATCGGCGCGCTGTTGACCCCTTCGCATGTTGTAAAGGCGCCTCTGCATGCGCTGCGGTGGGTGGTGGCGGCCAGGGGGCAGCCTGGAGAGTGGCCAGGAGCAGTGCAATTGACCCTGGAAGCTACCCTCCTGCAGCCTCTTCAAAGTGCAGCCTGGGCGGAGGGGTCTGGCGGCGCGTTTGCGGCAGTGCGAGCGGCATTGGGCGCCTCCCATTCTCGCGTGCCCCTCTCATGCCCAGCGGCACAGCGCAGCACGGTGCTGATACCAGCAGCAGTACTGGGATCTACTACGCAGCGATGGAGGGAGTGTGTGGAGGGCGGGGGTTGGCTGGCATGCCCCACTGAGGCAACGCCTGGCGGTGATTCCTCTCCAACGAAGAATGATTGCAGCGGAAAAGCCGAGACCGAGAAGAGGAAGAAAGAAGGAAACCTAGTGGTGGGGAGCTGGATGGTGCGCGTGACTCCTGTGGTCAGCACGCTCATAGTGGAGGCTCTGGCACATAGGAGTGAAGATGTCGGCAAGGGCGCATCGCCGCCGGTGTTTTCCTTGCTTCACGTGATGCAGCTCGTGCCGTGGGAGGTGGACGTAAGGTGGCACACCTTGAAGTTGTTTGTTGATGGTCGCCGCACGGCGCTGCCAGCCGCCGACCCTTCTATTATATGGAAGGTGCTGAGACCAGGCACGCCTCGCGGCTCAGCAACGCTCATCGAGCTCTTGCTGAAACTCCCTTCTTCTTCTTCTTCTTCGGTTGAACAACAAGGGGCTGTGCGGGTGCGCCTTGAAGTGGAGATTCTTCGGCAGATCACTGCTGTGTTTGATCTGCCTCCTGACGCTTCCAGAGGGTTGGATGTGCCGGCAGCCAAAGTGGTGCACATACCGCCAACAGCGGGCGCCCTGCCTGGCACCGAGCTGCCACCAATTTCGGCAAGCAGCCTGATGTCCACTCTTTTTGATTCATGCGCCGAGCAACGCCAACAGCAGCACCATGTTTTGCACTTCGGGCGTGGCTTTCCGCTGCTGGTGTCTCTTCCCATTCCCGACGCCAGCATGCCGTTCAACGTGGTGTGCTTCTCCAGCACGGCTGCGGCGGTGTGTTTCGGCAGCGTGCTGAACGTGCTGCTGCGGGATGGGGCAAAGGCGGGTGCCAAGGGCAAGGGCTCCGTGGCGAGGGCGGTGAAGCTGCGGCTGCTGCGCATGGTGGCTGTGCTGGTGGTGGTGAGCGGCACTGCGGTGTACATGGACAGAGACTTACGGCGGAAGGCGGAGGGATGGCTGGTGCAGGCAGGGATCCACCTGCCTTCATCCACGCATCAAGAACTTTAATCCGTGAACTTTGTATGCTTTATACTCCCCCCCTTTTTTAAACTGCTCTGGTCTATTTTCTTTATTCTACTAGATTTTATACTCGTCAAAGTGTTGTATTACTTCAATTTAACAACCTACAAAAATTGGAAGCTTCCGGCTGTGGAGAGCAGGGCCTGTCAAACCACGGCGGGGCACATGAAAGCGGGGGAGGGAGCAAAGAGAAAAATATAATCAGTAGAAAGGGGAGGCTCGTCCAAAAGCGCGCTGGCCGCCGCCGCTGCCGCCCAATGTGGTCCACCTCTTTGCCGGCTGCTGACGACTCTGCCAAAACAAACACAACAATGCAGGGTAGAAGTGCGGTGATGTCCAGCCTGCCACATCCCCCGTCACTGGTCTCTATTATATATGAGGGAGTGGGGGAGGGCCGGCGACAGGCCAGAATAAAATATAATCTAGGAGAACACTGAAAGAGGATTCAAACGAAACCAATTAATACAAAGAGCTGCATTTATAGTAGAGAGTGGTAACGGGGCTTAGAACAGTGGTCAAATTCTATGGAGAACCGTTCAATCATCCACGCGCACCCACCAGTAGTAAAAGATTAACGCAAAAAAAGAAGAGGGAAAGGAATTCGGTAGTTGGGCTGCTCAGACAAGTGAGCGCGCGCCAACCGCGTGAAACGTAGGGGGAAAGGTAGAAACCACAGTGAGGGGTTGCAGCGGTCGTCAGAATTGAAAATCAGGGTGGGTAGTAGTAACATCTCATGCAAAGAATCAAAATTATGAGCGCGTTAGAAGGGTTGAGGTGCTTATGGTGTGGGGCGCCAGAGAGGGTATGCATACAGCTTGCCGAAACACTGAAAGGGGGGAAAAGAGAGGGAAACGGACGCAGAAGAGGGAGGGAAAAAACAAACAGAATAAATATTACTCTTCGATTCTTGGGGGAGGAGAGTTAGGAGAAGGGAGGGAAAGAAGGAAGGAAGATATTACGCGCTAAAAATCAATCATTATCATGCTTCAGCGCCATCGTTGCTCTTGCGCGGCTGCAGCGCCGTCGGCTGCTGGTGCGAGGTCTCCGTGGCCTTGACCAACGCGGACGCAAACGCGGGCCGCTCCCACTGCTTTTCCCCCGTTGCGGAGTCGACGTAAAAGGGCTGCCCGGTGCGTGAGTCGTGGTGCTCAGCCCACCCCTCTGGCAGCGGCACCCACACGCAGCTGCGCAGCCCCTCTGCCAGGGCGCTCTTCTTGAGGTTGCGCCCGATGAAGACGATCTGGTTGATCGGCTCCACGTCTGCTGACCACCCAGATGAGGCTGGGCCAAAGCACACCGTTTCGTGCACCCCCTGGAACACAAACTTGGTGTGCTCTTGGCCCTTGATGCACAGCACGCCCTTGGATCGGAAGATGTCGCGCGCTCTCTCGCCGAGCAGGTCCTTCATGAACGCATTGAAGAGGTACTTGTCAAGAGGGCCGCGGGCGGTGATGCCCACAGAACCCACGCCAGAGGCGTCGTGCAGCCGCTTCCTCCGCCGCTTGGGCTGCCGCTGGCCGCCTCCATCTGCTGCTGCTGCGGGCGCGGTGGCCGTGGTCGCCTCCTCGGCAGCCTTTTGGCGCTCCAGCAGCGCATCCAGCTCAGGGTCAGCGCAGGCCTCGTTGCAGGGGCCAACGTGCTGCCCGCAGGGGGAGATATTGCCATCTGCATCCAGGTTGATGCCATGAGCAGCGGCACCACCGGCAGCAGGGGCGGCAGCAGGCGCACCGTCACCAGCTGCTGACTCCCTCCTGCGCTTCGGCCCGGGCTCCGCTCCGTCGCCGCTGTCGTCGTCCTCAGAGTCAGAGTCCATAAAGTAGGGGTCCACCTTGAGCGCTCGCTCAATGGAGAACGAGTTGATGCCCATGAGGCGATCCCAGCACGGCAGCGGCGGCGCTGCCTCCCCCTCCCCAGGCGTGTTAAGCTGCACCTCGATCACGTCTGCGGTGACGTTGATTTCCCGCACCAGCGCTCTCGCCTTCTGCAGGTCCTTATCCGACACCAGATCGATCTTGTTCAGCAGAATGATGTCTGCAAACGCAATCTGGTTCACCGCCTCATTCACGTCGCCGCCGTGGGCGCCGCTGTCATTCAGGTGCTCCGCCACGTGCTGCGCGTCCACCAGGCACAGTATGGAGTCGAGGCGGTAGTTGGAAGAGATCCAGGTGTTGGAGAAGAAGGTGAAGGCCACAGGTGCGGGGTCAGCCAGCCCGGTGGTCTCCAGCAGGATGTTGTCGTAGGCCACGCCGTTGGACTTGCCGCGGTTCTGCAGCTCGCCCAGCGCCTTGACGATGTCGTGGCGCAGGGAGCAGCACACGCAGCCGCGATCCATGGACACCAAATCCTCTTTTGACACCAAGTTCTCTACCACCAAGTTGTTGTCGATGTTAATCTCTCCAACCTGCGTTCAGAGCGGGAGCGGCGGGGTCAGATCACGGGCAGCACTATACCAGGGCAAGGGACCGGCAAAAACGTAGAAGTGGGAGAGTCACGCACCTCATTTTCGATCACAGCCACCCTCCTCTGTTTTTTTTGCCGCAAGATGTGGTTCAAGAGGGTGGTTTTACCGCTGCCAAGGAAGCCGGTGACCTGTCACAATACGCAAAAGAAACAGACGTTAGCATACGGCCGAAAGGGTGGGCTCGAAGTGTGAAAGCATGTGGTAAGTTGTCCGAGCTGCGTGTCAAAGGCCTCACCAGAGTCACCGGGATCTTCTCGGACTCCGGCTTTGGCATGGCTCCCAAGAGTCTGTGGACAGCCCGCGCTCGTTCTCTCCCTCTCTCTTTGATGCTCCAGTAAAATGGCACTGGCCTGTGAACGTCTACCACCCTTTTGCGGCGCTCAAATGTCCGGGAAAAAATGGAATACGAGCAATGATGTTAAAAAATGCAACTGCGCAATGAAATTGACGTCGCGCGTGGGTCTCACACATTTTTTCAATGGTAGGTTTGAAGGTCGCGAAGATCCTTGGTCCAGCGCCAAAAGACAGCGTCGTCCGCCCATTATTGTCTTCGAGTCGACTCCATCTGTTGTAGTAGTAGAGAGAGGGCGGGTCCCCCGACCTCGTACATCAACACCCACCGAAACCAGTTTTTTGGCTGGAGGCGGCGGCGGGAGTAGTGCCGACAAAACGGAGGTGGCCCAGTGCCCTGCTGAAGAGCCTGCCTGGCGTGACTGCATCTCCCCAGTGCACACAACTCGGCTATCTATCTGTCTAGTCAAGACGATTCCAAGTGCAAGAGCAGCAAACAGAGACAGTCTGGACGGCGGCAAAACCCACCACCCATTGAGCAGCACAAGTAAAAAAAAGGTACGGTCGGTTAAGAGAGACCCAGATGGGTACCCAGGCAGCACTTCTGTGCTATATTCATCGGACGTTTGCAGTATTTTTATAGATATACTAAACAGATACAATAATTCATAAAAATAAAGGGCACGGTGAAGCATGGAGGAGAAAGGAAGACGCACGGCTTAGAATCGGTTTAGCATACCTTGAACATCATGCAAAGAAGAAGCCGATGTTGCTTAAGAAATAGCAAGTAGGTGTCCTAGGGTACTAGGACAGGAGGAGGGCATCCCCTAGCTGCCCCCAAAATAGAGGATTCCATTGAGGGCGGGGTAAAAACAAGTACATAAACTATTGTTCGCAGAGACCGCCGCTGCATTTGCAACGCTAGACAAAAAAAAATGCACGGCCGCCACAGGTACCGATATAAGAAAGAAAATCAAGACGAAAGTGGCACAAATGGGCTGTAAAAGGGGGGTGATGGGCTGGGAAAGGGGTGGAAAGAATGAGTGAATGAATGAGTGAATGAATGGCGGTCATTTTCTCGTAAAAACCAGACAAAAGAAGGAGACCAGTGATGAGAAATAAGGAGTGTAAAGCATGGTAGCTTATATGGGGCGGTAATTGGTTCATCGCTGCCCCCAGGCATCAGGCTACCAAAACGAAAAAAAAAATGCACCAGTATTGTGAAGGGATGGGTTGAGAACTGGTCTAGTCATTATGGTCTAATCATCATGGTCCAGTCATCATGGTCGTCAATTTGGTGGCGTACAAGAAATGTAAAAAGGAGAAAATATCAGGATTTTCGGTAAACTTGTAATACAGTTCCTTTATTTTTATTTGTTCAGCTGCCGCCGCCCATGCCAGCGCTGGAGGGCTGGGCCCCCACCGACTGCTCGGGGATGCTGATCACAGGGTCAAGGCCAGCAGCAGCGTTGGCAGCCATGGCGGTGGTGCACACCATGGGCTGAGCAGCCACGTGCTGCTGAGGAACTGCCGCTGCTGCCGCCGCTGCTGCCATGAATGCCATTTCGCCAGAGCCCTGCCCAGAATCTTGATGCATCAGTCCAGGGACCAGCGCTGCTGCCGCCGCCTGCTGCTGCAAGCTGCCGCTGTCCATCACCAGTGCGCCGCTGCCAGCGTGCATCAGCGTGAGCATGCCATGGGAGGCGGAGCGCGCCATGGCCGGCATGGGTGCCGTCACCATCTGGTGCACGGCAGGGGCCTGCTGGGCTGCCTGCACCTGGGCCTGTGCTTGCGCCACGGCCTGCTGCTGCGCCACAACCTGCTGCTGCGCCTGTAGGACGGCGATCTGCTGCTGCAGGGCTGCCACTTCCGCGGAGTGGTCGCCAGAAGGCCCAGCAGGCACCAAGGTGGGAGCGGCGGCCGCCTGCTGCTGCTGCTGCTGCTGCTGCTGCTGTTGTTGAAGCTGCTGCTGTTGTTGCTGCTGCTGCTGTTGAAGCTGCTGCTGCTGCTGCTGGTGGAGTTGCTGCTGTTGCTGCTGCTGCTGCAGCTGCGCCTCGTTGAGCTGCTGCATGGCCACTGCTTGAGGCATGGCTGCCGTCGCCGCGGCAAACAGATTGCCGCTCCCACTGGTCGTGCTGAGCGGCGTGGTGGGCAGGCCACGCGCAGCAGCGTCTTGTGTGGCCGCTGCGTTTGCCTGCGCCGCCGCCATGTCTCCTCCTGACATGAGAGGGCCACCGCTGGTGGCAGGGGGGGCCAGCATCTGCTGCTGAGGTTGCTGCTGCTGGGCCTGCTGCTGGGGCTGCTGTTGGGGCTCAGCCGAGGCTGTGGGCACCGCCTGCTGCGTCTCCAGCTGCACCGCTGAAGCCTGCAGCGAGTGGGCGTGCGCCTGCAGCACCGTGGCCTGGGTTATGGCCTTGATCTGCTCCTTCTCGTGGGCCTGCGCCTTCTCGTGCATGCCTCTGGCCTGCGCCACCACCTGGGAGGTGATGGAGGCATGGGCCTGGGCACGGGCCTCCAGATTTTGAACGGTGGCCGCTGCCTGCTGCGCCTGCTGCGAGTCTGGCAGCACCGCGATGGTCTTCTTCAGCTCCTCGGCCTGCGCCGCCGCCTGCACCGAGGCCTGCGCGTGCTGCTGCGCCTGCGCCGCCAGCTGCTGCGCCTGCACTGACGCCTCGGTCTTTGCAGCCTCGTGCAGCTTGGCGGTGACAGCCAGCTGCTGCGCGTGCTCGTTCAGGCTGGTGGCAGCCACGCCAGCGGCCTTGGCGGCAGGGCCGTCGTTGTTCGCCGCCGCGACTTGCTGCTGCTGCTGCTGCTGCTGCTGCTGCTGCTGCTGCTGTGCCTGCGCCACCGCAGCCGGCTGGGCAGATGCGTCCAGAATCTGCGCGGCGGAAGACACCGTGCGGAGAAGGCCCTGGGTGGCGGGCGGCATGGCAGCCACCACCGCCTGTTGGGGCACAGCTGCAGGCTGCAGTAGCTGCTGTGGCGCCAGCGCTGCTGCCTCTGGTTGCATCTGCACCATCTGCGGCGCGGACAGCTGCATCATCTGCGGCGCGGGCGCGGCGCTCATGACCACCTGCTGATGTGGCGCTGTCTGCATGGGCATGGGCATGGGCATGGCCACAGTGGCCTGCATGGGGAGAGGCATGCTCTGCACTGGGATGGAGCCCATGCGCTGCAGCTGGGGCATCCCGGCAGCAGCCACCGCAGCAGCAGCAGCCACTTCTCGCTGCTGCGCCACCTCCGCTTCCCTGGCCAGCGCCACCCCAGCCTCAACCATCTGCTGCTCAAGCGAGGCAGCGTACTCGCGCAGCCGCCCGATCTCGGCTTGCTGCACCACCACCTGCTCCCCCAGCGACCCGGCCCCAGCGCCTCCAGGTGCAGACTCGATGGCCGCCAGCCTGGCGTGCGCCGCCTCCATTGCTGCGCGCTGGCGCTCCAGGTGCGCCCTCACCGCTCCCGTGGCCATCGCACGAATGATGGTGGGCAGCGTGCACAGAGTGCCGTCGTCGCTCAGCAGCGACGCCATGAGCTGGCACTCGTCAGCCAGCTTGCGTTCGTCGTCCTTGGTGGGCAGCCGCCCGGAGAAGCGGCCCTTCATGTGCTGAGACTTGCGCTCCGGCTTGGGAGGGTCGGCAGCAGCGGCAGCGGTGGTAGCGCCCCCTCCTCCAGCACGCCGTCGTTTGGGGCCCCTCGCGGGGCGCCCCGAGCTGCCAGTTTCCTGCGGGTCGCCCTCCCCACCCCCCCCGCCGTCGCCGTCTTCATTGTCGTCAAAGCTGCCGTCCTCTGAGCCCTCTGCGTCGGTGGTGAAGTTGGCGTTGTTGGCGGCGCGGCGGCGGGGGCGCTTGGGTGCCATTGCGCTGTTGTTGGTTTCCCGCACTTGGCTGTGTTCGGCGCCACCGCCACCAGCGGCGGGTGCGGCCTCGGGCACACCTGCGGCAGCCTGACCAGGGAGCGGGACCTGCAGGTCCATCCCGGGGGGGAGTCCGAAGCTGGTCTGTCCTGGGATGGACGTCAGGTTGACGTCTGCGATGGAGGTAAAAAAAAAAAAACAAGATGAAATGTTGGGCCAGGGGAAAGAGTGGTTTCGAGACCAATTGCCGTGCACGTTGGCCTGGACTGGCGCCCTACCTGCTAGCGGGTTTCCTAGCACGTCGTCATCATGCCCAAAGTGGTCTAGCTGCTGGTCTAAACCCTGCAAAATTGAGACACGAAACGCGGAAGACGAAACAGTCAACGAAACCGGCACATTGCACGATAGCGGGGTGACAGCGAGCTGGAAACGTGTTTGGAGGGGAAGGCAGGCGAGGAACACTGCTCCAGCGGCCGAGGAGTCCCCCAAAGGCCGAAATTGTCGAGAACACGCACCTGCATAGTGAGGCCGTCCCGAATGAGGGCATCCAGGGCTCCTGGTTGGTGATGGGCGTCCATGTTTAGCCCCGACAACAGCCATTAAGCGCTCAGAGCCCAGTGCCACGACGTTTTCCGAAGTGGCGAATAAGATGTTTTAAACTTTCAAAGCTCGTTCTCCACAACTCGCAGGTGCTGCAAGTAAGCCAGTGCCTGTGTTTTTACTGTTTTTGAATTAGAGTTACTTAAAAATATGCACGCACGGCGACACAATCTGTCGTCTCAAATTAGAAAAAAAATTCAAGCTGAGGCGGGAAATTTGACGGGTTGATCCATTCCGCGTGCTGGGGGGGCGCCAGAGTGAGATCATCGCACCACAATTGGGGCAGCTGGGGTGCGGTGCTGCGCGGGCGCAATGCCTGGGCCTGAGCCAAGTTTCTGGTAGAGCGAGCGGGCGGAGCCTGTCCCGTTTAGTAGCCCTCAGACTACACATATGTTGACCATGGTCATGAAATATATGCACATTAGTTGCTGGGGGCGATTGGCTGGCAATTCATGGGCTGCTGGGGCGAACATGGGGCATTTCAGTCGGCACGGTGACGGCCAGCACACCGAGGCATTCAGTACCTGCCACGGCCTGCGCACGCATGTGGGTGCTATGAGAGAAAGCGTGCAGGTCAGTCGTGAGCTTCCATAGGCACGGCGGCCCTCTCTCTACCGCCTGGCCAACGAACCGCACTTGCAGACGAATACTTGAAAAGTGTTAGACCCAGTAATTTCGACGGCCTGAAAACTTGCAAAAAACGCGAGTATCCTCCTCTTTTATATAAATCAAATAAGAAGGTGCGGTTTCAGACAGACCCGCTTTGCAGCCGACCCGCGGCAGTCGCCAGCCGTCACTGCCATTTTTATTTCAAGAGGCCCATCACATTTATTTTCTCACTCCGTTCCCAATCGCTTTGTGGCTTTCGCAGAGCACTAAAATGCAGATTTTCGTCAAGACCCTCACGGGCAAGACAATCACCCTCGAGGTGGAGTCTTCGGACACCATCGGTGCGATTAAATTATTTGTTTTCTAGCCATTTTTGAGCTGTTGCTCATCGCTTTCGCGTTGCAACTTGCAGAGAATGTGAAGGCCAAGATTCAGGATAAGGAGGGCATCCCCCCTGACCAGCAGCGTCTGATTTTCGCGGGCAAGCAGCTGGAGGACGGCCGCACCCTGGCCGACTACAACATCCAGAAGGAGTCCACCCTCCATCTGGTGCTGCGCCTGCGTGGCGGCATCATTGAGCCCTCCCTGCAGATCCTGGCCCGCAAGTACAACCAGGACAAGATGATCTGCCGCAAGTGCTATGCCCGCCTGCACCCCCGCGCCGTCAACTGCCGCAAGAAGAGCTGCGGCCGCACCTCGCAGCTGCGCCCCAAGAAGAAGTTGAAGTAAACTGGGTGGCTGGCTGGCTTGCTGCCGATGGAGCAGGGCTTGGGAGCGGCGCTGGCAGGGCACTCTTTCATTTTTCGATTTCTCGGCACATGGACAGTGGAGCAGCGACGCGGAATGTGTGCGTTTCTGAGCGAGGATAGAGAGAGAACGGGAAGCTGCTGGCGTTTGTTTTCGAGATGTATGATTTCAGTGTAACACAGTAGACTAGACCACTTCGGGACGTATTTGGGGCACTGCTCTGAGGTTCGGGTCACAATGGGTTTACAGCGGAGAGGTTTTATGAAATCATTGTCCGCAGGCAGGGAGGGGTCGTTTGAAAGAGAAAGAAGCTAAAAGTACAAAAATAGTCACGCACATAAAACTCAACAATTAGTCAATCATAAATCACTCGTCAGATCACTCGTCTCCCTTGCTCTTTTTCTTCTTCTTCTTTTTGGGCTCCTCCTCCTCTGAGTCACGCTCCTTTCGCTTTTCCTTCTTCTCCTTCTTTTCTTTCTTCGCCTTCTTCACCTCCACGTCACCGTCCTCTGCCGCCACCTCCTTCTCCTTCTTCTTCTTTTTCTTCTCCTTCTTTCCATCAGCAGCAGCATCAGCAGTGACATCAGCGTCGGCGTTGTAGGCCTTGGGCTGGGCCAGCGCCGCGCCGCCCTGCCGCGCCGCGTCATACTTCTGGGCGCTGGGCAGCCCACGCGGTGCCGCCGCCTCGCCGCCCGTCTTGCCCTCCAGCTGCCGCAGCCGTGCCTCCACCTGAAAAAACGCACACGCATCAGACGATTGAAATTAGTAACAAACGCATATTTTCTGGAGCGAGTTTTAAATTGTTGTTCGTTTGTGTAAATATGGGTGCGCATTCGAGGGATCTGGTGCATGTTTTTCTCTACCCGTCCCCGGAGTGCCCATCCTTTGGTGTCGCCCCCCTTCAAATCTGGTCTGAGCCCACTCAATCAAGGCTCCCAGTTCTGCTAAAAAGGGCTTGGTGGGATATTCGTATACATGAATAACAACCCCTCTCCCTTTTTCCCTTTTCTTCCCGCTCACCTTTGCTCTCGACTCGATGCCCACTGCTCCGTGGTCGTCAACGTCTCCCAGCGCGTCCACTCGCACCCCCAGCGCGCACTTTGCAGCCAGCACCCTCGAGATCTTGCCCTTGAACTTGGTGGAGGCCTGGCCGATGAGGGAGGCGTGGTAGATGAGCCCGTACTTGGGCGTTTCGTGCTTGGTCTTCAGCGCGCGGAACAGGGCCTTCTCCGCGCCCAGGATCTGGATGGTCGAGGCGGGGGCCTTGGCCAGGTTGATCAACGACCCCACGTGCGCGATGAGCCGCGCCCCCACCAGCTCGCCCACCAGCACCGTGAGGTTGGGCGCGATGGCCGCCATGCGGGACTTCAGGTAGTCGTACAGCTGCGCGCGGTACTCCGACAGGTCAATGACCTGGTTGCACAGCGCCCCGATGTTGAGCACGTCGTCCTCCGAGATTTCCGTGCCCATGGAGATGACCGCCGCCTCCTTGAGCGCCACCTCCACCTCCTCCTCCAAAAACTCGGAAAAGTCGATGCCGGCCGCCTTGTCGCGGGTGCCCATCAGCCGCGCCGCCTTAGCGTACTGAATGTTGTCCGCCACGATCTTGGTCATCTCGGGGAAGTGCCAGCCATACCACTCCCTCACACGCATGGCGTAGGTGTTGAGCTCCTTGTCCAGATCGTCAAGCAGACCGATGGCCTGGATGATCATGGTGTCCACCTTGTCGGGGGAGAACTTGAGCTTGTAGCGGGACAGGGAGTGGGAGAGACCCAGAGACATAGGGCGCAGGTCGGCAGCGGACAGGGAGCCGATCAGCCCCTCCAGCTGGTTGCGCAGCCCGCGGGACAGCTCCAGCACGCCCGAGGAGTAGATGCAGGGGATGCCGAGCTTCTCCTTGATGACGTTGCCCAGCTTGGCGTCCACCACGGCCAGGGTGGCATCGGCGTCGACGTGCTTCTTCAGGAACTTTTTCAGGCCCTTGCTCAGCTTGCTGTCAACCAGGGAGGCGGCAGCCTGGAGCGCCTCAGCGGTGTTCTCAAACTTGCTGAACGCCTTGAGCTTGGCGACCTGCGATGGAGATAAATTTTTACATATATTTATTATTGAGTGAGATTTTTGAGATGAGGGGGTGCGTGGTAGGGGCGAATTAATGCAGCGGGGGCCAGCGCGATGTGATGTTTACCTTTTTTGCGGCCTCTATTGTCGAAAAGTCGCTCCAGACGTCCTGCACGATGCGACCAAACATGCATGCAAGTGAGATGAAAGCGAAAAATAATGCATGCTTCAATTTGCGACTTCCATTCCAAATTCGGCATCGAAAGGGTCGGATCCGCACGCACCTTGGTCTCTGCCTCCTTGACCTTGGCATCGCTCACGCTGAACAGCGCAAATCCTGCCGGCGTCTCTTGGAGAACCAACATCTTTGCAGTGTGGTCCTGTGGCTCGTGGTTTAGAGCCTTGAGAGCTTTAAATAATATAAGAAACGGGTACGCAAGACAATTCGATTTTTTTGCGGGGTGGCGGCATGCTTACTTTTGGTCGGCAGGCCAAAGGGCAGCACGGGAGTTTTTCTCTTGGAGTTTTTCTCCCCTCTGTGGGAGACCAAAGGTGGGTATAGCGCAGCCAGTTGAAGCATTCGCAGCAGTCCTAGCCATGGCAGGAATAAGACAAAAATAGCCTCGTAATGCTGCACCGCAAAAGCCTGCCGTCACCGCCCGATTGAAAGAATTATTGCTTTGCTTGTGCGGCGCTTGAGATTGGTGATGCTTATCACATCACACCTATTGATCATTTAATGCATTTTGAAGATTTAAAAACACCCTTTCCCCTACAACTACAGCTCCACATCGTCATCAACGGTGAACACCTTGCCAAGGCGCCACCTGAACACAAGGCTGGCAACCCACAACGCAACCAACACTGCGGCCACAGCCATCCATGCGCGACTCCCTTGCTGCTGCTGCTGCTGCTGCTGCTGCTGCTGCTGCTGCTGCTGCTGCTGCTGCTGCTGCTGCTGCTGCTGCATTGCACCCTGCTCCTGGAGTTGAAGAGAGCCCAACGACGATGCACCAGGGGCGGTGTGTTGCTCTGTGCGCCCCAGAACCTTGTGCCTGCCACCGCTAAACGCCGCTTCTGCCGCCGCGGGCGCATCCGCGGCCTCCTCCACCGCCGCCGCTGCTGCTGCCGCATGCAGGTGCCCCTCCAGCCTCGCCTCCAAAGACTTAAGCTTCTCTGCGTCAGCTGCTTTGACGCTCTCCCTGTCTGCGGGCTTCACCACCGTTTCTGTGACTGAGAACGTGCGCTGGCCGTTGGCGTGCAGAATGCCGTGCACTTTGCGCAGCTTATCTACCACCAACGCTATTGCAGAGTCAGCCGCAACCATTTTCTCGTACATAGAAGGGTCCTGGGTGAGCCTGTCCACAGATGACGACACCCCAGGCCGCTGCATTTCCTTTTGGAAGGCGGCGTCCGCCCGCAGCCCCGCTTTTGCACGAAAAATCTCCACATCACGACGTAGCTGCGAGGCAACCTCCACGCGCACCGCGGCCTCTGTTGCCCCAGGAAAGTGCCGCAGCGTCGCTTGCAGATCGTCGGGCGTGAGGCGGCACCACGCACGCACCTTGCGCAGCCGCCCAGCATCGTCCAGCGCTGTGAACGCTGTGAGAGGCGAGGTAGAAGCATCATCAGCCCCACCAGCCCCGCCGGCAGACCGTGCGCGGCCTGTGGCGCCCAAAAGGCCCAGAACCCGCGCTGCTGCTTCTGCAGGGGCACCTGCAGACACCAGCTCGCTGGGATGGCGGCCCTTGGCGTCTCTTGCCGCAGCGCCAGCGCCAGCGTCAAGCAGCAGCTTGCAGCTCTCCGGGTCGGCTGCCGCAGCGGCACAATGCAGAGGGGTGAAACGGTCTGCGTTGTCGGAATCTGCAGCAGCGACATATGTGAATGTTGAGTCTACCTGTATTAAAAGAATGGCGGGAAAGAACAAACATAGTACTTTAATTTATGCTGGTGCATACCTGCAACGTAATTTTCTGCGCCATGCTCCAGCAACCACTCCACTGTCTCGGGGCGTGCCACGGCGGCTGCCAAGTGCAGCAGCGAAAATGAACCTGGGCGCTCGCGTGGGTGCCACCCAGCAGCCTGCAGCTCCTCTGCCACCTGCAGGTGGCCGTTCAGCAGCGCCGCCCCTCCCGGGGTCGTCCCATTCTTGTCTGTCGCCCCCACAGCAGCCCCCCGATGCAGCAACAGCCTCACCGCCTCCAAGTGCCCAGAACGAGCGGCAGCGTGCAGTGGGGTGCCCTCCCCCGCGTCTTCCGCGTCCACAAACGCCCCCTTCTCTAGCAAGAAGGTCGCGGTGTCGAGCTTGCCGTTAAGAGCAGCGACGTGAAGAGGGGTGAGCCCACCTGCGGTGATGAGTGTAGCATTACGGTCAAAGTGCTACGCTAAACTATACTGATATCTGCGGTTAAGTGCTTCACACCTGTGGTCTCAGCGTCAATGTCTGCTGCCTTAGACCACAGCAGGCTGGTCACGTCCAGGCCGCCACGCCCAGCAGCAAAGTGGAGGGCGCTGAGGCTCTTCTTGTCGCGGCTATTCACATCAGCGCCACGCTGCAGCAGCGCCTCCACCTGCGAAGAATAAGGAGTTCAAGGCGTAAGACACACAAGAGGTTAAGACTGAGAAAATGACGAAGCGTTGGCGGTAGAGCAAAGCGTGAAGGAAGAAAAAAACTCACGTCGGCAAGGTAGCCGCGGGCTGAAGCGATGAGTAGAAGGCTGTCGAACTTTTTCCTTTCTCTATACTGCAGTTTTCGAATGGCATGGTTCCGAGTTTTGAGCAAATCTGCGTTATGTGATCAAAATTGAAGAGCGAGGAAACTGAACGCCGCGCTGCTCACCTCCTCCGCCACAGCCTCCATTGCAATTTTCTTCTTTCAATTTAATTTAATTTTTATAAAGGTGAGTTTGCGCTTGTAAATTAATTTACTCTCTTCGCTTCGAGAAGAAGAAACTTGAAGGCTAGGGGACCATGCGGCGCCACCATTCAGAGAGCTGCTGCAAGGGAGAAACCCTTCTCTATGCGTTTTCAATGCTGCCATGGTCATCTTGGAATAGTACGCAGAGCGCCATGCTGAATTCTGCCGACACTGCGTGTTTCCTATTTGTGTAGACTTTAAACCCTGTATGTACGTATGTATATCTGTGTATGCCGTCGAAAAACTTGTTGGCGGGGTTTTACAAAAAATGTCGACACAAGCTCGTTCGACACTTTTCTTTAAGAAAATTTGCAGTCTAACAACTATTATTATTTTGATATGTTTTCAAAATTACAGTAGTTTCAACGGGGAAACGCACAGTTGAGTAAAACAATGAAGCCCTCGTTTCACTTTATTTTATATTGAAAAAGAAAATCGATTGCTGACTATTCCGTCATCATTTAGGCTCGAGCTTGTGCAAATACAAGCTGCCGCCGCATGCGTTGCGGGGACAGAACGCCTCGTACGACTTTGTGGTGTTCGGCATAATCTTTGGGACGTTGTAAAACTGCCCATTATTCACAAACACAATCTCCCACTCCGGGTTTTTGTGTAAAAATGCTGCGACAAAGTACTGCTCAGTGTACATTCTTTTCTCGTCGAAAATCCAGCCACGCGGGTACTCGTTGGGCAGAAACCAGTCATGCACGTGCACGTACACCCCTGCCTTCAATCTGGGCAGAATCCACAGTATCTCAAATATGACGTCGCCAAATGGCTTGACCACGTGGCTGCTGTCAAAAAACAAAAGATCGCCAGCTTCCAGATCGTCAAAAACCTCCAGATCAACTTCCTGGACAGGCTTGTCGATGGAATAAATTTTCAAGTTTGTAAATTCTTCCGTCCCCACCGGCTCAATCCGCAAATGCATTGCCTTCTTCACCCCAGTCTCAGCGACAATGGCGTCCAGAGCGTCGCGAACCACAAACGTAGAAACATCACTGCGAACCTCGTACACTCTGCGTGGCTTGATCATCCGAACGAAAGCGTACAAAACTGCAGCGTCACACCAAACAAAGGCGTTGCTCCTTTTGACGTAGGCCGGCTTCGAGCTATATGAAACTTCCGGTGGGGAATATACGAGTGCAAATGGGAGCAGCTCCTCCCATACTTTGATGAATTCAACTACGGGGCCTGGGAGCACCGAGTGCGGCAAAACACGAAACGCCTTGCTGTGGGACGCAGCGCGCTGAATGTCTATAAACGGAGTTTCATATGTGAAGAACTTGGCGCTCAACGAGATGAGCTGCCTGCGAACATCAAAGTATTCAGCTGAAAAATTGGCAACGTCATACAGGGGCACAGTGGTGTTGATTCCCGTCAGCCTTTGACAGGCTTCGACCCATGAACTGTTACTGCGATTGCTGTGATTATGAAACAAGAAATAGAGCCCAGCGAGGACGAAAAGAGCAGTAAAAAATGATCGACTGGTTTTTTTCCTTTGTGGCGGAGGCATTCGAGTGGTGCGTCTGGCCTAGTCGAGCATATGGGCATAAAAATGAATGAAAAAAAATCAAGTTTTAATTGAGCTCTCGTTGGAGACTCGCGCGGCTGCGATCGTACGCAGAAAAGCATGTATTTATTTATGTGTCGGGCAGCTGCAGCGCTTGAATTTTGGGAGGAAAAGGATTGCTTCTCTTTTTACAAAGGTAGGAAACCGATGGTAACATTTTAGATGGCCTTTGGCGTCCCGGCGATGCTGAGTAAAGAGCAGAAAAGGGCACTAAAACTTCTCAGGGCCTCGATTAAAGTTGTAACATTTGAAGGCTTCGACTTGTGTGTTTTGGCGTTCGTTTTGATACTTGTATTTCTATTTCTTGCTGCCGCGGCCGACCAGTATTTATTTTGGGCCCCCGCTGTGCCTGCAGAAGTCACAGTGCCGGCGGCGGCGATAGCGCTTAAATGTGACAAGTGGTTTGGAGCTCTTGGCAACAACATTCTCAGTGTTTTTAACGCAGCAGTTTTTGCGCAAACTCGCGGCTACTCATTTGTGACGTTGAATTGCTCCCACTCCATATTGAATTTGCACAATAGTGGTGGGAGTGAGGGAAGCGGCAGCGGCAGCGGCGGCGTTGATGAATCACCACCTCCTGTCATTATGAAGGAGATTTCGCCCGAGGAAGCGTTCTTTCTGTACAAGTTGAAAGACCTGGAGTTTATTTACCCGGTGCATGCGCAGTGTTCTCGCAGCATTTTGCCTCCGCTCTTTAGATATGTACAGGGGTTGCCAAGCAAGCACGACGCGGACGCGCTGGTCATAGCCATTCGCTCTGGAAATGTGTTTGCCAAGCAGCCGCCACGATTTCTCGGCCCCCCTCCTTTGGCATTTTATTTGGACGTCATTGACCAGCATCCACGGCGGCGGCAGATTGTTATCGTTTCAGACACGGAGAACCTGTCCCCAGTGGCCACAAAGCTGCTGGAGATGTTTCCCAAGAGGGCGGTGCTGCAGGCTGGCAATTTGATCGAGGACGTCAGCGTCATTCTGATGGCGCGCTACTTGGTGGCCACGCACTCGACGTTTGCGTGGGGCATCGCCCTGTCGTCCACCACCTTGCAGAAGCTGTACACCTTTGACAACAAGATGCATGTGCTGGATGACCGGGTGTTTGGCAGCATTGACACGCTGCAGTACTCTGTCGACAACTACATGACGGTGTGGTTCAACCACGAGAGCCAGCTGCGGGTCATATTCGAGCTGCCCAGGGAGAGGCTGGTGAAGAGGAAGATTGAGATGAAGGTGGACTGTAGCAAGAGCGGAGTACAGCAGCAGCAGCAGCTGGGTGGGTGAGCGCACTTTGTTTGCTCCTTGGAATAGGGATAGATATGTGTTTTGATGGTGGCGAAATAATTATTCTTTGACATAATTTTTACTAATACATGACAGTGACATAAGCAGGAATATTACATACCGATGCATGTTATTTCAAGTTGTCCATGCAAGGTTTTTTATATTCTGTTCTTCTCTTTGACGAAGATTTCTGTTTTTTTAGCACAACGAAAACTAGCGGAGAAGTCAGGTCGGTGGGAGAGGGTGGCAGCACAGCACAGCAATTCACAAGGCTGCTTGCTGGCTTGTTTTTTCATTCTGGTCTGTTACTGCCCTCTCCTTCACACGCACCCCCAATCTTGACGCAGTATATAATTAAAATTGACGCTGGTACAAACAAGCGAATGCATGCAAACATAACAAAACTCGATTATGCAGCTAATTAGCACTTTTCGACTCAAATCAGTCATCCTTACGGCTGCCTGCACCGCCCATGCTGTCCGAGATCTCCACCTCCCGGCGCCGAGACCTCAGAGTGCCATCCCTCCCGTCCTGCACCACCCGTCCCTCGTCGTCGCCAAAGCTGCCGCGGGTGCGCTCCGGGGTCTCGCCCTGGCTGCCCTCCCCGCCAGCTGGCCCCTCTGCCAGTAGCGCCCTCCCCGCCTCAAACGTCCGCACCGAAACCGCCTTGACGGTGGGAACGAACTTGGCAGACAGCGCCATCGCGCCCGGCAGCAGCCCTCTCGCCATCTCCCCCTCAACGTCCAACTCCTGGTACACGGTGCGCGCAAACAGGAAGAACAGCACCAACGCAGCCAGCAGCAGGGGGTTGCGCAGCACTGCGACAAACTCGTTGAACCCCAGCACTGCCATGGCAGCGATGGCCCAGAAGGGAGGCATCCGGTTCTGCGCCAGACGGTTTGCCTCCTGGGTGGCGGCTGCCTGCTGCACCGACAGCGCCACGTCGGAGGAGAACTGCCGCCACACCGCCCTGGCCTGGGCAGGGGTCAGCAGCGCCTCTTTCATGGTCACCCCTGCAGGCCACTCTGAGGCAGAAGCCAGGTCAAACCCAGCAGAGGAGGCAACCGATGCGGGCTCTGCGAGCTGCAGCACCGCAAACTCCACCGCGTCCTGAGCGTCGTGATGGTTCCCTGCGGTGCCCCCCAGCCGCACAACGCACAGCTGCGACAGCAGGCGGGCAGCGGCGCGGCGGGCGTCTGCAGCGATGGCTGGGATGTCAACTGCGGGGGCCCAGGCGCGGGGCACCCCGGTGTCGTCCCTCTGAAACACCTCGGCAAAGCGGTCCTTCATCCTGGGAAGCGCCGTGTTGGCAGCTTCGCGGGCGTTGGCAATGAGACGCCCCCGCGCAGCAGCACGCACACCAGCACGCAGCTCGGCCTCCTCGGCGGCGTCCACGCCATACCCGTGCAGTGCGCTGGACAGCGTGGCTGCCGCCGCCTTGGCCTCTCTGTTGACCACCGCAGCCAGGCGCGACCAAAGGTCAGCCGGCGGCGTCTCCAGCAGGGGCATGGCCCCCGCAGACACGCCAGCCTCTGCGGCGCTGCGGGCGGCCTCCAGCACCCCCGCCACGTGCTCCGCCCGCAGCGCAGCCTGGTGCGCAGCAGATTCACGCTGCAGGGCCTCCCGAGCCGGCGCTGCGGTCCAGTCTGTGCCCGGCACCAGCGTCTCTGCTGCAGCGGCATCAAACTCGGAGAGGGCCGCAGCCATGGCGCGCGCCCCACGCGCCATAAAGGTGCTGTCGGAGTCTGCTGCTGCTGCCGATGGGGGCTGGGCTGCCATGGTGAGGCGGAAGCCGTTCATGGCCACGCCTGCAGCCAGGGCCAGCTGGGCGTCAAACGCAGGGCGCACCAGGGCGTGCAGATCGGTGGCGAGGGCGGACTGCCTGGCTGCGCTGACCCCTTGGTCAAAGTAACGAGCCTCGGCGTCGTATGCAGCCAGCGCGGCGTCCAGCAGCGCAGCAGCCTTGGCGCCGAACGCAGGGACGGTGTCCTCCTGGGCGTCTGCCTCCAACTCCGTCCACTGCGGGGAGGACTCGAAGGCCGCCGCCTGCTCCGCCGCGATTTCAGCGCACCGGATGTTGGCCACCATGACGCGGTGGGCGGGCAAGTTGAGGTCTTTGTTGTCGCGCACCACCTCCCACACCTTGCCCATGCTCAGCGTGACGGCCTGCCCAGGCAGCTTGTGGGGGTTTTGGCGCAGCAGGCCCTCGCCGTCGGCAGCTGGAATGAGATAAGGGACCAGGGTGATGGGGAAGAGAAGGAGGGCGGGGGGGAAGATAAACAAACAATAAACAAAAACAAAAACTCCCTTAGGAGGGGCTTTATCCCCGAGCAGGGAGAGAAGAGATGCAGAGATTGGAATCCGCCCCAGAAATTGTCTTTAACTATGCATGGTGCAAAACTAGCAACTGCTCCTCACCGTCGTCGGTGAACTGGCGGCGCAGCAGGGTGGCCTCAGCCATGAACTCGTCCTGTCGGTCCTCATAGTTGGACAGCGCCGCGTACTGCACCTCGAAAAAGTCGGAGATGGCGGACGCCTCGTAAGCTGCCGGCTTTGCGATGCTGTCCCACATGCGCTGCAGGTCAGCCTCCCACGTCTCCTTCAGCTTCTCAAGAGGGGTCTTGGTGCGGTCGCGCAGCACAAACAGCAGCACCGTGCGGCGGGCGCCAGGGGCGGGGCTGAACAGCTTGAGGTTGACCTGAAATATGGTCTTGAGCAGCGGCTTGCCGGCGCCGGCCTCTCTACCCACGTCCTTGGCCCACATATTGACCAGCAGGATGTCTGCGGTGGCCAGCGCAAACAGCGCGCTCTGCCGCTCGAACGAGGTGTCGTCTTCGCCCCTTTCCCTGCCGTCTGACCCCTCGAGGTCCATCACCAGCGTGGGGGGGGCGGCGATCTTGGGGGATCGGGACAGCCAGATGCCGCGGGTGGTCTGATGCCGCCCAGTCATGGCGTCCATCTCCTCGAAGCGGGTGCCAAACTGTGAAGGGGGGTGGGGGGGGGGGGGGGAGTAAGCAGCGGAGGAGGCAGTATATTTATTTTCAGCGGCAAATAGTAAATGCAAAGACAAGAATCAGATCGTCGTCATAGAGCGCACACGAATCTCACCAGGTGGTTGAGGAGCGTGCTCTTGCCTGAGCTCTGCGGGCCCATGATGGCAACGACGGTGTAGTCCACCCCTGCAGCCTCCACCCCGCTGTCGTGGATGTAGGCCTGCACCCCGGCGGCATTGTACTCGCCATCGCCATTCACGACCTGCAGGATGCCTGCCATTTTGTGACTGCTTCTTCGATTAAATAGTTATTTTTCAAAAGTAGCGATCACGGTGATATTTTTGGAGAGGGCCGGTCACCCGTAGAGCGGTGTAGATGGCGCCTGTGATTTTATTTTGGAATTGTAAAACAAATAGGGGACGAGACGAAGAAAAACGGGCTATTGTCGATGTTTTTTTAATGGATTTTTTATTATTGATGGAGAGAAATCAATTAATGGTAGACTTTCTAATATCCCCATGCTGTATCCACTCAAATCCAGCCCAGCTTCCCCCGAAGAGCGCGCATTGAATATGTTTTGGATCACATAATCTAATTTCGAAAACAAAGAGTTTTCAAGCCTTCCTCATTGTCCTACCTAGACCGAACGCAATTTGTTCGAGCCCAATACTCAATGTGGCGAGAGTGACTCCTCCGCTTGGTTGGGCAAGCTCCTTCATTCTGGGCACCGGCGGTGGCATAAAAACTCTCTTTGGAAGAAGGCACCATCGTTGCAGTCGCACACGATTTGGCGAAGAGAGACGTTACAAACTAATGCGACTTTGGCTGCGCTCCACGGTCTGGAAATGAAAAGCTAGCAGGCGAAAGAGACGTGCTGCCGATGGAGGGCGGTGAATATTATTATGTAAAGATGACACTATGAGGGACTCAAGGTATGCAAGAAAATCAGCTTGAATGAAGAAGAATATATTGCGACATTTTGATGCATTTTCTCATTTTCTCAACAGCAGGCCACTCGTTTCTCTCTCCTTTTTATTGCAGGCGATGGTGGCGTTCAGGAGGCTATATATTGTGTATGCTGCTTGCAAAGTAAAAAATGCCTGCGAGCCTGTGCGTCATCGTAATTGATCGAGAAGAAACACTCTGAAGAAGGCAACCCACTGGAGTTTTTTGGCCTGGTGGAGTGCTTCCATTCTGCTGGAGCCCACCGAAACCGCGCTAGAGGCCACTACCGAGGGGATCCAGGTGTGTGGCACCAGAACAGAAATGTATCCAATGATTTGGCAGTCTGGCTGCAAGCGGCTCGAGAAACGAGTTTTGTGCTTGGTGCGATTTATTTGGCGGGTGGTTTTAAAGGGCGTATGTGCTCTGGAGAGCCTATATGCGATGGATGGGGTGGGGTGGGGTGATGGCGTGTGCTGAAATGTTGCAACAGACGGTTTCACCCAGTGCTGGCAGCCATCTCCCACAGTGCGTGTTCCTTGGCGCCGCCTGGTTTTTTTCTTACGGTTCCCAACTTGGAATTCCAACGGGATGCCGGGGAAGGAGGGTGCACACCGCCATGATGGCGGTGCGAAGAAGAGCAGAAAGCTCGAGAGAGGCGTCGATCAGTGCTGCTCAGGTGGCGGTGGTGGCAGCGGGGCTGAGCAAGGAGCAGATAACAAAAGTCGGTTGAGAATGGAACAGGGCTTAGAAGGCAGCGATGGGCGAGGCTGCGACATGAGTAGGAACTTGAGCTTGATTGACTTTTTTGACTGAGCTCCAATATTGTTTGCCGGCAATTGTCAAGTTTGTATTGTTTTCACAGGGTGGGTAACAACAACTAGGGCAAGGGAAGTACGCAACGACATAGACAGGGCGAGGCATTTTCACGCTAGAAAATACATCCTTGGGGTAAACAGAAGCAAGCATTATTTGTATCAAATTTGATTTTTTTGTGCACCCGCTCAAACGAGACCAAATGAATTAACGAGGTTGGTACGTACGTATTGACAACACTTATTAATAATTTGACTAATTCCTATTTAGGAGGGGGGGGCTCAGATATAGTAGGTTTTGGATATTATTTAATCTAATATAAGGGAACGACTGTGACGTTACGGGAACGACTGTACGCGATGCAATACTGCAGTACATCGCGGCGTCGGCGGATATGGCACTCGACGCGCGGGGCCGAATGTACGTTTCACGGGGCGGCGATCCCCTATATTCTTTGGTGTACTTGTATAAATTCCGTTCCATCGCACCACAGATCCCACCACAGATCGCCGTTGCGGTCGTTCTCAAGCTCGGATGGGAAGCTCGCACGGCGGGGTATCGTCATCTGTACATAGCGCACATCATGTTGGTGGTCGACGAGGGTTGTGATCACACATCAATCTCTTTCCGCGCCAGGAGCTCCTCGCGCAAGACTTCGATTGGGATGCAGTCAATTCCGAAAACTACAGATGCACACGATCCGCGAACGGGGCCGACTGCCGTGGACTGTACCAAGAAATGTTTTCCTGGTATTTACCCCGTATGCCATCGTATGCCCGAATTCCGGAGGGCAGCATGAATCTGCCCTGGTTTCGGCAGTAAATAATTTTGTTACACAGGAGTATGGAGTCCATGTCTATCTTTTCCGCGCCGCTGTTCGACTACTACGAGACCATCGGCAAGGCCGCCGCGGTCATGGGCCAGCTGACCGCCTACGCCGTGGCCCTCGCCACCGTCGCGTACTGGGTCGTGATCATGGTCCGCCCAAACCCCAAAGAAACAAATGGTACCCATCGCACTGGCAACGATAGTCTTCATGGCAGCGACCGTCATCCTCGCGCGTCTGCAACGGCGCGGGGTCGACAGCTCGGCCACGTTTGCCGCCATCGTCGGCATCATGGCGACTTCGTTAGTCGCTCTCAGCGTGTCTACGGCTGCTCGTGATTTACACGGAGATGATGAAGTGTATGACAGCCACGATGACGGCGACATCGATGACAGTGATGACAGCGATGACAGTGACGATGAGTAATAGTAAATAAATAATAATAAAACCTATAAACCCTTCCACCCTGTAAACGCCGTTCTGGGCTCTGCGCCGCGGTCCAAAAGCAGACTTGTGATGTCGGGCCATTGCGTCGCGTAGTCCAGGGGCCCGAGGCCTCGGCAGTCCTTGGCGTCCACGGGGGCGCCGTGGTCCAACAGGGCCGTCGCGGACTCGGAGTACCCACCGTTGGCAGCGGAATGCAGTGCCGTGAGACCCTTGTGGTCGGCGGCGCACGCGTCGGCGCCGTGGCTCAGCAGATACATCGTGGTCACCGGGCACCGGAAGGCGTAGTGCAGCGGGGTGCACCCTTCCTCGTCGCGCGCATTGACGTCGGCGCCGCGGGCCACGAGGACTGCCGCGCAGTCCAGTTTACGCGGGTCGGGGTCCCACCATATCAGGTTGCACGCCATCACCGTGTGGTGCATGCAGGTCAGCCCGCTCACCGATAAAGCGTCCACGGGTGCACCGGCGTCCAGTAGCACGCGGAGAATGTCCACATACCCTCGGGTGCACGCCACGTGCACGGGGTAGAAGTCCGAAGGGAGGTGCGGGTGCCGCGGGTGCGGGCAGGCGCCCCGGGAGGTCAGCGCGACCACGGCGTCAACGTGTCCCCCCCACACGGCAGAATGCACGGGGGTCCAGCACACGAGGGGGGCGCCGATGATGACGCCATTGGGGTTGGCGCCGTGGTCCAGCAGGAGATGGATGTTGTGGTGAGCGCCGAAGTCAGCCGCCAGGTGTGGCGAGGCTCGGCGCAAAAAATAATTTCTCACGCCATATTCATCACATCGGGTAGACGATACTCACAGCGATGGCGTACAAACAGAAATACACCCATGCGATCATGGGACCGGCATTCACGGCATTCATCGTGGCGATGGGCCTGGTGGTCACCATTCTCCTGACCTCCTGCAAGGGAGCCTCGCCCATCAGCATGCTGTCCAAGAAACCGACATCGCCCATGCCCCCCTCCTGCTCCCCAACGCTCCGCTTCACGACTCTCCTCTCTGCCGGAGTCTCGGCCATCGCGCTGGGATCCGTCATCTTTGCTCTCTTCAGCGACCCCATGCACCCCATCGTCGGGCGTGCCAGGGGAGGCGGCGGCGGCGGATACTTTTAAAATAGTACGCGTTGAAGGACCCAAAAGCTGGGGGTGGCGGAGGGCGGCCGCGCTACACCTGGAGACCGCGCTCACACGCTGCGCATGGCCGTCAATGTGGCCGGAGACGCCGAGGCCTGTCTATGCAAACCTGCTATCAAAACTTTTGTTGATGCGCACAATGTATGTTATGATATTGAGAATATGAATATCATTCACTACGTTGTTGACGTAGGAGAACTTTTCTATGAGTTGCCGTTTTACATGGTAGGTTCTCAATAAAAATAAAAAGGTGAGAAAACTTGAGCTGCTGCTGCTCAGCGTTTCCAATAACAATACGCTCCACCCAGCTCATGTCTCGCCAAACTCTTAACTCGTCTTCTTCTTTGCAGAAGCTACATCATCCGCTGATCTCATAAATCGGATCCATCTTCCGCTGGCTCATAAATACGAGACTGTGGTGTCTCATTTTGATTTGCAAAAGCTTTCGGTGAGATGCTCTCGTTTCCACTAAGGTTGCCCTCATTTTTGCTCGATCATCATTTGTATTTTTTCATTAAATTTTAGGTCATCACCCATTTGCTGTCTCCGACTGTCTCTGGTATCTCACATCGAGACGGATTCCTGTTTGTGAGTTACACACGGTCGCTGATGAATCTGCAAAGGGGGTCTGATGAAAAAGTGGATGGTTTTGTTTCTGATCTATCTTCTCGTGCTTCACGCAGTGATCACCATGGCGGACAAACGCCACGAAAAACAGGCACTGGCTGAGCGTTTTGGCTCCCAGGCCTGCTTATTTGTGACAGTATGGGTCATCTGCCTGCCGCTCGCTAGGGCAACAGACGGTGGGACCCTCGCAGACCAGTCCACCGGAAGCCTTCGTCGTGGCCGCGCTCTGCTATCCACACTCCAGCAGCAAGGTGCGGCACACTGTTTCTGTGTCCTGGAAAGAATCGAATGAACTAAATTTTGATGAACTAAATTTTGATGTCTTGCTGCGTGCGACAGGAACGCCTCTCATGCCCGAGACGATCAGTGCTGGCGATGAACACACGTGCGCGCTGACCACCGAAGGCTCGGCATACTGCTGGGGAGACAATGAATATGGCGAGCTCGGCGACGGGACGACCGTGGACAAATCCACGCCCACCCTGGTCAAGGGCGGCATGCAGTGGTCGCAGATCAGTGCTGGCGGCTATCACACGTGCGCGCTGGCCACCGACGGCTCGGCATACTGCTGGGGACGCAATTATGATGGCCAGCTCGGCGATGGGACGATCGCTAGTCCGGGGGCGATCGTGGCAAAACCCACACCCACCCTGGTCTCGGGCGGCATGCAGTGGTCGCAGATCAGTGCTAGCTTCAGTCACACGTGTGCGGTGGCCACCGACGGCTCGGCCTACTGCTGGGGAGACAATGAATATGGCCAGCTCGGCGACGGGACGAATCCCGTGGACAAATCCACACCCACCCTGGTCTCGGGCAGCGAGGTGTGGTCGCAGATCAGTGCTGGCGACTGGTACACGTGCGCGCTTGCCACCGACAGCTCAGCATACTGCTGGGGAGAGGGTTTAAATGGCAAGCTCGGCAATGGGGCCACCACGGACAAAAGCACTCCCACCCTGGTCAAGGGCGGCATGCAGTGGTCGCAGATCAGTGCTGGCGGCCACACGTGCGCGCTGACCACCGACGGCTCGGCATACTGCTGGGGAGCCAATGGAAATGGCCAGCTCGGCGACGGGACGACCGTGGACAAATCCACGCCCACCCTGGTCTCGGCGGACGGTACGGTATTGGACACACTATGCGGACAAATCAGTGCTGGATCATATCACACGTGCGCGGTGGCCATCGACCAGATTTACACATCCTGCTGGGGAGACAATGAATATGGCCAGCTCGGCGATTGGACGACCTTCACGGGGCCCACATTCACATCACAGATCATTGTTGGAGGTCGTCGCACTTGCGCGCTGCTCACTGACGACTCGATAAACTACTCGGCATACTGCTGGGGAGGCAATGACGTTGGCCAGCTCGGCGATGGGACGACTCTGGCGAAATCCACGCCCACCTTGGTCATGGGCGGCATCTTATCAACGCCCATGCCGTCTTCCCCTCCTCCTACTGTACCATCGCCATCGCCATTTCCACCCCCTACGCCCGTTAACCCTCCGGTTCCGTCACAGCCCCCACCAGCCCCCGGGGCAGGACCCCCACCGGAACCAGTTTCGCAGCCCCCGCCAGCCCCTGGGGCTGTTCCCCCATTGGAACCGACAGACTCCTCCGGCATGCCCATAGCCGCCATTGCGGGCGCTGTCGTGGGCGGGGTGTGCATTCTGGGGGCGGTTGTTGTGTGGTTTGCCGTCAGAGCGAGGAAACGGAAGCACGTGCGCCAGCCGCAGGAGCAGGATGAGACAGTAGAATTCGAGAAGATGCACAAGGGAGTCACGCGGCCGGAAGATTCCCTGGTGTTGACGCTGCCAGGACCCAACACTCTGCTAGCTCCGCCGCCAATGAGCGTTGACCGCGCCGCCAGTGACCAACGAACTCGAACCGCCAGCGACCCGGTGCTGCGCTGGATCGATGGTCACTCAGTGACCCTCCGCAGCACGCACTCCCCCCCAAACACCCAGCAAGGTGAGCCACCTGCGGGCGAGGTCCCCGCCTACGTCCGCGACCTCGAGTTTGCCTGGAGCGAGGTGCGTGTGATGAAGGCGCTGGGTTTCGGGTCGTTCGGAAAGGTGTTCCTCGCCGAGGTGGGGCACGCTCAGGTCGCCGTGAAGCTGCTGCTGGACGCCAAGACGGTCGCCAGCGCCTCGTCCGCGGCAGTGCAGGCTGGGAGCGCCGTGCCTAAACTGCAGGGGCCTGATGTCGCGGTGGCCTCGCGCGCCGCGCTGGTCAACGAGGTGGCTGCCATGGCGCCCCTGCGTCACGCCAACGTCGTACAACTGCTCGGGTTCTGCACCGCGCCCCCCGCCCTGGCGACCGAGTACTGTTCCCGCGGCTCCGTGTTTGATCTGCTCCAAAAGGGCCGCTGCGATCCAGAGACGGCGTCGTGGCTGTCATGGAGCGTGCGGCTGCGTATGGCCGCCGACTCCGCAGCGGGGATGCATCACCTGCACACCCGCTCGCCGCCCATTGTGCACCGCGATCTGAAGACGCCAAATTTGCTGGTGGCGGGAGACTGGGTGGTCAAGGTGGCCGACATGGGACTGAGCAAGCTGGTGGTGGATGCGATGCACGCTTCAACGGCTGGCGGTGCCACCAACCCTCGATGGCTGGCGCCAGAAGCGTTCCGCGGCGAGCGCTTGACGGCGGCATCCGACGTGTTTTCGTTCGGCGTGGTGATGTGGGAGCTGCTCACGTGGCGCGTGCCGTGGGATGACGCCAACCCCATGGCAATTCCGGTGGCTGTTGTGCGTGGAGATCGTCTTGCGGTGCCCGAGATGGCAGCGCTGCCTGGGTTCTCCGACGGTGATCGGCGAACGCATGCGTCATCTTTGGCGTCGTACGTTGCGCTGATGCGGCGGTGCTGGGCGGCAGACCCCTCTGCACGACCGACATTCTCAGACATTGCCGCTGAGCTGCGAGCCGCCTCTGATTGAATCTTAAAGAGCGTGTTATTGCTTTATTAAATAGCGGCTGGCTGCCAAATATTTGTGGGGGGCTCTTTTCAGGGTGCCGAACGCCCCTGCTGCAGCTTTATGCATGAAACATAACATATTCTGTACAGCTCACAGGCAGCTTGCACAATTATTTTAATTTTTTTTTCATATTATAGTTTAAAGTACGACAAATTTGGTGCCGACTGATATTGACAAAAATGTTCTTGACACCGCACATTTTTTTTGTATGTGATTTCTTAGATAATTTCTCCGAAAAACAACGCGATATTTTAGAGAAATATAGATTACAGCAGTCGAGCAGCACAGATCGATCAACGGCGAGGCGCCTCCGCGGGATCGAAATCAAAGTCCTCTTCGTAGGGATCCTCTTCGTCAAACACGCCGCCCCCGAAGCCCGAGAGCTCGCCTTCCAGACGCGCGGCCTGAGACGCCCTGTACTTCCTCCACACGTACCATCCGCCCGCGCCCAGCAGGATGGCGGCGCAGACGGCAAGGCCTACGTAGAGGGCGGTTTTGGACCTCCCCTCGCCATCCTCCTCCTCCTCCACCCCAGGGTAGGGCGGGTACACCACAGGGGCGTCCGTCACGAAGACCGGGGAGACGGTCGCGACCGGGGCCTGGGTTTCGGGCGCAGCGGGCGCCGACGACAGGAACGCCGGGACCGGAGGCGAGGTGACGTTCATGGCGGCGTCGTCGTCGTCAAAGTTGAACGATTGCGTGTTCTGGTAGTTCGAGCTGACGTTTCCGCTCTGGTTTCCGGTGATGCTGTCCTGGATTGGCGCATACTGATTCTTGGTGTAGATGATTTGGGGGTTGGACGCACCGCCGCCGGAGGGAGGCATCATTTGCTGCTGAGGCGCAATCGGGAGCGCTCCGTACCCTGCCATCTCCCCTCCTCCCCCGGTGTAGTAGTCGCCTCCGTACTCGTTGTCGCTGCCTCCGACCACCATATTGCCGATTCCTCCGACCACTTGCCCGCCACCGCTCACGCTCCCGGCAAGCACTTGGCCTCCTCCGCCAACGTACACTGGGCCGGACGCAAGCGCGGGCGGCAGGAAGCCCATGACCGGCCTGCGGCGCCCTCCTGACACCACGTAATAGCCTCCATCGTCTTCGCGGAGATCGCGGGCATCGTGCTCGTGGTGCCTCTCGTAGCCGTCATCGTCCCGGGTGACGATCTTGATCTTCTTCTTGATGATGAGGGGTGGTGAGGGCTGTGGAGTGCGCGGCGGGAGTGGTGCTGCCCAGATGGCTCCCGGACCCGCTGGCCGGGCGTTTGCGCGGCCCCGCGGCGTGGCTGCCCCCCAAATGGTCTCACCTAGGTAATGCGCGGCAGCGGCCGGTGAGAATATACGTTTCGCGGGTGTGGCAGGCCACTGGCTGCCCCCCTTTGTTGAGCTGAAAAAACACAAGGGCTGAGCACGCATTTTTTAGTGTGACTTCATTTGTTCGCGGCGTTTAGCATTAAAACGGGATGCCCCACTCGTGGACCACTTCCTTCTGGTGGCAGGAACATGCGCTCCTGACGATCGACTCGACTTGATCGCATCTTTCTCGGGCGAGGCGCCGCAGCGGACAGCCCTCGCGGGCGATGGGTATGGCCGTGGGCGAGCGAGCGTTGCCCCGCAGGCGTCTCCCGGGCCGCGGGATGCCTTAGAGTGGAGGGGCTGGCGGCGGGGGGGGGGCTCTACATAGGACTCGGCCCTCTCTCCGAAAGGTTTAGGGGGGTTTAGGAGTCGAAATTTTGGTCGTTTCCAGCAAACGAACACAGTTTTGAGATCGCGTTGATGCATACATTCCAAATATGCAGCCAGTAAATACTGGTTCATTTTTTTTGTCTCACCCATCCCGCGAATGATGCCAACTCTGAGCATCGCCAAGGCGGGGACAAATTTGACGATGTTTTCACATTAAACCTGCGTAATACTTGTAAACGTTTAAACACAGTTAATCAACTGTGCCTTCAAGCAAAAAGTTAATCAAATGTGCCTCCACCTGACAACCGGCATCTTTTCAGGCGAGGGTTTAGGGTTTAGGGTTTTTAGGGTTTAGGGTTTAGGGTTTAGGGTTTAGGGTTTAGGGTTTAGGGTTTAGGTTTTAGGGTTTAGGGTTTAGGGTTTAGGGTTTAGGTTTTAGGGTTTAGGGTTTAGGTTTTAGGTTTTAGGTTTTAGGGTTTAGGGTTTAGGGTTTAGGGTTTAGGGTTTAGGGTTTAGGGTTTAGGGTTTAGGGTTTTAGGGTTTAGGGTTTAGGGTTTAGGGTTTAGGGTTTAGGGTTTAGGGTTTAGGGTTTAGGGTTTAGGGTTTAGGGTTTAGGGTTTAGGGTTTAGGGTTTAGGGTTTAGGGTTTAGGGTTTAGGGTTTAGGGTTTAGGGTTTAGGGTTTAGGGTTTAGGG